>VZRE01006216.1:81554-256362 GCA_013396775.1 Cephalopterus ornatus | reverse complement strand
AAAAAAAATTCAAATCAAAGCACCTGGAGATGACTCACTGTTCGTGGCTGTTCGGGAAAACTCCCGCTGCCAGCATCAACAGGAATTTGAATAAGCGCAATGAGTAATCCGGCCCTATTATAGCAACACTTGGCTTTGGGGAGGCTTTCAGTGTCACAGGTTCCTCCTCACGCTGCTTGGCGGATGCCAGGACACGCTACAGCCCCCGGATCTCCCATTCCTGCCCACCCTGACACATTTCAGAGCTGCATATATCCCTCTTCCTGCCCTCACCCGAACCATCCTTGACAGCAGAGGATTATCAGCGTGGAAATCAAGGCACCAAGAGATGCCTTCAGACTGTATGGGGGGGGCTTAGCACTAGGATATACCTTGCCATAATGCCCAGTTTTCAGGTAGCCTGTACGGGCAGACAAAGCTTTTGACTTACCTCTCACTACAAGAATGACGTTGAGGAGTTGGAGCGTGTCCAGAGAAGGGAATGGAGCTGGGGAAGGGTCTGGAGCACAAGTGTGATGAGGAGCAGCTGAGGGAGCTGGGGGAGCTCAGCCTGGAGAAAAAGAGGCTCGGGGGGGATCTTCTCACTCTCTACAACTCCCTGAAAGGAGGCTGTAGCCAGGTGGGGGTTGGTCTCTTCTCCCAAGTGACAAGAGTTAGCATGAGAGGAAATGGACTCAAGTTGTGCCAGGGGAGGTTTAGATTGGATATCAGGAAAATTTCTTCACTGAAAGGATTGTCAGGTACTGGAACTGGGTACCCAGGGAAGTGTTAAGAAAACATGTGGATGTGGCACTTGCGGGCATGGTGCAGTGGTAACATGGCAGTGCTGGGTTAACAGTTGGACTCACTGATCTTGGAGGTACTTTCCAACCTTAGTGATTCTGTGATTATATGCAGGGAGGAGAAGGTGTCTCAGAATAGTATTCTCAAAACCAACAAGAGACATAGAAGAGGAAGGTGCATTTAAATCATTTCTTCATCACAGCCCCAAACAGGGGCACTTCCTGCATCTCTTTATTATCACCTCATCCACTGCCTAAATACTGAATCCCTGAACCACTGCCCAGGTGGCAGTGACAAGAGCAATTCCATCAAGGAGAGAGAACCATAGCGTGGTTTGAGTTGGAAGGGACCTTAAAGGTCATCTTGTTCCAACCCTCCTGCCATGGGCAGGGACACCTTCCACTAGACTAGGTTGCTCCAAGCCCTGTCCCAACCTGGCCTTGAGCATTTCCAGTGATGGGGCATCCATAGCAGCCGTCAACCTACCCTTGAAATATCTGAAGTACACAGTGGGTGAGCATCCAACCCACACAGCTGCCGAGCAGGACAGAGAAAGCCCCCACTGCCCTGCCCCAACCAGGCTGTGAGCAGTGCTCAGGGAAGGAAGGCTCAATCACGCTCAGTGACTCATTTTGAAGGGAGCTGGGATTCCTATTTGACTTTTTTTACAAAGTTTTCAACGTGTAAACCCCAGGTTTTTAGATCTGAGACTCTTTCAGATAGAAAAATTAGGCATTTCTAGATTGTATAGTAGGTGCCTCCAGGATTAGGCAGCAGAATCAGGAGAGCATTTTAGGAAGTGGAATGAGATGAGACCTGCATGCTGGATCCTTCCGCAGATGTCATCTTAAATAATTACCCAAGGTTACATAGTGAATAAGTGGCAGAATTGAAAATCGAAGTCAGAAATTGTTCTCTACTCATTATAAAGTACAATTATTACACAACATCGCAATATAAAGTGTAATTCAAGTTCCCACAGTACGTATAAAGCTCACATGTTGAGTTTCAGTTGTTGCTGGCATTTTTCAGCACATCTGCTTTCACATGTACCAATTCTGCAGGCTGTTTTGCAGTAACTAGAAAATTGCAAACTTTTTGGAACTGTTTTTATAAGCAACTGCTTTCACCACAGTCTCTTTATCCACTAATCTTAGACTGGAAACTGCACATCCCTGTTCATCCATGTCACTGAGATCCCACTGAGACAAATCTTCTAATATTCTGTCATAGCCATGCACAATGTCAGTTAAACACAACTATGTAGAAAATTTCAAAACCTTACAACTCGATAAAGAATGTAAAATTTACCATCTGAAAGGACTGGTAGTCATGGGAGCAGAAATGTGTCAATGCTCCATCATTCAGTGCTGAGAACTCAGCCTTGCTAGCTAAGAGAAGGTTGGGCTGAAGTATGAAAAACTTGAAAAAGATCCAAGTCTGAAAACAAGGCTAATTTTAGGTCTGTAATAAAATATAGTAAGGTTTAAAAGTAATTAGAAGGTCTAATTGACAGCTTTATGCTCTCTTCTTCACTTGCATGTTTTATGAGGTTCAGGCCACCAATCCCTGATGGACACAATTTGCCAGGTTTTTTTGTGGTTCAGTTTTCATCTTGGAAAACTGTCCGGGTTATAGGATACCAAAAGAGCTACAAAGTTAATTTCATCAAAAGGAAAGGATTCCTTTCATTGCTCCTTTAACAATTAGGGAATCTGACCCTTTGATGATGGTGAAATGAATATTCCACAGTTCCTTCAGACACTTAAGGGAGTCTTACTGATTTTTCAGTGTGCAGTACTGTCTTCTGGAGTGAGGATGGTGTCTTCTGAACTCAGTCTATGCTCCTGACAGTTATTTTGCCAAATCAATAAAATGACACTCTTTACCAAAGCCTAATGCAAATTCTTGATAACACATTTGAAGAATGACCTATAATTACTGCTTCTCTGACAGATCCAGTAAAAAATAGCTATTTAAGAGAAAAGTTTGCATTTAATAATCCTTTGTCATCTAATATCTGGGGGTTTTTTTAATGTCACACAAATTTTATATATCTAAACAGCAGAGCAAAATGGCACTGAAATGCAAGCTACTGTATCCAGTGGCAGTGCTGTCATAATATGAGGTCATAAATTACATCACATTACAGCCTTTATCTGCAAAGATGGGCAACAACACTTTCAGTCTATCTGTGATTTGTTTGGGGGTTTGGGGGTTTTTGTTTGTTGGGGTTTTTTAAAGAAATTGGTTTTATCTGTCTTTAAGCTTAGGATTTTAAAAAGAAACTACTTCTTTAGGACAGTCAAAGGGATCTGGGAACCTGCCTTTCTTATGTTTTGAAAAGCCCAACCAGTTTTCCCTACCCCTGTTTTGAATCACTCAATTTTTGTGTCTAAGCTAGGAGTAAGTAATCTTAAAAAGCAGGCAAATTATCTAAACAAAAAGCAAGAGCTTCATTCCTTCCTGCCACAAATGTCAGATTAGCCACTAACTAGAGGAAATTCCCTTGCAGTTTTAAGTCTGATGAGTATCTTCGCCTGAATAACCACAGCATCCCCCCTTATCTGTCTGTAGTCCAGCCAGCATCCACCCACTCCGCATGTGGGGGAATTATGGAAGAAAAATGCTACAAACAAGCACTTTACTTCCCCGTTAGAAAAAAAGAACAACCCACAATGAAACCATAATAAACTCTAGTGACTTGGCTTATACAACTGATTTTAAAGCTCAGAAGGTATCATTGCTTCGGATTCAGGCTGTGGCTACTTAGCACCACATAGTGTCAACTCGAGTGCCAAGGCTCTGGTGTTGAGAACCGGCTTAATACTCTCAAAATTTTAGTGAGTAGACTCATGTGAACTGAAGAACTTAACACATCAGTGGAAACTATCTGAATACTCTGTAGTTCAAGAGCTTGTAGGCAAGTCAGCACATTGCCCAAAACAAAGCCAGTAAACAGAACAAAAGCCCAGGGTTGACTGCTCTTGAACAGATGATCTTTATGAATGAGATGAATGTTTCTGGAACAGTACAGCTATTGAAGCTGCCTCCACGGCTCATACACTATCAATTAACAACTGAAGAGAGTCTCCAGACCCAAGTGGAAAGAAAATGCCTGTATGGATTGCATGTGGATATTGCAAGTAAAATTAAAAGTTTGATGAAATGTAGCAAAGGAACAGAGAATCAGACCTTCCTTTCAACTTGTGGTTAATGTTCATCCTCAGTGAAGCCAAATGTTACATTAGTGTAAGTGGAAAAACTATGTAGAATTATGCTATCAATTAGAACACCTCATTAGCCGGTCTGGTGATTCAGAACTGCTGATGGAACTAAAGTTAAGGCTTGAAAATACCTTGATCAATGTTATCCCCAGCTTTTAGGCATTAAGGATGTATCTGAAATCTCCCAGAAAATCGTTTCAAACTGATGTGAATATTCCTAAAATGTCACCAACCATGCAGTGTCAAAAGCAGAGGGTTTAACTGCACTCACAAAATGCTTCTCAGCAATCTTTACTACTGCCAGGCAGCCAGCTGTCCTATAGACTGTGGGCATGTTCAGCTTTGGCATAACTCCATCAACTTAAGTGAAGTTATGACAGGAATAAATATGGATCTATTTTTGGTACTGCAGGCATTTTGCACATTCACATCCATCTTTTGTCCCTGATCAGTATTGAATATGGCAAAGCCTGATCCCATCTACAGATTTACATTACCACCCTATGAAAGAACCCATAAAGGTATAAAAGGGTAAAAAGTGTAAAACCCCTAATTTTTTGTTGTGTTCCCTCAAGGGGAACAGTAGAGATTAGAAAGAAGAATGTGGATAGAAGCATTATATAATTTGGCATCCTCTCATCACAGCAATTATAATCTGTACATGTGAGTTCTTTATATAGAGCAGGGAGAAGAAGAGGAAACCTTGGTTCTGTTCCCAGTTCTTTTGACAGAAATCTTGCCTGCATTACACTAATTCTGATTTAAACTCTCTTTTGTAATCCCCTGACATGTCTCTAATTCACACTGGGTTTAATTCCACCACACTTTATAACAGTGTCAAATTTTACCAAATATACAAGCTGAGTTCCACCTGGACAAGAACACCCATTACACTCCTTTTCTGAAAATACACAGAAAATTTCACTAGCCATACTAGTCATACAGGCAGATGCTACTGCATGGTAACAGAAAACGGCACCATTTTAAATGAGCATCTTCTGAATAACGCTCACATTCAATCCTGTTTCTGCCCCAGAACACTTCGTGGTTTCGTAATGCAAGCATGTAGTAGTGCTTCACTCAAAAGCTTCATACATTTCTATTGTCATAGCAAATGCACACACACAGCTTTGAATTCATTATGTTTCCATTGCTTTTGGATCTGTAGCCACATCAGTTTCTCAGGATCTAATAAAAACTGGGCTCAGGTGTCTGGAGACACATACTGACAGGGATTCTGTGATGGGTTGAAAAGGTCCATCTCTCAGACTACGTGTGTAAAGTTCATTCCTTAGACTTAAAATCACCAGGAACAGGACTGGAAGGGCTGAGGAATGCAAGAGCTTATTCCAGTTAATGCTTTCTGTGGTACTGTAAGATTTAGATGCTTACTCTTTGTCTGTACAATAGTCACAGCAGTGACCACTGTGTAAAACAAATAAACATGAATATCTTCATGACCCTAGCAGAATAGCTCTGTCATGTCAACCTATAGCTCACCTTGACTTACATAACTCTTAATGTCTCTGACTGCAAGAATAGACATCATCTTTCCCTGCCATTAATAGCACCTGGAATAAATATTACAATACCATTTTGGAAAGATACTTGCAAATCATGTCTTCCTGACAGAGATGTGCATCTAGGTATTCTTAATCTATTCGTGTGTCCTTTGTTTCCACAAGGTTAATAGTACTGGCTCCTATATTATTTTATGCCTGATTTGACATTGCCTATGGCTTTGTGTATTTGGAAAAGAAAACATCTGTGCCTATGAGAATATCACAGAAGGAACGTGATGATGATGGTGATGATACAAACACCACAAACTACTCTTGACTTTAAGAACCATCAAGTTAAGATGAAATATGAAGAAGAGGGCCTAAAAAAATGCTCTCTTCCCTGTGCTGCTATTCTCCCTACCTTCTCAAGAAGTGGCATGGAAAAAATAACAACCACTTGCAAGCTGACAATCTCACATCATCAGGTAGTCACCTTCTGTAACCTTGCTGTCCCTTACTGACATGTTTCACATACACCTGCTCTATCATCTGGAAGAGTTGTCGGAGTCTAAAGGTAAAAACCATCTGAGAAGCAGATCAGAAAAGACTGTTTTTCAAAGCCTTTTTACAACTGGATCTGTTTAAGCATTCCAACCCAGCCTCAGCTGCCATCAAGCTCTCCCACATCAGCAGTTCTGAACAAACACAAATTGGCCAGATTATCATTAAGCAACTTCAGCTATTTTGTAAAGACCAAAGTATCACTATTCAAACTAACTGGCAAGAAGCAGATTTTTACCTGTTCTAAATCAATGTAGTTTCCCTACAGCCAACATCAGAATCTGACTTCCAAATTAGAAATATTTATCAAAACCTTCTTTACATAATGATTCCAAACCTATCTTATACTCACATTATCTCCATTCCCACCAGTACCATTTCCTGTCAATTTGTATTAAAAAAAATCCTCTTGCGCACTGAGCCCATGCATCCAGTTCAACTGGTGCTGCACAGTGCAGTTCTGGAGCCATGGAAGAAGTGATTGTGGTGCTCATCAACTGCCAGCTGATATCAGGGAACGATAAATACCATCCCCACACTCACAGGCTTCGCCAAGGACACTTCACAACGCAAACCTGCAGGCAGCCACTCTTTCCCAAAAGGGAGCTTTTCCACAGGGCAACCATTCAGGAGCAGTTCTGTGCCAAAAGTCACCCGCAATGCACCATATAATGTCATCATTATTAACTGCAATATCACAAAGACCAGCTATTTCTGAACACATCACCAGAAAAAAATAATATACAATCCTGGATTGTTCACAGTGATATAAAAGGAAACACAGTAAGTGCTTAACACACAATGCCCTGACATGAATGTTGCTTTACCTCCACAGCTCCTTTAAGGACTTTGAAGTTTATGGAAAACAAAAGCACATCCTTAGCAGCTAATGTCTGGGGTACATTAATGGTCCTAACTGAAATTCTTAAGTCAAAAATTTCAGCAACATTTCTTCAGATTTACACAGACATAAGTCAACAACCAGCCCAAGAGCTGTGACGATTCTTGAGAAGTCAACATTCTAAAAACCAACCCGCCATCTCCGTCTCCAACATGATGATCGATCACAAGGGAATTTGACAAGGATTACCTACTCCATTAACTGTGGAAAAAACCCCAGCAAAAAGCACTGATTCATTTTATATCTAAAAATCACATATACACTTGAAGGAGAGGTTCACTTGCACCTGCTGAATGTCACACTCAGTTTTAAACCAGAAAGCTTAAAACGATCACTTTGCAAGAAAATGTACAGGAAACGGGTTAATAGAGAGATTAAAGAATAACTAACACAGAATAATCAAAGTGCTGCAGGGTCCATACACAGTCTCATGCATGCCAGGATCAAGCTTCCCTGCTCAAATTTCCTTATATTTCCTTTGTTTTCCAGTTCTCCCATTAGCAAACTGATAACTAACCCTCCTGCTGTTTTAACACTGATTTTTCTCAAGCTTTTGTAATATCCACCGCCCAAAACTGACATAAAAACCTACACCTTAATGTTGTCCTTATATTTTGTTTCATACCAATTCAAAGGAGGTTCCCAGTGCAATGATTAATGACATGTTTGTTGCCTTAAACAGCTTTGATATTTTAACATTTAATCAATTCTATTTTTTAAGGCGACAGGTTTCCTGCCACCCTGAATTTTTCTCATGATGCTTCATTGAACTCACATGGCTTAAATCTACAGTATGAAGACCTGTCAGCGTTGCATTTACCTTACACCCCCCATCACCTGATTTTTAATAACACTGCTCCCAGTGTTTGGAATATTTTGGGAAGGTGTCAGTGCCAAAACACCACACAGCCCTAATATACTCTATCACCCCCCAAGGAAGATGTTTATCACAGTAAAACAAACAAGAGGCAGAAGGCACAGCACTCAGAGGGAAATTTTTTGTATTTCATATTTCCTCTTGCCATTTTAGTAGTGAGGATACTATAACATACAACCTTATTTTAAATAAATGGAATTCATTTGATGGAATGATTTTCTGTGTTCTGAGACATAATCACCTCCTGTATGAGAATTAACATGAGCTTTGTTTATTCCAATGGTAAAACAACCTGTATTCAAGCCATTCCAACTGTCTAGAAATTCAAATGATTCCACTGTAAAAGCAGTTGCAGTCAATCATTCCTGTCACAACATTAGTATATTATTGGTTGTTGGCAAATGGGTCAGCTTGTCACAGGCAAAGTACTTCTCAGATGCTCTATTTCCTTCTATCCCGGTTGGCACATGAAACAAGGACATTACAGCTGCTCAAAGAGATGCTGCTGAATTTCAAAATGTATCCATCTGTTTAACTTCCTAAAATGACTTTAAAGAGTTGGATACAACAAACACATCTGCCATCTCAGCACATGAAAAAAGATCATCTGGAAATTAACTGGCAAATTATAAATCCTTTCAGATAGAGGCCCACAATGAAGCTTCAATACACGTGTAACATCTGTTCCACCTTCAATTATAACTCAAGGCTTTGCACCTCTGGCTTTCTGAAGAATCGAGGCAAGACTGGCCTTAGCTGTAACCAGCTCTGTATCTTCTTATCTCATTGCTAGAATTTGTTCAGGAACACATCACTGGGCATCCATATATTAAATTTTGTCTCTGATGGAAGACTCAACTGCATAAAGTCTTGAGTATTGTGGTCTGATCTCATAGCTGACCCTTCCCTGAGTATAAGGTTAGACTGAAGACCTCCTGAAGGCCCTTTCAATCTGAATTAGCCTAACTATTCCCAATTAAATAAAAGACAGAAAATATTAATTTTAAAAAACCATTAGGATCCACTGGAAGAACCTAAAGTGGAAATCAGCTATAAACAAAAATCTGGCCCATCACAAAAAAATGTTGAGGCAGGAGAGCCAGCAGAAGATACCAGCAGATCAAATTTTAGGAAGAAAACGGCAGCACATGTTTAAGTGTGATTTTTCTTTCAGTTCTTCTGTCACATCTCTCACAAACATAAATGTGTTATCACCTTGAATTATGTGATCAGATGCTTACACCTATGATTTGCAATTTACATTAATGCAACCTGCATCAACAGCCATTTCAACATCAAATGCAAAGCACAATGCCTATTTTCACCCCAAGGTATAACGTGTAAACTGCAGCACCAGGACATCTCAGGAAGTTCCTTTGCTACCCACTGCACTCTCACCATATTCTGAGGACATTACACCCAAGGAGCTGCCATATCCACTGGAGAGGGGAGCGGTATATACAAGCACACAGAAGAAAGACAGCCACTGGGGAATATGTTAACAACAAACTGGGAAGCAGGAGAGGTGCTCTGGTTAAAAACCCATGAGCTATAGGCCGAGACAGGCCTTCAGTAACAGAAATTAGTATTTGATGCACAATACTAGATCAAAACCTTTGAAGTGCATCACTTTGCAGCAGCACTAACACTGTTCTGTATGCACACAAATGAGAAGCCAAATTTTCTTTGCTGTAAATAGCTTGTGCAATTAATAACAGTGAGCTGTTCCTGTCTTTTTCCAATTACAGACTCAGGATAAAATAGCATATTCAGTTACTTCATGCAATTCTGGACCACCTACTGATAGAAGAGCAATTCGAGGATGTGATGCTGCTGCTGTTAATTATCAAAATTAAAACCTGAAATAGCAAAGTTCACTTTTAAAAGTAAGATGATTTCCTATTGCAGGCATAACTTTCCACTACTTTCCCTTGCCAACAGTTATCACTTTTGTCTGAGATTTCTGGACTGAAACTTTGAACACAGAAATGCCATCATCCAGAGAACCTTTTGGTTCACCATTTTGGGTCTTTCAAAACAAAGCCATTTATTTACCCTTGGCTAATTACCTTTTAGTCTCTGCACAGACGCAAAATATTTGTGTTTTTATTTTGTTTTTTCTTTTACATTTCCAAAATCCACCATGATGTTAGGAAAAAAAATTTCTTCTGGACAGTATTGCTATTTGTATAGCAATAAGAAATTACAGCTATATATTCATGTGCACACACACGTGTATTGTGAGCTGAATAAAAATGTGGTGATGTCTAATTTGACCTGAGAAAACCAGAACAGCACTTGGATATAAACAGGAAAAGTTCAACACTATTTGCAACACAGCATCACGAAGCCAATTCCAATCTCTCTTACACTGAGCTGAACAAGCATTTCCAATTCAAAGGAGTAATTAGCATTCCGTAAAAAAATTAGAGCACTAGCAAATACCAAAGCTTTAACTTGGTATTAGCAGAGATCAATGAGAATTCATCACTGTAAGCCCACCACGAGCACTTGCTGCCCAAAAACACTGGGAGTGCTCGGACAAGCAGGACTGGGCCTACACCACCCATGTTGCTCACAGGAAGCTTCAAACCTCATTAGGAAATAATTAAATATCAGGTATCATTTTGTAAACATCATCATCATTCTTTTAAAGCTGACTGAGACTTCCCACTCCAATACCTTGTTCTCAGCTGCTGATTATTTTGTCAAACTTTAAGTCTCTGGTGTGAAGTATTCAGTGCCAGAGCCCACCTCAGGCTGAAAATTTAGGAATGCTTTGGCCAAAATGCCAGAACTAAGGTAGAACCATCCATCATCACTCAACCACGTCCAAAAACACCAGTGACCTTTGCTTCGACAGCTCTGGCACTGCAGAGGTCTGAACAAAGAACTTAAGATTAGGCAAGGTAGTTATGCTGGTGCCAGAAATAAGTTTAACATGGTTTTTCTGACAACACACACAACACAGCTAATTTAAAAATCACTTCATTTCACACATGCTCCATAAGAACACTTATATTCAGCAGTTGAGACCTTCCTGAACACTACCCCTCACTGCTCCCATGAGTGAGGGACCAGGCCCTCAGCTGAACTGAGCACCCCACAGCCCAGGGGGACCAGAAGAAACAAAAGGAGGTTTCTAACCGTAAGGGAGGATAACAAGCCTCAAAAATAAAACCTCTAAGTGGGGCTGAGAGCATGGATTATGGCAGAACATCTAGATGGAAACTGGTTCTGAAGAGGAAAGTGTGAAGAGCAGAGCCAACAATGGGAACTGGACTGGGATTAACACCCAGGTATAAGGAGAGAGATAGCATTAGGATATATATATAAAATACTACACAGTATATGCCCCAAAATGAGGTTCATATTTTATGCATAAAGTTTGCAAAATACTAATTTTCATTTTCCCAGTGTTTCAGTTCTTTATTTACATAATAGAGATAATGTGACCCCCATAATCCACCAAATCTCATTCAGAGATGAGGTGAAGGGACATTACTGCCAATACAGTTTTTAAGTTTTGAACTGATCAGCACTATGCACTGGGAAACACCCAAGAGGAAAATCCATGGGGAGGTGACAAGGGAAAGAAAACACAAATTTTGTGGTTAGGGAAGAATTTAGTTAAGTACAGTAAATAAATCCAAGAGTTTCACATACTGTTCTGTTTTAATTAAACATACTATTCAGTAACTTCTTGACAATTCACTGCTGTATAAGGCAAACATTGGAAAAAACAGTGTATGATCATGCCCTTAAAAACTGTATCACCATGACAAAAAGACTTTCATGCCACAAAATGCAAACAGCAGACATCTGGGACATACTGCTTTTGGCTTTTCCTAAACTTTGGATCCTTAACCTTAGTATTTCAGCAACCCTATATTCTTTTAACACTTTGTTTGTTTAAGGAGTTTGATATTATTTCCCCATGTATATTAGATGGTATATCAAAGAACTTCAGACACTTGCACAGGAGATTCACAGTGACATTATTTGTAATCTGGGAGGCCAGCAGATCTGCACACAGCCCATCCCTGTGCCCCCCGCCCCCCAACACCTACAACCTTTTCAGCATAGATGGGATCATAAATTATCCTGAGCTGTAATGGTCTCCCAAAGATCATTGAAGTCCACCTCCTGGTACACCCCTCTCTGACAGTCATCCTGCCACAGGCACAGCAGCCACCGTAAGGTCATCACCACACAGTGATGCTGAGATCAGTCCCACACAGCTCTCTTTCTCCAGGGAAGGAGCAGACACAAGACCAACTCTCCCAGCCATAAATCCAAAGAAAGTGAGAACATATCAGCTCAGGCCGGATTAGCTGCAGAGGCAGCAGCTGTACAAGGCACGCTCCAGCGACCATCACACCCTTCACCACAACCTCCCCTCCGTCAGCTGACAGAGAGGACTTCTCTTCACACACGTACAAAGCCACCTGCAAATGGGTCACCAAACCTCTGACCCAGTCTCCACAGCAGCCACGCCTGCTCCACATGACAGCCTGGCACCCAGTCAGCCAGGCTTGGCAGGCACGCCTGGACAGCAAGCAGGCAAGGGAAACAAACAGCAGATGGTTTTCCCTATCTATCTCCACAATTTAATCGCGGTGGCCGTGACGACGCTGACGTGCTCCAAGCCATCTCCAGTGCTTCCAGTGCTGCAAGGTGAGCAAGCTGCTCTTTTCCAAGGGCAGCCCTTGTGACAGGCCAAGAAGCATTTTAAGGGTCTGCAGCCAAGACACAAACTACACTTCTCAACTTGAACTTCAAAAGAGGAACAGGGCAAGACAGATCTGGCCAGGTCAGGAGAAAAGGAAAAGCACTTTGCACTGCAGGAGTGTTGTGGCACTGGAAGTCAAGAGTATGGGATAAGAACCCAGTGCCACTGCCCAGCTCCCCTGCAAATGTAGGCAAGCTGGCCTGACAGCTTGGCAAAGGACTCCAATGAGGCTGCCCAAAATAGAAACAAGTAAAATTAGTTGCTACTTTGGACGTGTATTTCTTCATTTTCTTTTTATGAACTGTAAAACCAGATAAAAATGTCTGCACACTGTCCAGGACAGCCTCCTTTGTTAACAGGAGGCCCTTATTTATTGAGATGTTAGCAGACAGAGATTTCATTTAAATGTGGAAGCATTCTCCACTCTGTAGTTAATGCTGATCTACGTTTGTGTAACCTAAAGCCAGGCTCCTTTGCAATAAAGGGGATGTGGAGGTGCCATAACTGATACGTTATGGGGAAATCCAAAAGGAAGGCAAAGACAGCAATTATCCTCTGGTAAAGAACAAAGACTATTAAATGTGTCATCTTTTCCCAGTCTTGATAGAAATTAGGAAACAAACAAAAAAGTTTAAATTGGTTGTGGTTTTGGCTCCCTAGCAACACAAAACTAAAAAACCAAGTGTACCATGGTTGATTTTAGATTTCCTGGAGGGTAGAGCTAATATCAGTTCTCTAGGCTAGTCTACAAACAAGAGCTCTTTGACATATCTAGGGGACTTATGTACATGGATGCAGGAGCAGTTAGAGAAAACAGCTGTAATTACTTCCAAACCTGTATAAATCACAACAGGGGAGCAGTTGGAAGAAGGGATAGAGAGCCAGAGCTTGACAAATGGAAAAGACAAAACCACTGGAAAAAACCTTTGGGATGTAAGCAAACTAATGAAGAGTAGAAATGAATAAAGTATGATAAATTATATATAAAAATATCTATAAAGCAATCAAAAATAACAGCTTTCTCTTTTGATGTGAATATCTGTTTTGATTTCATGTTTATGGCACTACTGAGCCCTAAACAAATGAGATGACAAGTCGAGAGGGTTATGCAGATAACATTGTTTGGGAAGAAAGCAATAAAGGAAGGTACTGTTTCTCTTTCCTTTTACTCTCAGTATTTTGATTCCCTGCCCCATAAACAGGATGGTGAGGGAACTCTAAAGCTGTTTGTCACGTTGAAAACTTAAGTTTTGTTCCCGTGATCCAAAAACCCCCACAAAACATTCATCCTCTGTATTGTGTTTTACCACCTAGAGCCAGAGCACAAAGGGCAGCGGTTTCCAACATGTGTGTGCACAGGCACACACACACAAACCTTTGTGTGGCAGAGCTGTGCTGGGAGCAGATAATTACAGCAAATAAAAGGCAGTTCTGGATATAACAGTGTGGAAGTAAATTCAATTGCTAAGGACATTGGCTGCAAACAGCCTTCAGAAACAAAGAACCAGCCACATTAGAGCAATCTTTCATATTTGTATAAAATAAGTAATTGAGTCACGGACAGGGTAAAGCCTGGGAGCACAAAGAGAGATCACAAGTCGAAGCTGGAAGCTGTCCCAATGGTCCCATATTTCAGTTCCCTCTCTGTTTGCTATTCTTCCTGCTCAGGGTTTAAGCACAGCACCAAAGCTCTTTATTAGTCTGTAATCAAGGCCATTAGAGCTCTTGAATTCAACCTGAAGACGCACTGGGCAAAACCTGGCAAGGCAGCAATAACGATCCCCTCTGAGTAATCAGAGCATTGCTCCACACGGTGCGGACAGAAAACGGTGCCTTTGTACCCAGGGGCCTGAGAGGGCTCACTTGAGAGAAAATGTTATCTTACACACTATAAATACGTGAAAATAAGATTAGAGGCAACTGTTGTGGCAGCAGTTGGTTTGCCGTGTCAATACACCCCCTCACACTCTGCCCAGATTTTTAGCTCACCGGTGACTCAGAAGCAAGAGTGACATTGCCAAATCCCCTACTTGTCTGCCTTTCCCACCCACTTCTGCTATCCAAGGACTGCCCTCACCCTCACCTGACTTCACTTTGGCTATCAGATACACAGTCAAGCACCCTGCCAGTATTTGGGAACAGTGCAGAACAGGCTTCTTTATTGTCCTAGTTTAACTCCACGACATCACAGCAAATGTTAATCAGGAGCAATGTTAACAAAAAAGTAGACATTTGAAGCATTTCCAATGAAAATCAAATGCAGTCAGTTACCCATTTTAACTCCTGCCATATTAATACATATTACTAATAATCCTCAGCATTCTGTTAGATAATTGTCTGCATTCATTACTTTCAGTAAGAAAGAAGCAACTGAGTGGGAGAGAAATAACCATTTTTTTATGTTACTCTGGGTTAGATATTTAATAGAGTTCTCTTCCACATAACCCAGTAGTTATTTTAATTTGTGTGTAGTTGCCTTAACTATAAATGAATATCCGAAACTGGATCTAAGTTGAAAATTATCTATCTTTGGTGAAGATCCAAAACTATCAAGTAACTGCTACAATATGCAAGAGATGCATATGGGCACACTGCAAAATATAACTACTGGCCATAAAGCTATTGATGGGCAAAGTATAGTCTACTTACTTCTTAAAGAAAAATAGAAAACACTGTTATGTCAGCTCGCCTCACAGTCAAAATTTGGCTGGAGACTCTCAAGAGCTAGGGGTAATGTATTTCCCCTGGGATAAAGTATTTTGAAATATAGGTAACGGGAGACAACATCCTTGGGGCAGTAACTCCCAGATTTGAATGAGGATGTACAGAAAACCTAAATTAAGACCTTCGTGCTCCCATTAGTTCTTCCAGCTCTGTCTCTGGAAGCACTTCCCAAGGATGACTCAGTACCTGCAAAGTAATTGTTCTTCTCTGAGACGCCCTTCAAGAGACACAGCAAGGGTTGTGAATGATGAAGTAAAACAACTCTTACATTCTTTGTACCTTTTATGAAAGGGTTGACTTCTGCTGAGATTTCTAAATTACAGGGACTAGAGAGCTCTGGCTGCTGCCACCCTCGAGCAGCACCAATTAGCCAGAAGACATGGTGGAAGGGAAGGAGGCAGCAATGCCATGAGCAGATTGCATTGCCTATGTACCCAGCACCTGTGCAGAGCAGGGGGAAAGCCTGCACCCTTCCAGGGTACAGCCCTGGCACCATGCAATACACTCCCACATACACTTCCACTCCCAGATGGCCTCCAAATCACCCTTCCAACACTCATTATTTTAGGATTTTCAGTAATTAAGCCATAGAGCCCAAATCTTTTGCCTCACAGTCAGGAGGGCAACTCCCTGTCTTCTTGTAAAAAGCAAGAAAAAACCCAAACCCAACAGACAAGTGTCCCTGCCAAAACAAAAATAATCATAAATAAACATTCCTCTTCCTACAGCAAGTCACCTAAGCATTCAAAATACTGCCCATGAGTTTGTTCTGCTGACAGCTCTGTTTTCACCCACTGCTTTTCCTCATCCTAGGTCTGGCCGAAAACAAAAGCAGGAAAGGAAATCATCTGTGTGCAGGCAAGTAGCTGAAATTAAGGGCAACAGGAGAAGCAACAGTGCAACAAAAGGCACAGGCAATGTCACCCCAATACTACAGGCAAACTAAGAGCTAACATTTCCAGCTCATTTGACAAGATCTCATGTTAGGATTTGTATTTTATTGTTGCTCACAATACAGCATCAGGACTCCAGTAATTCAATGGAAGGCAAAAGGTAGATACAGAGCTTCAGCCCAGTTCAGGGATGAGCTCCCTTAAGCTCGAGAACCTATCATTCAGGACACCTTCTTTTAGAGACATTGATACCAGAGTACATCACCACATCTACCCTGCAAATCTATGCATTGAGGAGCTGCTTTTGCTTTAAACCTACTGAAATGAGGGAAGAAAGCTGCAGGAGAGAGTTCTCTCGATTTCTGTCCTTTCTGGGAAGATTGGGCAAAAAGATTAACCAGATAAATTGAACTGTGTTAAGAGATAGAGAACAGAGCTTAGTAAGCCCTCAGGTAACCACCTGCATTTAAATGCCTGTAGCAACTCAGCAAGCTCCGGGCAATACAGACATTAAACAGACATTTCTGAAGCCTAGCACAGAAAGACAAGGGCTTTAATGCTTGTCTGCTTGCTTTTAACAGTGGATACACAATCCTTACATTCCATAATTTACAATTTTCTCACCAAAGTCTTTTACACGAAAGTTCAATAACAGCCTGCATTGTTCATCCCATCCCATGATGCTGACTCACAGGCAGGACTGACAAAATCACCAGGACCAGCTGCGTGCCCCAATCACACAGGATTCCAGCTTCCCATAAACCAGGCCTGGAGTTGCTGCAGTTCAGAGCAAGCCATGCACAGGCAAAACAAACATCTGTGCTGCTCTAAAGCAACCCAGTCCACTCTGAACTGGAGTGGTCCAGCCTCTGCCAGTTCACCTCTGCCACCCCACCCCAAAAATGTCCTGGAGTCGTGACCCTCTGCTGCTCCCAGCATAAGTCACCCCATGACTCACAACCCTGCACTAGCTGGTACATCCCCACATCTGCCAAAACTTGACCTGCTGTTTTATGAGGCTGTCAGGTCACCATGACGAGTCACCAGAACAGCTGAATCACCCCTTTTCCAGCACACTGGCTGCTGTCATTGTTCCCAGCTCTGAATCTGTCCTTGTCTTTGTGTCTCACCACACTGGCCTGTGTGGAGCTGGTACTGAAGTTCTTGGAACCCAGAAAGGCTGCATTACTGAGGCAAGACATTGGGGAAAAGGGTGTGAGCAGAGCTTTACGGACAGGGGCATTACCTGCAAAATAAGGAGTCCACCAGACTCCAAAGAAAAGTCAACAGAAAGCCAAACTTTACCATGAGCACAGACACTACTTCAAGTCTGCTAAAAGCAAATCCTGTCTAGTGGCTCTCATAAGTTTAATAATTAAACCCCTAGACCAGACTTCAGGGAAGAAGGCAAGTCCCAGTTATCATGCCATCTCAGCAGTCTCATGGAACTGAGAGACAAGGAGTAAAAATAAATCTGAGCGACAGGCTCCTGTTTCACATCTGAGGCTGACATCTAGCTATAACATCAGGTAAGCGCAGAATCAACATGATTGAGAGGTATCAAAGGAGATGAGATATTGTGCAAGACCAATTCTTCTCTCCCTCAAAGGCAAAAGATATTTTCAAAAAGACTCAAGAACCAAAGGTCAAAACAATTCAGGGTATAACCTTTTTTTGAAAAAGACTATGCTTTTAAACCAGACGTTATTCTAAGGAGTAGCCTCATGACACTGAAAGGGCTAAAAATGGCACAACTGATAACAATATACAGATCTCTCTTTCACAGATTCAATTCAGCCTCACAGTTCTGTACCAGACCATGCAGCTTAGTCCTCTCCCACCTCTAGTCCCTCTGCTCTTGCTCCTTAATCTCCAGATAAATCTCTGATTCTCATGCCATGCTGTCAGTAACAAATAGCACGAGGTTGGGCTAACGTTTCTTTTCCTTCCTTGCCTGCAATAATACAAATCACACCTTTACAGCTTCCATCACTGCTTGCCTGTTTATTTCTCAATGCACTTTACCCACACGTGCCCAAAGGAAACGGGCTTCCCAGTTTCACTTCCTGGCAGACATGAACAGTGAAACGAATCAAGTATCAGGCTGAGAATATTGAAGGAAATGTTTCAATACCAGTAATTTTACTGAATAGTGAAGTAAATCAAACATTAGGTTGTGAATACGGCAAGGAAACATTTCAATACCAGTGATTTTTGCATCCAAGCTGAAAAAAAACCCGTGATGAAAAACATTTATTGCCTGAGTTTTGCAAAACAAGTGTGGTTTCTCTCTACCACCCTCACTGCAAACCATGTATTTTGGGACTAGTCAGCTATTTCCATTGCTCTCAGCTGATATCTCCCATGCCATAACCCAGCCTCCACTGAGAAGTTCGCTGACCTTGTGTCCTGTTTAAAGCAGTTGCTATATCAGTTGATCACTGTCATCAACACAGCACAACAGAACCACCACCCCTCATTCTTTGCAAGCCTTCTCCTTTCTCCCTGACAGTCATGGGAGCAAAGCTCGGACCACACTCCTTCCAGGGGAAGCACAACGTCCTGGTTCTTACAGTTCAGCAAAGGGTGATATCTAAACATGAAAAAAATATGACTATGCCCCTATAAATGGCCATTTTGGGGCATAAGCTGGAGTTGGGGACATCTTATCTTGTTATACGAGCAACATACGCATTCTGGAGAATATCCATAAGAGAGATGGGAGTCTGGCCAAATGCAGGGAGGGCCTTTGCTAAGATGACAGGATGAGGTGCTTAAGCGTATGTATTTGAAGATGAGAAGGCTACAGGGGGGATCTTCTTGTGCTCTGTAAGTACCTTAAGGGGGATTCACAAGGATCTGGTGGATGGATAAATTTGAACTAAGCAGCAACAGAACAACATGGGGACAATCCTAGGCTTTAAAATAGAAGTAATTTATATTAAACAAAATGGTGCTGATTTAGCCAAAATGGGCTGCTACCTAGCCATGTGGAATTTTTTTGTCCAGGAGACCTCTGCAGCATATAAATAATGCAAGAGCCAAGAAAATAGAAACAGATTGCCTAGATACCAGTGATATCTGTGGATATGTAGGGGATTAGATGCCCAAACACGATAATTTTGCCCATGCATGCAGGGCCTATGTTTAGCATCAGTAAGGAATAACCTTTACTCAAGTTACTACACAGAGTTAGAGAGACAGAAACTTCAGAGAGATGTTAGGGAGAAAAAAGGACATAGCCTTAAGAAACATACGATGTGGAATATTTTTCTAGCACCCAATCATACAGAATAATTTCTAACACACATACAGAAACATCAAAGACACACTTATTGCACCATCCTTAAATGACAGAATGGGAGAACAAGAAGTTAAAATGTCTCTTACCTGCCTATCAAAGTCTAACCTAAGGGGTGTAGGGACTCTCCCTGCTTCCTGGCCCCTGCAGCTACCCCTGTGCTTTGGGTCTGGCCGCTAAATCCTGCCATTCTGTTCCAAACATACTTTAAAAGTTAGAGCAGCACAGGTTAAGTGCTTGAAATTCAAGATTTCCCCTGGATCAGAAAACGGAGCAGAGGCGAGTTCTACCAGGGACTGCAATTCAGAATGTCCCTACCTTATTACCACTGCACATTTAGTTTATTCAGTGGCAATGTTATCCTACTAATTGCCCAACACCATCTGTGAAGTGACAGTGACAGGAGAGGCGATACCGGGAGCCATGTGAGGCACGTCACCTCTCAGGAAAGTTGTAGCCCTTGGATGTGCTAAACCCAGCATGTCAGTCTCGGCTCTGCCTGCTCTTCATGTCCTCAGAGCTGGCTTCTGGCCTGGCTTGCCACAGCCACCACTCCAGGGCTCAGGGAAAGGGACCCAGGGCCATGGGAAGCTGCCTAACAGGTGACAAAGGAGGGAACAGGCCTGAGTGTCCCCATCACACACAGCCTGCTCACTAACAGGGGGTTACCGTCTCACCTCCCAGCACTGAACACCACAGTATCATCAAAACACTCCCATCTTTCTTTAACTGCACCTTGCAAATGTTCTTAACATGATTTTACTGAACACTGAATGTCCAGCCTGTATTGTAGAGTAAAAGCGTAAAAAAATCTTTAAGCCCATCACAAGGGGTAATGGCTTTAAACTAAAAGAGGATTGTTTTAGATTAGATATACAGAAGATGCTTTTTATGATAAGGGTGCTGAAACACTGGCACAGGTTTCTCAGAGAGGTGGTGGATGCCCCATCCCTGGAAACACTCAAGGCCAGGTTGGATAGGGCTCTGAGCAACCTGATCTAGTTGAAGATGTCCCTGCTGGTTGCAAGGGGTTGGACTAGATGACCTCTAAAGATCCCTTCCAACCCAAACCATTCCATGATTCTATTACTTTTCCCCTCTCCAAAACCCAAATAGGCTGAAAATATTATGTGCCAGGTACAGAGCAACTCACTGGAATCCTTTTTGAAGGGAAAATTTTGCCAGTGGCCAAAAGCTGGTGTTGTGTTTTTATTGGACTGGGAGCTCTCAACGGCTCTCTTGCACCCATTGAGATGAAATTTGAATCCGTTGCTGCCGTTTCATCTCAGGTGTCTTTACTTTCCTGCACTAAACATGAAGCCCTTGTCAATACAATACTATTTAAGCACTGGCCTAACTAGCCTGTGCTGTGTCTAGATAATTCAGCCTAATGAGGGATTACTTCCTGTGTTCATGGCTGACAACACCCAAAGACATTCTGGGATCGTGGAGTGATAAAAACAGAACTATATTAAGCTGAGAGCAAGGAGATGTTAATTTTAAATAGAGGAGAAGAGAGAATGGATACTGCTCCACACCACCCAAAAGTCACTGAGGTTTGTGCTTGAGCCAGGAAATTAAAACAAAAACAGGCTTTCTGGCTTGGGACTCACATCCTCACTGAGTCCACTGAGTTCTGTAATCTCACCTGCATGTTAAAATGCAGAGGGGCAGCTGAAGCAATGGACTGGCACGTGTGTGATTACAGGCTAACGGGAGTGTGACTTTTGTGCTCAGGATGCAGCTGGACTAGAACTGATTCTGTTCATAATATGTAACAGCAAAGGTCAGTCCAAACAAAAGATAAAGATCAAATCTCCAGCAAAACTAACAGTAGCTTCTTGGCAGTTTCACCCCCAGGGAGTTGCTGGAAGAG
Source organism: Cephalopterus ornatus (assembly GCA_013396775.1). Classification (NCBI taxonomy): domain Eukaryota; kingdom Metazoa; phylum Chordata; class Aves; order Passeriformes; family Cotingidae; genus Cephalopterus; species Cephalopterus ornatus. The sequence continues at coordinate 234,985 of VZRE01006216.1, read as the reverse complement.
GCAAGGATGTCAGAGGAGTGACACACACTCTCTTGCAGTCACCTGCTGGGTGTAAGGGAAGATATAGTCTTTCCTTGCTCCACCAAAGGCAGCTCAGCCCAGACCTGAGACAATGGATTTAATAATAAATACCACATATTATACATAATACACATATTAATATAATAATTTAATTTCTTTCTCAATTTCAGAATACAGGCCAGTTATTCAACGTCTCATGTAGATATTATGGATGACTGACTTGCACACCAGCAACTAAATCAAGGCTTGGACCCAATATGCTGCAGACTGTAGCATATTTGCAGCCTTGGGGATGTAACAATCCTTCTATGGAGCAGAAATGTCCACTGTGTTTGAAGAAGAAACATGCTCCTGTATAAACAAGTCTATGTATGTTCAAGGTGAAGGAAATAGAGAGCGGCAATGCATTACATCCCATAATTCCAGCCAGCTGTCAGTCTAGCTTCGAAAACAACAGATCAAAAGCAAACCAGTTTTTCCTTGTGTATTCATGCACTGAAGACATTTTGTTGTCATCCTTTGTTCCATTTCACAGTATCATCATTAAGATATGCACATTACTGAAGCCAAACCAAATACTTCAGTTTGGTTATTTGGTTATTCTCCATCCCCACATCCTCTTCACTGGTCTCTACAGGGCAGAGTTTGAAAGCTGCCTATCAATTCTAGCTGCATTGGTATGCACCTCTACAAAGAAACAAATAGACAGCTGCATGAGATATGGATTAAAAAACCCCAAACTTTGCAACACAATCCAAACAGCATTGTTGGGCCACCTCTTTGGACCAAGGACAGCGTTTTCAGACTCGTAGGAGCATTATGACCTTCAGGTCTACTTAGAAGGGAATTGGATGGCCCAGCCTACAGGCTAGGCAGTCCTATTAAAAATACATTGTTTCCTCGAGGAGAACTTAACAACTTAATGAAACAGGAAAAGAGCAACAGCCCAGGGAACACACATGATTTCATCTTACCTACCATCAGCTGTTGCTAAGCAAAACTGCACTAAAAATAAAAAAGCACCATATAAGCTTAAATACTTCCCATGTTTTTGATTGATGTGACTACCTCTTTCAACCTACAAGACATTTTCTTTACTTTTTTTTTTCCCTGCAGTTTCTACACAATCATTCTCCACTTGCTATTTCCAAGGCAATCCCACACTAGAATTTCAATGGTTTGGAGGAACTTGCAGGGTTCAGTCATACAAGGCAGACTGAGGTGGGGTCTATAATCCCACTCCTGAAGAAATTACAAGTGTGAAAAGCAGAAAAGTATTTAAAAAGTATGAAATAAGAAAAATAGCATGAGTTTTGCTGTACCTTTGAAGCACAACAATAAAAGCACAAAAATTGAAGGCTGTATTAGTTGAGAAGTCAGCTTGAGAAAAAAGCACCTTGCACATAACGCAAATCCATTCTAGGACAGGCGGGACACAAAAGGAATGATGATGATATGCTGACATGCTGATAGCCAGGACCAGCTAGAACTCCCTTTGCCATCAAAGGGGAGAAACAGCAGTGCTACAGCATACTTAAGATCATCCAATGGTGTGTACCTAAAATAGTTCAGGTGAATTACATCCTAAAAACGCTTATTTCTTTTCTTTAACTATAAAAGGAGCCTAAGGCAATCAGTTCAGCTGTGTATGTCTACGCTACATAGGTTTAAAGATGAATTCACTTCTCATTAAAAGAGATTCTGTCCAGAATCACAGAAAGTTCCTGAAGTTATGCAGTAGTGAGATATATGAGGAAATTACTACCCAGAAACTGGAAATGGGGTCTGCTTTTTTGGTTATAAAAGTAGCTATCCAATCTCTCTATGTTTAAAATAATTATCACAGTATTACTGTACCAAAAGGGTAATTGTAAGAAAGCAGATGACTCGACTCTACTAAAGGAAAACTTTCACAGTGAAGTTACTATTTCCACTCTCACAAAATAAATAACAAATAGGAGTTTTAAAGGAGAAAACAAAACAACATTCTGGACAGCTATTGATTATTTATTGACGATAAACTCAGTTCTTAATGCAAAACTGTGCCCGTAACAGACTGATGAAGGGGAAAGGAGTGAGGAGCATCCAACCTGAAGCCCTAAGTTCTAGAGGGAAGTCAATGAACATGAAAAGAATTAGCAACATTGCTGCTGCTTATGCTGCATGTTGCAATCCAGTCTCCAGATTCTAAGCCTGGTAGCTCTCAGAGTCATTAAAATTTCCCAAGTACTAGCATAATTAAAAAATACTACTAGGAAGAAAAAAATACACTGACTTGACTGCACGTGCTTGGGTAATTTCCCAGCAACTCTGCTGCTTCTCTCTACTACTTTTTGGATGCTAGACCATGTTCCTGTAATTCAAAAGTAAACAATTATTCAGGAAGGCTATTCAGGCAGAAATCAAACTGGAAACATCCAAGAACATGCACTGGTCCATCAGTTAATCAGCAAACCCTCTGACTCATAGGAGGAGTCGCTGAGCCAAGAGGCAGCACATGCTTTCATTTTCATAACACACACTGGACTCGTCATGCTGCACCAGGGAAAAGCATCCGGCCTCTGCAGATCAAAAGCATTAACCTTGGAATGATGAACAGCCACCAGCAGCCTTCTGACAAGACACTCAGCCTACAGGCTGATACCAAGTCAGGCTTACTAACTCAGTTCAACCCAGGGATCTGCTTAAATCTCTACCATGAGCAAGGACTTTTGCCTTCTAAGGGCCTGGCTCACCTTAAGCAGTTTTTTTGATGCTTTCCAAACTCAGGAAGGAAGGAAAGGGTGGAAGAGGTTTTCATCCCCTCAAAACAATAGGCTATGAAACAACCAGAGTATCTTCTATTTTACCAGACGTAAAAATGATGTCTCACACAGACAAATAGAAAGCCCAGCGCTCTCATTTCAGTCTGACTGAGCAGAGACAGGGCAGTAAGGATCTGGGGAGCCTCTGCCAAGTTAAGTCACATCATGCAAAGCCCTTACTCCCAGGAATTCCCAGTCAGCTGGCAGGAGAGCACACCAACACCAGGCAAGGAAACAGAGGTGAGGTTTCCGTGACATGTCTTGCATGGGCTAAAAGCAATAAGCTCCTATTTCTATTTTGAGCTCTTCCAATCCCAGCTTGCCGTGAGCTGCTTGTAGAAATCACTGCCAACAACCCAAAACAGCGTGAGCCTCTCTCATGACAGATCACAATTTGGGAAAAGCCACGACAACGTCTGGTCTGCAAAGGACCAGAGAGGAAGCCTTGACTGCAACACAGGACGGAGGGTCAGTACCAGACATCAGTGATGCTGATTTTAAGTACAGATGAACTTTAATCTTGAGCAGAAATTGCCCATTCACTTAAAGCTGCTTTCTGTTTCCTTGGGGACGAGTAAAAACCAGATCCTGCCAGCTTTATCTCTGTTCATGAATCACATCCCAATCTTTCTAGTCTCCTTGACTACAGCTAAATAAAACAGGGGCAGGAATCATTTGCTGGCCGTTAAGTGCCTGAAATAACGTGACGACTGCATTGCAGACGGGAAGTTTCATGGCAGGGAATATTGGGACGTGTGTTTCATGCCCTGGGTTGTGGCATAAAGGGTATAAAGGTGTCTGAGTTTTGAAAATGTGCTGAGGTAGTGCTAGAGGACAGTGCAGGATGAAGGGAGCCAAGGAAAAACGGTCCTTGGCACGTGTTGCCGCAGCACTTCAAAGGGTTGAACTGCCCCAGGACCTGATTGACGGGGGGGTTGGACGTGGCAGTACCATGGCTGAGTTCACTTATTTAGCAGTATAAACATAGCCTGTATGAGCACAAAACAACAGACCATCTCCCTCAAGTTGGACTTTATGATCTTTGTGGGTCCCTTCCAAATCACAATATTCTGTGTTTCCAAATCTGAAAATAAAAGCTGATGGACCTGAGGACTCAAACCTTCACAAGCAAGATGGTGATGATCAGCACTGAAAACCTGGCTTCTATTCAACATCTTGCCCCCAAATTCCAAAGTTATTTTTGTTTACAGGGCTAAATAGCTCCCATTGTAGACAGAGCCTCATGCAACGTTTCAGTTTAATTTAGTTACAGGGTCCCATCAGCCACTTAAACACACACCAAGAACAGCCTCAAAAGTTTGAAGCAACAATAATCCTTCCCCACAAGAAATAATCATCTGAATCAGTTTTCATATCATTAAAGGGAAAAAATACTGACTGCATTTCCTCCTATTCTGAAGCTGAGTAGTTTACTCCTATTTCAAATAAATCCAGAAGGGCAAACTACGTTTTTGCTTAACTCCTGGGTTTCAATGAACATTAACTGACAGAAAGAAGAAACCTACTGATCCATTCTCCTAACCACTCACATCAGTAAGTTTTAGCACACAGACTAAATGGAGTATGTAAAGACTCAGAGCAGGAAAACAGGATTATAATAGGATTTTGGAGGAAAACTAATTCCTAAGAGCAAGTTGCACACAACTTTCCTACACTGCCTTGCGTAATTAAATCTGTATCCACTGAAAGCTAGAACTGAATGAATAATGAAGCAACCTCTTGAGAAACAATTACATGAAGACTAATAAAAGAGGACATGTTAAAATTATTGCCAGGAAACCTCTAAATCTTTGCCATATATTTTACAATGTGCTTGCCTACGGTTGACCCCAGAGCAGTATTTATAAAATACAGCTGCCAGAAAGCTACAGCAGTTCCTCTCAACAACCCCAAGCTGGTATACAAGCTGGGGCTTTTTCAGTTCAGTGCTGAATCTTGGGACTTCAGAGAATGGAGTTGACCAGCAACCAGTAGAGATGTATTAAAAAAGCCTCCAGCAATAACAACTTCCTCCCCAGGAACACTTGCAAGTTTTCAAACTCAGATTTAAAACTGTACTTTCATCAGCCATCAGTCTACAGCAAAGAGGCTGACACAGTAATTTCGAATACTGATTCCTCTCATTCTTTAATAGAAGTTTAAATCCACACACTCTAGAAGCAACAGACCCCCATGGTAACACACTGAATTATTTGCTCTCAGCCAAGAATCTATAAAGGACAACAATCCTGCTTAAATGTCACAGGGAACTATTTCTCACTGGAGATTATTGCAAATATATGGATATAAGGGAGCTAATTTGATCCTGAAAACTATCCCAAAATGCGTGGAAGCTGGAAGCCACTTTTGGAGGCTGACAGCCACTTTTGGCACCTGAGATGCTCAGAATAAATACACTGCCTATATAAACCAAGTGTTGCTCCTGGATTGCAGCATTTTTTTTTCCAAATGAAAGTACTATGCATTCAGCAGAAGGAGCCTGCTGTTAGAGTGGCTGAGAACTAAATTAACCCAGTTCTCTAATTTAAACATAGACTCCATCAAATAAAATACTCCCAAACTGTTGCAGTACAACTATTATCTTCAATGAAAGAAATAAGAAAGTCTTTTCTTGCAATACTAAAAGATAAAATGTTCTGGGATGTCATCCAGAGTGTTTGGAGTGATCATGTACTGAGGTTCCATGGATTTAAGTAAGGTTATTTTGTTTCAAAAAAAATTAAGGATGATCCAAAAGAAATACACATTTCATTAGGTACGAGCTTCCACGTTCCTGCAAGAAATGTTGGAAAATAGATATTGCCTCAGCCACCCATAATTCTTATATTTCTTACAGTATAGCACTAACTCTTACAGGTTCAAAGACTTTTATAGAGGAGGAGCGAGCATAATTTTGCCAACTGTAAAAGACCAACCACAGAGCTCAACTCAAACCTCTGCACTGCATCAAGAGCTCTGAAATTGAGCATCTTGCATTTGCTGTTCAACTGCTTAAGCACTGTAACAGTGACAGAGCTTCCCAAAATACTCTCTCCAATAAGTCTTTTCCTATTGGTTCATTCCTGATCAGGTAGGTAACTTTTTATTTCACAGTAGGCCATTCAGTGCCAACACTTTACCAGAGAAGTATCTTTTTAACAGGCCTCTTCCAAGGACCAAGCTCTTCTTTAACTGATATTTTTCAAAATCCACTTCATGTTACAAACTCATTTTCCACATTGTACTGTGTGTTTCTGGTGTTTGTTTGGAGATCATAAATGCAACAGCTATAGCTATAACAACAGCTGTACAATAGCTACACAGACCCAGTTAAGAAAACACAGTCGGAGGGACTGCATTCTATCAAAAACACACTTACAAAGTGCACACTACTGAATTATTTCAGAAATAATTATTTGGGTTATCAGGTTGACTTTTTGTTTCTTTTCCTTGTGGATTTGATTTGTCAGTTTTCCCCCAGAATATGAGAAAATCATGGTCCATCTTGTAGCTGAGAAAAACACCAGGCAAACACACACTAATCCAGTTTAAAGTATTCACCCTTGCTCTCCTTCTCTGAAGCTCCCACGTGCAGGTTGAGGTGCCCTCCTAGAAGGCTGTTCCTTTATTTCAGCCAGTACATGCAACAGCTGAATTTAGGATCTTCACAAAGTTCCTAAGATTGCCTGAATGGCAGTAATTGTATTATACTGAGCCTGTTTTGACAGTACCAAGTGTGAAATTTTGTCACCCGATTAATACATCCCTTTGCCACAGGCGTGAACAGCAGAGCAATTGAAAATGTTTCCTAGAGAGCAGAAGCGTTGTCTCAGCTGCAAACTTCCCTTTCTCCATCCCCAGAGTCAGAGGCTGGAAGTGTTTTCCCATGGAGCAACAGGGACTCCTAAACACATGGTGAGCCAGGTTATCCGAGGGCAAGTCTGTTTCAATTACTTTTTATTTTAAAACCCCAAAGCCCTTTGCTGTGCAGTGCTGTACTTTCTGACTTTGTCACAGGATAGCTGCTACTATTTCTAGGTCAGTAGGACTCCAGCACTGCCCTTTGGCTGCATTTTAACAAGACTCAATACAGTTAACATGTCAGACATCCCCACAATAAATCGCTCCTGTTGTCTGTTGCTTTAGGGAACCATTGGTTTCACATAAAAATATGACTACTTTTATTAAAAGATATTGATAGAGGTCTGGAAATGGTCATTCATGATCTGAAATGTATCTCCCTTGCTCTGACAACGAGAAACTGAGAAATTAGTGTCCCATGCTACAGCATCTCTTGACACTGTCCTCATGCACACAAACCAGCCTGACAGACCACTAAAGCAACAGTGCTGGTGTAAAACAAGGTGAAAACTCCAGTTCCTCAGCACCGCCTTCAACAGACACTGCATTCAGCCTTAGAGCTGAGTTTACAGCACGAGATATGAAATACATTGCATTTATGATATTGCCTTATTGGTTTTCCCTTCTCTTCCTTTTAAAATAGATTAAATCGATGAGCAAAAGCCCTCATTGTAGGTGTCATCCCTTAATGTGATTCCCACAGTAGCACTGGCCTCTTCCTCCCTAAAGAGAAGAAAAACACACATAGTGCAGGATTTAGAGATGACTCCTTTGTTCACTATTAGTACATTTTTTAAATTGGACCTTCCCTTTAGCTACTTCGTTAATTTATCACAATCGGTGCATGGGACCAGACTCCAGTCAGTTTAGATTATCTTTCAAAAATCTCTACAAAGCACAAATTCCCAAATCCCAAAGAAGAAAATTAACATTTAATGACTATTGCTGAGCCACTTAGAAATATTAGGAGATTGTTTCTCAAAAGCTAGGACCTTACTCAAGCATTCCCCCTTAATTTCTTTTCTTCCCATATTACCTCTCACCTGTATAAGTCCAAAGATTTGAAAATGCTGAAGAATAACCTCTTCCTTCAGAGGAGCTGAATATGAAAATATATTTGGAGATTAGGATCATTATGATCATTTGAATCACCAGAGACAACCTTGCCGGAGAGAAATATTACAGTTTCAAGGGAAGCTCATCTCTTGGTAGTGAGAGCCCAGGCAGTAATTCCTGTCAGGGTTGATTTTAGTCAGGCTTCTGTTCAAAAACACCAGAATTATTAATTAGCTCACGTGCAAAGAGTGACAAAAATATTCAGTAATACATTAGCGCTGTCAAAGATCTTCCAGTAGGAGACTAAGTTACACCCCAGTACCGTGGAAATCTTCATGTTTTTAACATTTATTCTGCTTCCTGATTAAAAAGACTAGGCAAAGACATTCTGTTGGTGTCTTAGGCCCATAGAATTGGTACAGGAGATTTTAGAGAAAAAATTCTAGCAACTGTTTGGTTTTCTTTCTTGTTCCTTAGCTCTCCATTCACTCTTGGAAATTCCCAAAGTGATACAGGAACATTTCCAAAATGAAGTTCACCAGCTATGTAACAACCCACATACTTCTTGAGAGTTCCATGACTTGGAACCCAAAGTAAAGAGAAATCAAACCTGATGCTGCAGGAGGGCAAAATATCTCTATTCCAAGCTGTGATACTGGTTCCCTTTAGATCTTAAGGAGAACACAGCACAGTTAATCACTTGCTCCACTTCCAGCAGCCCCTGAAAGCTTTGGGCTTTCATCCTGTTCAGCTTGCTAAAGACAACACATTCACAAGACAGAGTGACATGTTTTTAGGTATGAAGAGTAATTAAACAGCTAAATTCTTTAGCTCATTTTAAGTCAGTTCTTTCACAGAATCCCATTTTTACTTCGAAAGTGAGTAGTGTACTCTCTCATCTACTAAATCACCTCTGGTTCAGAGGCACAGGGCTTCCTGGTTCATAAAGCTGCAGTTTTAAATCACAATACCTCCCTGATGTGCTAAACTGCTGATCTGTAATGCACAGTTACGTGGGAAGATATGGAACCTGTGGAAATCCCCAGCTGCCAGGCTTTTGCACACACTGAAGCAGAAGGGATGAATTCCTGATGCAAGCTGATCAAATATGTATGTGTTTTGCTAGGAGAGAAATGGAGCAGAAAGTCTGGAGATGCAAAAGGAGACATAAGGAGTCACAGCCACATCTAAGTCACTACCCCTGCACTGTACAGTCCATCAACATCAGGCTCTGCATTGTGGGTCTGTTCTTTAGAAGATGTTTCCACCTGCATTTCATGGAAATGATTGGTAAAATCAAAGACTTAATGAAGAAATAATTTTCTGGTCTGTTACAGCAAATACATCACAGTGTCAGACTGTTTCAGCACGCACGTGCACACATATCCACCACACATTCTCCCTCTGCTCACATTATATACATAAGGTATATATTTACAAATGCACAGGTAGATTTATTATATACATATTTAAAAGGGGAAAATACGCCTCATGTGTTGTACCAGTTGACGTGGCTAAGGCTGTTGAAGACTGCAGTTGCTATTTAATGGTTGAAAGAGATTTAGATAATGAAGTCTTTGGATGAGGAAACAATGGTATTTATGAGACTAACAAATATTTGGGCTTATCCCGCCTTAAAATTACTATAATAGGACAAAATAGAGGAGTCAAATGGCCAACTGACAGCAACAACAAACAGAAGCTTTCACAATTCAAGCTTCAATTATGTGGAATGCACTGGTTAGAGAGGATGACCCGCAATTTCACTGAATATTCTAGCACATCACTCTTTGTACTCCATGTCGAAAAGGTTACTTCTGCTCCTCAACATACAGGAGCAGCAGTTATTTTCTGATTACTTCAAGAAAGAAATTTCCTGAATCTAATTGATACTGAGCTTCTGAGCTCTTCTCCCCCCCAAGATGTTTCTTGTTTACTTCACTTATTCATTAGTAGCTTCCTTACACACTGCATAGATTATAAAGCAGAGAATAGCAAAGCAAATAAACAGAGATTAAATAAAGCTGCAGCAAAGTTAGGTCTTTAGGAATTAAATCCAACCTCTAAACTGCAGAGGCAACTCTTCAAAAGTCATGCTAAGTAGAGTATGTACATTTGCAGTCCAACTTCCATTTAAAGTGGATGACAAGTTTAGCAAGGATAATACCCTTCAAATACTGGCTGATTGGAGAGGCAAGGACATTTGCTCAATTTGCAGATAGTATTATCCTCCTGGCTTCCTGGGAGTTGATGCCCTGCTGTGAGCTTACAGTAAGAGTTTTCCTTCTGAAGACCCTGATGTGGGAGCATTTTTCTTAAAGATCATGGGAAAGTTTGGGGGGTTTTATTTTAAACCACTGCAGCAAAAAAGTAAAGAAGATTAATTGGGTTTGCTGCACTATTCATCTTGCTGCTTTTGGCTAATTCACAGTCAGCATATCCTAGAAGATAGACTTTAAACCTCAGATATGTCCTTGTTAATTACTATAGGATATTATAAAAGACAAATGGTTTTGGGTGCCGAGAAAAAGTGACATAGTATTTTAACCTATAGATGCATATTTTTTAAGATTATTAATCTAGTATTAATCTACCTGCAAATTCATATCCAAAGATAAAATATTCTGCTATTTTTCATTCTGATTCCTAACCACTTAACAATCAAGATGCACAGCAATGTGTTGATCTCATCTAGTACCGTTTCGAGTGTAAACTTCCACTCGCAGCAGAAGGTTTCAAACAGATGGTGCTTGGATAGAGCCAACTGATATACAAGTAAACCAGGACATCCTGACAGCTATGGCCAACAGGCTGCATGACAGCTCCCAGAGAGCTCATAAGGCAAAGCCCAGTCTTATGGAAAGGCTAACGCTTTCCAGGGAATTTGTTACAAGCATTGGGACTGGTGTGGTAAAAAAAGCCCACTTGCACTATGACCTGCAAAACACAGCAGATTTTTTGAGTGTGACCCATCAAAAGTTTTCCTACAATTAATAATTAGGCAGTTCATTACTCATCAGTGAGGGAGATCAGATATTTAATTTTCCTGACTCATGGCAAAACAGGTTAGCAATTTTAAAAAACCCCTACTGCTACACAGGAACACATTATTATATTTATTTACTATCAGTTTTCTCTATGTATAGCACATATATATGCCTTACATTAACAAGATAATTTTCTTTTTATAGATTAGATAACTACACGCTGCTTTGCAGCAGAAGATGATCCTTCACTGCAAAGGCAGGAGGTAAGAGACAACCAGGTAGGGTGTTGGTGCTGTGATTGGAGCCCCTGGAGCACTCCGACCATCTCAGCTACTCCCTGGGAAAGCTGCATTAACCCCTTTCCCTGGGTCAGGCTGCCTCTTCCTCCCACACCTCACCACCACAACCATCCAGCTTCTCTGCTGCAGATCCAGGGAGGGCAGGTCACCAGGGGCCACTGCCTTACTGGGGTGCGGATGAGGTTTATTGTGCTGAGCTGCTTTTTCTGCTCTGAAAAGGGAAAGAGCATTACTGTAACAAGGAAAGGAGCAGGGGTTGCTCTTTACACATGGGAGCAGAGGGATGGCCCCCAGCCAAAGCCCAGCTTGGATTCCTCCCCCAGAGGTGCTGAGGCAGGACTAGCCTGGCATGGAGGTCCTCCCGACATCTTCAGCAGGGTATGAAAACTGAAAAATGGTCAACATATTTACTGCATTAGTCTGAATGACCTGAGCTCTGCAATACACTTGTTAAATATTTTATCACTTCTGATTAATTGATGGATTTTAAATTTTTAATTATGCTCACATATAATTCTAAATTCTTGGCAAGAAACAAAAGACTGACATAGTTTAGTAACCTGCACTCTGTGAATACTATACTCATCTCTCATTATGACCAAGACCATCACCTTCCAAACCAAAGGAACAATTTCAATGAATTTAATTTTGAAATTTTGAAATATTTGAAAAATTTGGAATATTCTAGGATTCTTGGCATTTCTGAGGCACAATGTGCCCAAGATGTCTATGTTTGTTACAAACATTAAAGAATGTCTGCAATACCTGCTACATACTGTAGCCTGGGGTTCTTTCAGTCCACACCACAGGGAAGGTAAGATACAAAAACACTGCCCGTATATCCTTAGCCTGCACAATTAATGAGCTGAGACTAAAGCTCCTCTTAATCTCTGGTCTCGTATCTGATTGAAGTACACTGGGGATAACTTCTTTTTTTTTTTAAACTTGTTAGTACATACAGCTATGATGTATCTTTTCTTGTAAAAATGAACAAAACCAACCAAACAAAGTAGCAAATGGGATTCAGTTTCCTTCTGTTTACCACCTTACAGTGTTCCAGAAGGACTGAAAGAGAATCAATTTATTCCATGGTTAGGAGGGAATTGGAGTTGGCTTTCGGTCCATAACCATATTTGTGCTGACAGCTTTTGGGAACTCTCTGCAGGATCTGCTGAAAAAGAACCAAAATTGATAAGTAACCACATTTACATTCTTGAACAACATCTTTTTGCAGAGGTTTGCTTGCCTGTTTTTACTAAGACAGTTTCTTCATAGAAAACACACTCTCAAAGGATAATTCACATGATCACAGCCTCAATTGTAAATACAGAGATCAGTCCTTTTATTAGTATTCAGCAAACCTGCAGATCAGGTAGGATTTGTACACACTCGTAAGAGATACTATAAGCCACAAACAGCATGAAATATAGACAGACAAAAGAGACAAGGGATGGAAGGGTAAGGTACATGTCCCCATTATACAGACAAGGAACGGAGACACTGAGAGACACAGCAACTGGAGATGTGCAAAAAAGTCGAGTGAAATCCATTCAATTTGAAAAGTTCATGGAAGAATCAACCATTGCTGCTGGTGTTTGCCAGAAAGCAAGTGTGACCCAAAGCATCATTGAAAAGAACTCACACTTTATATGAATTGTAACTTTCAGGTATTTACACTCAAGTTCTTCCTCTGAATACTTTTACTGTATTGTTACTGAGAGGAGACCCAGGGAGACTCCCCCCATTTGAGGGGTTGGCACCATCCCACATCCGTGCTGAGCCATAGCATTCCTCCACAGCACTCCCTCCTACTGTCATGAATACCCAGACTGATGTGGAGTGGCCCCCCGGGTGGTAGCCACTCTGATCTGCACTACATGAATAGAGAAACATCCTTTGACTGAGAAATGAAAGCTGACAGTCAGTCCAACTCCTGCCTGTACTCATCTGCACAAGCTTTCACATCCAATACTACTTCAAATGCAGAAATTTAACTACAGGGCTCTTCACTTTCATTTGGAAAATAAAGCTACAGCTCTGTATCCCTGCTCTTTATTCTGAGGTTAGGTTTGTCAGAGTGGGTTTTGTTGTTGTTTTGTTCCACACAGCACTCAGGGCCTCAGCAGTGTACTCCTGATTAACTGTTACAGATACAACAGCACAGGCTGGGCAGGTGATTTACTTACTGCAGAATATGCTGCAGCGATAGAGAACAGTGATTTCATCTCTCTGAGTTCATAGATGAAGCGTTTTGGAGGCAATTCCTTATGTCCCTGAGGGCAGATGAAAATGATTCATTGTGTATAAGTATTGTTATCCCACTACTACCACCATGCTCTTATTTCACTATTAATTGATGGTTGGAGCTGTGCTAACAAACTCTGAAATGAGCTTGTTCACCTATCCCTTGGCCAGGACAGCTGGAAAGAGGTCACTAAACGGAAAGATGTATGAGGGGCACAAAAACTGCAGGAGCAATGCATCCAAGTGAAAAACATCTCTGCAGTCTCCTCGCCTGAGGTAGAAAGACTCAGATATTGAGAAGACTGCTCACACCAAAGGAAACTGGAAAGAGCTAAGAAGTTTCCATCAAGTAACATAATGACTCCTGCAGCAGGCTGCCCTGCTGAGATACCAGGGATACATATCCAGCTGCTAGGAAACCAGCTCGATTTGCTGCACACTTACACCAAAGGAGATAGGAAGCAGAAACATATGCTCCATCAAAACCAGAGTCACAGCAGGACTCAGAAGTAACCATATGGTAACTACTTTTAAATACAGAGTGAAGGGCATTCTATTAATGCTGATATAATGCTGCAATCTCTAGTTTATACCCTTATTGATCTTGGATGCTTGCAAAAATAATTGAAGCGACACTGAATATATTTCTGATTTTGTTGCTTATTCAGTTCTGTTTCATGGTTCTTCATAGGCAGGCTACAGTTTCTATGCATGTATTATTTATCAGATGTATGCTTTTCCCATTTACTCATCAATTATGTGCATTAACTCCTTAATTACTTGCAGCTTGAAACCTGCAAGCCCTGTTTGCCCTAATTTTAGTTTTGACTGGCACAGTCAATGAAAGAAGCTGTAAAATAATAGCATTAATAAAGATTTATGAAATCTGCAAATTAAATTAGTTAAGTCATCACCAAATGTTGCTTTTTTTACTGGACTATGAAACATATGTAAAGCCCTAGCAGATTCTAGAAATACATACAGCAGCAGAGTTACTCTCTATATGTAAATTAACTGAGCACAGCCATCTTGACTTTGATCATAGAATTATAGAATGGTTTGAGTTCGAAGAGACCTTAACACAGATCCTTTGGGGCAGCTCATATTTGTATCAAAATACTTTAATCAATATTCAGCAGCTAAAGCAGCCACTGTCATGAAAAATGTAAAAATGGATTTGTACAACCTAAAAGGATGATGCAGTAGCTGAAACAATTCCAGGGAACAAAAGTCTTTTTAAAAATCTCACATCCTAAAACCAGCTATGGGCAAAGATTATTTTGTCCTTTGTAGCAGTAAACTGCTTAGAGGGAGAAATGATTTCCTGATTTGCAGACATAACGCTCTTGTAGGAACGAAGCCGCCAGCTGACCTGAAGGGAAAAAGTCAGCCTGAGTTCAGGCAGCATCATTTGAAAAGCAGACCTACTTGCACAGCAAAACTGCTGGTTCAATTCCACAAATGGCAGCCAGACACATGCTAACACAGCAGTTTTGTGACATATGAATACATTAACATTTATCAAACTGAACCACAATTAATTGGGTGCTACCAGGAAAAAAAGTTTTCCTGCCCACAGTGGAACAAGAAAAGATCTCCTGTGGATTTGTGCCCTACATCCCATACACAGCCTCCATCCATCATTAACAGTCCTTGCTCTTTGTCCTTCTAAGTTACATATTCCCAGTAATCGCTCACACCACTGCATTCCCCACTTCCTCCAAGTCCCTGAAGACTTGCACCACTTCTCTACTCCCTTGCTACTCCTGTTGAAACCCCTCTCCCCTTCAGTATCATTATTTTCCCTAAAATATCCAGCATTTCTTCCATATGTTCTTGAACAACCCCCAGTGTCCTCACCGCAGCCTGAGGTTGCATTTCTCTCCATGAGGAGATCAGTTTGAACACCTTGCCTCCAGACAGCCAGTGACTTCCATTGGCCTCACTGAGCCACTTCTAGAGACTGGATGCATCTGCTCTGCCTATGGATCTATCGGAAACTGGTAGATTGGTTCAAAAGATACTAGAAGGAGGTAGAGGAGAAAAGATGAACTAGCAGACAAAAAGAGAAACAGAATTATCAAAACCTTTTAAGTTCCTTACAAAAGTAGCTTAAATACACAAAAGAAGGTGAAGCAAAAGTGGATCAGTAACACAATAGTTCCCAGTAAAACAAAAGCACATCAGGAGAAGGAAGGCTCCTTGAGCACAAGGCTAGAAAGAACAGACAAAATCTCAGAAACAAGATTTTCTGAGATTTCAAATCCACTGCCCTAAACAGTATGGCTGTTCCATCTGATTTATACCCTGTTCCACTGGATTTAGTAATGGGTTCCTGTACTTCCATGCATGCAAGAGTATTTGCAATCCCTACCTTTGTGGGGTTTTCTCTAATTTTACTTAGAAAGCTAGTTCAGCCACTTTTTTTATCATTCAGGCTTGTCTGTTGTGAAGCAGTGGACTGTGTTTATCTTACATCTTTTCATCATCTCTGCAATTCAGCCCATCGACTGGGGAGGACTTTTACTGGAGGAGATGGCTTGTGACATCCCACAACTTGCCAATCCCATACGTACATCTTTGTCAAGGTGCAGCTTGACAAAGCCCAGCTCTTGATCCTGTGTCATGTCACAAAATGCAATTGCTGATAAGAGAAGGGTGAGAGGACCATTCCCATTCTTTGGTTACTGGCAAGTAAAATCCAAAGGCTTATCTGTGACTTATCAGCCCCTGTGACTCCGCACTGGCCAATACCACTGTGTCCAATCCAAAGGCACTACCGGACCCACCTCCGGAAACAATCCAGCCTTTGCTGCCATTGAAAATTGAAACCCATGAAAACAATGAGAATGGTTTTGGGTGTTCGTAGCAGTACAGGAAAGGGAAATGAAATCCAAAAATTAAGCAGAGTTTCTACTGGGCTGCTTGCCACTTTCCCTGTCCATTTGACTTCAGAGCACAGACCTTCACACTTTGAACTCCAAGGCAGAAAATCACAACAGGAATTCTTCCCTGTTAATGGTAGGAAGACGCTGCTGACGGTTGGTAACTTCTATCTGGGATTAAAGCTGGGGTCCTGCACATCTTTCTTAAAACTAACTATCTACGGTTCAGATTTACATCTAAGAGGCTTCAGCAGCAAACCTTTCCATGAGGTTCAAAACTCATGCACTAAAACACAATAAACTTACTACTCCAAATGTATTCCCAAATTACATCAACTGTCTGTTTACTTTTCCCTGTGTTAGTTCCTTGGCATGGTCTTAAAATGAGAAGGATTTATCAACGTAAAAAAGATCCCATCTTACTGACATGGGGTTCCCAGCACAGCAAGTACAGAGAAGGTCATGAAGATGCTCATAGGGCTGGAGCACCTCTGCTATGGAGACAGGCTGAGAGACCTGGGGTTAATCGGCCTGGAGAAGAGAAGGCTCCAAGGAGACCTTAGAGCCACTTCCAGTACTTAGAGGGGCTACAAGAGAGTTGGAGAGGGACTTTGGACAAGGACATGCATAGAACAAGGGGGAATGGCTTTAAACTGAAAGAGGGCAGGTTTAGATTAGATAGTGGAAGAAATTCTTCCTCACGAGGGTGTTGAGGCCCTGGCACAGGTTGCCCAGAGAAGCTGTGGCTGCCCCATCCTTGGAAGTGTTCAAGGCCAGTTTAGATGGTGTCCTGAGCAACCTGATTTAGTGGCCATGGCAGGCGGGTTGAACAAGATGATCTTTAAGGTCCCTTCCAACCCAAGCCATTCTGTGTTTCTATGATTCTATGAAATTGCAGAACTTGCATGATGTGCTCTACCTGTAGGATGCACTGAACTTGGCTGTTAGCCTGGGGAACATATATATCCCTTCTACAGCACCCTGAATTCCCCTAAGAGCAGCATGTTTTATCAGGCAGTTTATAGCAAGCTATGTTCTCTCCTGTCATTGAATAATCATCAGCCAGAATAGATGGGACACTCCTGTGAGCTCCTAGGTATCACAAGCTGTGAAACTGCAGGCTTCAATTAGGAGGCATCACCAGCTTAACACGCTAAAGCAAAGGAAGGAAATATATTCGTTTTGTTTGAGGCTGTTGGGAGAGAGAGGGGTGGCAATAGCAAGAGTACAAGCTGAACCTGCATTCCAATTTGGATGCACCCTCCAGATGCTGTCCTGGGAGGTGGCTTTCTCTGCTGTATTGGTAGCTCCTAAATACAGCCCTGGCAGCAGATAAAACACGTCAACCTTGTGCTCAGCCTCTGCAGAGGTACTCCTGCTATCAATTCTTGTTCTTGCTAATGCTACAGTAGCACAGTTAAATTGATTCTTAGTGTTATTAGCTCAATACATCCACAGGTTTAAAGGGGGGGTGGGGGGGGAAGGGCAAGACAGGAATTATGAAGGAAAAAAAAAAAAGGCTTTTCATTGATTGGATTGTTAGCTTGCTGTGAAGATAAAATATGCACATTCTGTATGAGGCCTTTGTTGGCCACAAATGGAGCACAAAGAACTAAATAAGCACTAACTACCAGGAGCTAAGATTAGTCTCTCCTAGCCTGTGGTAAATACAAAGGTGAGTTTTAATAGAGGAGCAAGGAGATTAAGCAACATGAATTCTGACAAGAGCCATAAGGAAAGGGCAAGTAAATTATCCCTTGTGATCCAAAAATATAAAATGAAGAATTCATTATGCCTTCCCTTGAAAAAGCCACAGCTTCTTTCTTCATAAATATTCAGCCTAGGACAAAGAGGCACTATCACATGTATTCTGCAATTATGAAAGGACTACACACTGATCTCCAAAATTCTTGAGTCCTATTTACTTGTGATCAGGATGGACATTTGTTAAGTATTACCATTGCTGCCTAAGTCAAAATACCCTCTGGTGCTTATAGTGTGTCTTTTCTTTCAATGCCTCAGTTCCACTGACACCGGCTGCTGTATAATAGAACAAAAATGCCATACAAGAGGAAAGCACGTGGCCCACTTCTGAACAGTCTCTTTCTAAACACTTATTGTTTACACTGAAAGAACACAATCATACAAACTAAATATAGCTGAGAACAACCATAAACATGCAAAGGTCTCAGCAGAAGGAAAAAAAGAAAGGCATGTTATATGCCTATCCAACAGTTCGGGTATAAGGAATATGTATATATAATCACATGTATATATAGGTATATATATAAAAATACTTTAGACTCAAAAGAATATCTTGCTTCTACAAATTACCATGTAAGACAAAGTTCAGCAGCTTTGGAGAATCTGAAGTGTGCTAATGTCACCTAAAAGCAAATGGAAGCAGAGCCGGAAGCAGGCTCAGCAGGGCAGAAGAGAAAGAGAATCAAGGAGACAGGCTGCAGAAGGAGAATTTTCTAATTTTCCAGTAGCAGAAACATTTTTTAGCATCTTCACAGATGTTGACCAATTTATACAGCTTATGAGAAATACAAATTAGAAAATAATCTGGAGCACTTGGAACAGTATTCAGCTCTTGTGGATGGTGCTCGTTTCCCTTTGAGTCTGTTAAGTAAAGCTAATGAAGCATTAACCAAGCTGTTTCCCTCTGGCTTTTTGTTTAGTGCTTGGAGTTGCTGGAGTTCAGTAAAACATGAGTTTCCTTTGACTTATCTTTTGCTTGTTTTTACGTGGTAGATGCATTGATAGGTTTAAGAGAGAATGGGCTCCTACCACAAATTTTTTGTTGGCAGAAGAACTAATTTGATTTGTCCCTTCCATCTAGGTGGCAATATTCACCAAACTTGCAAGAACCTTAGAGCTCACCAGTGACATAACAGTTAAAATAGGCCAAAAGATAAAATAAAACAGATTCAGAAGCAGTGAGAAGGACTGGGGCAAGAAGGCTGTAAAGGGCAGTCAAGTAGGATAAAAGAGCACCAGAGTGAATTAAATTGTGCAAGTCCCACTTCCCTAGATTAAAATGCATGACTTTAGAAGGGAAGAAAAGTTATAAAGGGGAAAGCTAAAGGAAACACATCAAAACCACATGTAACTGATGACTATAACCCATAATGAGTACAGAAAAATGTTTTTTAGCTCATCATTATTAATAGGCTAAACTAATTCCTCCCTCAAAAATTGTCAACTGGAATGCTGATTTTGGAACTGGGCCATTATTCAACAGAGCAGCATATTAAGTATTATTCTCTCATGTGGCTACAAGAAATTAAGATTCAACACTTCTGCAATCTTTCTATGGCTTTGCTCCCAAGTTATAAGGCAAGAGAAGTTAAATCCTTTCACCCTAGAGCTCCCAAAATAAGTCAGATCAACCTCCTTTAAATAACCTGTTGGCTTTGCCTCATTTTTGCTCCTGCCAACATGAGGTTCCTCCAAGACAACATAGAAAAGCAGAATGCAGCTACTCAAGGCAGAAATTAAGCAGCAAGGGAAGATGTCACCCTGAACCTGACCAAAATGTCCATGCCCTTGCTAACATTTGAAGTGTACACAAAAGGCAATAAACACACTACTCAAGAAATACCAAAGAACCCAAAATACCAGTCAGCAGGCCAAAGGCATCTGGAAACAAATGGAAGAAGATAATTTTGGGATAAAGTTATGTCTTTTTCATACAAAATATAATTAACTTCCTCCTACATTCTCCCTCCTTAAATGGCATGTCCTTTGTATACACTCACATTACCGATTTCCTGCAAACGCCCCCTTCCTACAGTACATTCCTGCTTTCACTTCTCTCCCTCACCTGAAATCACTGTAAAAACTCATCATCTGGATGACTTTGAACCTCACAGACTTGAGACAAAACTGTCTCAGCACAGTTGTCCACCCTGCCTACCAGAAAAGATCATCATCATCATGGCTAGGCTTCGCGAACGAAGATTTGTGAAGGACTCTACCCACGCTTGCTACAAGCGCGCTGATGGCTAAAAAGGCCAATGCGAGATAGACACGTCCGGTTGCAAAAGGCACAGCAGAATGGCTCCCCAGGTGGTACTGAAAGGACACGGTTCTTTCTGCGTTGCCTTTTCTCCTCGAGAGTGATCCTGCGTGTATTTTCAAAAGATATTGCAGCATTGTGAATATGCCAATCAAGTATTTGCCAGGCTCACCCACTTCTTCAGTAACTTTAACTATGACCTGAAATCAACTGTCTTGCAGGTATTTCCAATTAGAATGAAATTATTGGGCTCAAAGCTCCACGTAAGTGAATTTCTTGGTTTGCTGAGATGTTTTTGATGTTCACAAGTAACTGTGCAAATTGGTTCCATTTCTGCACCTCTTTCCAGTCACAACTTTCCAAAGGCCACGTACACTGAAGTGCATTCATTTCCATACATTAACCAGCATTCTCTGCACAGTATTTTGCATCCATGAAATTGATTTATTAAAACTCACTATCAACAATTCAGCATAAGAAAGATGTATTTGTGGCACCAATAGGAGAAGCAAATAAGAGCAGAATAATCCTGGCTCTTCTTCATCACACTTTCAAAAAAATCCAAACCATTCATCATACAAAGAATGTGTCTTTCCAGTAACAGCATCTTGTTCATACATATGCACACTTCCTCCAGACTACAGTTAATTATTTCCCCAGTAAAATTATTTCTATGCAAATATAAATAATGCTCATAGCTTAGTGAAATGAAACACATGCACAAAAAATAAGTGTAGCCCCAGACATCCAGACCAGATACTGGTATTTTTTCATTTGTTACAAGAAAAACTGAAAGTGCATGGCAGAAAAATAGAGTGAATGACACCATCTGCATCCCCTCCATCATTGAGCAGCTCCTGAGCTATCACGATATGACCCCACCCCAAAGGGCTTCAGCTCTGCTACCAACACCACCAAAGGACCACAGACGTGACAGCACTGAGTGTTTTGTGAGGAAAAACACACTCATTGTGTTTATCTTGAGTTTCCCCCTGCAGCCCATGCCCTGCAGGCCCAGTCCCCATCCCCCTGTGCTGTCTGAGGGAGGAGGTAGAGAAAAATTGGATGTAAAATTGAGCTCAGGAAGAACGGAGAGGCGGAGGGAAGATGTTTGAAAATTTGGTTTTATTTCTCATTACTCTGCTCTAATCTCACTGGTAAAAAACTTAATTCATTTCCCCAAGTCAAGCTTGTTTTGCCTGTGATGGAATGACCTCTCCCTGTGCTTATCTCGACCCATAAGTCTTTCGTTGTATTTCCACTCCCCTGTTCACCTGAGGAGGGGAGTGATGGATCACCTGTGATGAGCACCTCCATGGCCAGCCAGGGTCAACCTCAACCCACCACAACAGTGCTTGAGATAAAAGCTAGATATAGATGTAAGAATATAGCTGTTTATACAAATAAAGCCAGTATTTGGCATGCAAAGATCCATTTACAGGTCTCTAATTCTGACTAGGTGCGGGAAGTACTGAACCACACAACTGGGGGGGTCACTTTCTTAAAAGGTATTTGAAGGAGCTGCCCACATTACAGTTCACAGAAACAAACCCAAGGTCTCCTCACTCCTGGAAGCCCCACTGCAAATGTAAACCTGAAGGAAAATGGACAACGTAGGAGAGCAGCATTTTGTGAGAAATCTCAGATTATATTAAACAATTTTTCTCACACATCTCCTTCATACAGGTGCTCCCAATTTCACTGTGGTAAGCACAGCCTACGCTACAAAACACTGATGATGGTTGCTTAAATACATGTTGCTCCAGCAACTGCAATATGGGGATTTAAAGACAGAACGTTTCAAGTGATTTATGATTCATTTCTGCATCTCAATCTACGCTCTGAAGGGCTTCAGTCCTCATCTTTCTCAAGAAATGTGCAATTTGACACATAAATGAATATTCAGACGATGAAGTGAACAAAAGCATCTCTGAGAGAACCAGACTGCAAATGCTGCTCCATTTTGGGAGCCAGAGAGTGGCAGATAATGACTATTTTTCTCAGTCTGTCATCTCTGGGGAGCGTGGAGAAGGCTGGAGATGACACAACACCCACGCCAGCAGCCAAGCCAGGGAAAAAATAAGGCCTTACAGACCAAAATGCCGTTCTGCTGAATACCACTGTGCCAGTTACACGTGACAGTGCCTGCCACATACAAAGATGTGTGTTTAACTCAGGACTTCTGATGAAAATGTTCATTTTTAGCCAGTACCCCTGTGACTTGGCAAAAGCAACACTCATCCTGATGTCACCCCTGCAAGGCAGGGAACACTAATGCTAGTTCACACAGGCTGATGGCAAAATAACAGCGTTAAGCAGGAACTCATGTACAAGTATTTCCAAATACAACTCCATACATACTTTCTAATTCCTCCTGGACTCAAAAAAAAATGTTTTTTAAACAAAAGTCCGACCAGAGACACTGAAAATTCAGCATGATGTACAGTTATACACAATATTTGCACCCAAGAAGTGAGTACGTGGCAGATACACAGTGCCGGGAAGGATAAAGTAGAAAGTGATCTTTAATTAAAAGGTTTGAGACAAAATGATTCTGGCTGCTGAGACAGAGTTTAATTTTATTTCCATCATGTGTACTGGATTAAATGGCTTGGAAATGTTCCTATCACAAGGTTAAAACACAAAAAGCTTGCTCAGGACAGTTTGATTCTTTGAAGGTGTCAGTTACAAAATTGGCAATAATTTTGTCCCATCACCTCTTTTCCATACTGTGCCCTTGAGGAATCTCCCAGAGCAACACTCACTGAATGTGCAAAGCAGGATTATTTTGCTTCATATTGAAAACCAACAGACCTTCAAATTCTAAGAGCATCTCACACAGCTTAGGAGACAACATAATTAATGGGGTTTGGTTGCTTTCAGGTCTAATTTTTGAACTTGAAATACCTTGAAAATGTAGTTTCTGGCCATACATAGGGCACACTCTCGATCATTAGGACTTTTAGAAGCATCTAAGACTATTAGACATTGCCAAAATGTTTTATAGATATGTGTGCACTTAGAATGAACTACATTTTTAAACATTTTCTATTGGCCAAAATTAAGAGGTTTAGATTGAGAAAACAGGATTAAATTTTATTAGGCTGGTCCAATACATGAAGACTAGTATCACAGCCCATATTAAGGTTACATGGATCTTGTAACAGTTTCAGAATCACTAGGTAATTATTAACAACATTCTTTAATTCCTTTATAACATTCACCAGAGGGTCTAAAAGACTATTTTTAGAAGCACAAAGACAGATTTTGTTTGAACTCACTACCGCTTATTGACTACCTTATTCATTCACCACAAATGAAGGAATCTTTGCTAAGTGATGATACTAATATTTAAAAAAAAAAAAAACAACAACAAAAAAACCAAAACAAAACAAAAAAAAAAACAAACCACAAAAAAGAGAGCAAGGAAAAGGAAATAAATCAAGCTTGCTCTAAATCCTTGGGAGTTATTTAGCTGCCTCACTCTCCATGAATTTCTTAAATGGTGTAATCGCCATTGACCTTCCCTGTCGTTTAGGCCCTTAAACATGCAAGGAAGGTCAGAGCCAGTAAATTGCCAGCACCCTTGACTGAAGCACATTGATCAAGGCCAGTTTAGCACTTGCTTAGTTTAGCAGATAAAATGTGGCAGTCAGCAATTCTAAATAAATTATACGATTTCCAGATAGTGATGTACGATTTCACAAACATGATGACTCAGCATCTGGGAGAGGGGGAAAACAGAAGAAAATCTCGGGAGTTTTAAGAGAGGCCAAAGCATAATTTAGCCTGTCTTTTTACTACATTAAAAATCCCCCAAAGAATTGGGTAAAAATTCCTTGAAACAGCACTACTAACAATCAGAGTGGTTTGGGTTGGAAGGACCTTTAAACATCATCTCGTTCCAACCTCACTGCCACGGCAGGGACACCTTCCAGCACACCAGGTTGCTCAGGGGCCCATCCAGCCTGGCCTTGGACACTTCCAGGGATGGGGCACCGGCAGCAGACTGTTGTAAGGATGTTGCACCTGAAGGACGGTTTGAACAATTTATCAGTGATGAAGGCTGATGGGAGTCTATCTGCAAAGTCTGCAATACACCATGAGCCACATCTTTGACTACAGTACCTGGAAAAATGAGGTCCTAATTTGCTACCACTGGAGGCAAATAACCAGACAGACATTTTGTAGACATTTAGGTTGGAAAAGACCTCCAAAACAATTGAGTCCAACCATTAATCCAGCACTGCCAAACCCACCACTAAACCACGTCCCCAAATGTTACAGCCACATGTCTTTCACACTTCGCACAGACCAAAGACACAAGTCATAGAAAAGCACAGGAGACTGAAGTATGCAGCACTGCTGTGGAAACACAAATGCACTGCTCAAGTATTTGATGTGATGCTATATTTAGAAGCTATTTATTAAAAGATGAAGATCTAAAAAAGACATTTTAAGATTCACTTTATTTACAAGTGGTAATTTGGTTTTCTTTTGAATAGATGAGCTCTAAGATCAGGTGAATTATGAAAAGATTGTGGTTTCTAGTTTCATTAGGCATATTTTTGTTAGTGTTTCCAGTAGGCGTATCTCTTGTTACCTGTCACTATGTGATAACATACTCTGCTATTTGTTATGATAACCCAACCCCAAAGGATCTCTATCTAAAATTTAACTTTTTTTTTAAATTTGCATAAAACTAAAACTTTTTAAAACACCTGTGTTGGCACTGCCAGACAGTAGTGGCTGAGACCAATTTAATTTTTGCCTGAATTAAAGGGGAAAACAAAAAAAAGTGAATCTTGTCAGTGCATTTTTTTTCTATTCTCTAACAACTCTGACTGCCACCAGCCAGGTTTAGCTGCTGGATTAGCAAAGCCCCGAAGATATCAAGGTCCAACAGGGTTCATGGACTACAGTAACACTCCAACCAAGAACAAGGCTGCTTCTGGAGCCACTGACACCAGGCACCAGAATTCAGTTGTGAAGGCTTCAAAAATTGCAAAGCTGAAGCTGTTGTCTTACTTGGCATCAGAAAATCCAAACAGGAGATGTATAAAACTACCAAAGTTATAGATTAGAAATGTTATTTTAAAACATGGTGCATTCATGCACTTTGTCATGACTATATGCTACTCATATAAAGAGGAATTCAGTAGAAATAGTTTTTTGGTCACTCCTTAAAATCTTAGTATCTCCCTATTTCTGGGGCAACTACAATCATTCACTCTGCAAAATCCAGTCCCTTTCTGCTTGTTATATTGTTCATATGAAAGAAACTGCAACTTTGATTATTCCGGTAAAGGGACAGTAATGCAGATGAAGAATTTTCATGTTGAATCGGGGAGACTCAAATTGATCCTTCTAACATAATGATGTATTTATTCCTATCCACCTGTAAACTGTTTACTAAAACTTCCAAAGCTTACTCCAAAGTATTATGCAGTTCTAACAGCTATTATGCAGGAACACTGAAGGGGAGATAGCCAGGTTACTTGGGTTATCAGACCTGCTACGTTTGATGTAAAAAATGCTGCCTTGTACTTATTTACAGTGACTTGACCTCCTACTCACTCATACTTTCTGCATCATATCCTGCTACAAGTGTCCTCCACCAGCTGCACTTGTATTAACAGTTAATACAACCAATAACAGAATGTAGCTTTAGAAAAAGAGTAAGAAAAAGTACATCTTGCTTACAGCTGGATAAATTACACAAATATTTTGCAATACAACCGCGTCTCAAGAAGTGTCCAACGGGTTCTGGTCCTCACCTCATTCACTCTTCTCCAAAACAGTTTCTTCAAGAAATGCTTTCAAGATTTACCAGTGTGCCAGGCAGGGAAGCCAAATACTGCTTTTGCAGAGTTAGGTGTAGCATTTCTGTGATGGTTAAAAAGGTCTATGGGAAAGAAGGAGCACTCTCCTCTTACTGAGGCAGAGATGAGGCCACAAGTCAGGAATGTGCTTGAGCACATGCTCACTTTTAAGTACATACTCAAATATCAATTTAGTAGAGAGGAAACAAAGGGTGCAGACATGTGCTTCATCAAGCATGGGTAATACTTCCTTTCCAAAGGTCAGATTTGGACCTTTTCATGCTTTTTAGCTCCCCTGATACCAAATGTTTTTTCAGGTAACTGTGTTTAATAACATTGTAAGGTGAAGAGCTGGAATACAAACTTAGCACATCTGTGAAGTCCTGTGAGGTGCCCTTGCTATTGGAACTGCAGATACCACCTTTTAGATACGGTCACCTGAAAAAATAGCATTAGTGTGATGAAGGCACAGGCAGTGTGTGCCAGCAGCATGGAGGGGTGTAAGCAGCGCCCTGCCAGGACAGGCATGGTATCACCCCACAACTTGGGAGGATAACCCTGCCTTCAGGGAATTTTAAACCCAGTGGTGCTCAGGCTTCACAAGCACTGAAATGTCAATGTCAGTGCAGATTGTCAGGAAAAGACAAATCCTGTGATCCCAGCCCCTCTTTAGGATTCTTACCAGTGATTGTGCATCTTATGCTATGAGCTGGATAAGGGCACTGAATCTGGCTGAAACAGCCTCATAAGGGGAGGTTATCCTTCAGCTTGCTCACACTGTCACCTGAGAGAGCACCAACATGTCCCTAGGGACCACACCACCTTTTTCCAAGGTAACCCATGCACTTAGACTGGCTGACCCCACCTATGGGCACTGCGTTGTGGTGTTTGCCCCCTTTAGAAACAGACCACACCACACAGATCCTGCCACCAACACCCCCCCACCCCCCAAACATTTTGCAGCACATATGAAATGTATTACCCAATCAAATTGAGCATATGAAACAGAAATCGGGAAATTGAAAGCATACCAAGCATTGTTAAAATAACTTCTAATCCCCAGTTTATGTGATTTTGAATTTACTGTGAAGTTAAAGCACAGACTTACTGTCACAGAACTGCTGATGACCCTACACAGCGAAGAAAGTCAAGATAGGTTAGGGGTTTCTGAGAAGAAACAATAATTTAGATGCCGCAAGATTTATGTTCTTGCCACTGACAGATTCAAACTAAGTGATTGGTAATTTAAAAAGAATTTTTGAAAAAAATCATTAAACTAATACATTTGCAGATTCACTGTCATTTGACGGGACATTCCCAGGCAGATGATTAAAATCTAAGGGATTTACCAGACACTCAAGACTATTTTCTCTCATACCACATTTTAGGAATGGGAATAAACCTAAGACTAAAAATCACATCCAGAAATTTGCAAAACTACAAACTTCCGTTTGCAGCATTTGAAGGAGATATTTGCTTTTATAAAAA
Source organism: Cephalopterus ornatus (assembly GCA_013396775.1). Classification (NCBI taxonomy): domain Eukaryota; kingdom Metazoa; phylum Chordata; class Aves; order Passeriformes; family Cotingidae; genus Cephalopterus; species Cephalopterus ornatus. The sequence goes on along the minus strand of VZRE01006216.1, from coordinate 207,494 downwards.
TCAATTTAATTCAAATCTAGAGGCAAACCATTAATGTTGAAGTTTCTCAAAGTTTAGGTTTTCTTCAGGTTTTGATCACTGTCTTTGATCAGCCATGGAACTGACACACTGAAAGATGACATTTTTCAACACAATCTGACCATGTATTAACCACCATAAGTCAACAAGTCACAATTTAGAAAAAAAAAAAAAGTTCAATTACCACAAGCAATAAAAACTGTTTTAAACTATTCAGATTTCTTTAGCCTTATAGAAAGAAACACAGTGTAGTTTTCCCCTTCTGAAGGTCAGGGCTTTAGTTATCATAATGACTGCCACTGCTCTGCCTCCTGTTCTCAAGAATTTTAGAGCTACTACAGTTTTCCATCCAGCAGGTGATGGACTTCACGAGAACCCCAAACCCTCCAAAAAAGTTATGATTTACCAAAACAACAGAAAAAAGTCTCATTTAGAGATGAAATAAGCTCAATAACCAAGTCAGAACCTCAAAACCGCATCAGCCCATCACTTCAGATGGATTACTAAGCATCAAGGACTAAGCAGTGCAGACCTGGTGGACCTGCCAGCTCTCTTCCTATCAACATCCAGTACATGTGGATGCTTGAGGATTTCAGATAAGCCTCAGGAAACATCAAGATAAGAAAATAGCTGTTTTCCTCCCTAGGAAACCTGCTGTCGTTTTAATCACAGAAAGAAAAAGCTTCTCCATGGACACACGAATATAAACCTTTAACCAGTTAGCGAACTGAAAACTTAACAAACAGATCTGAATATTTACATTTGGGTATATACACCCAGTGTATATGTATCTTGGAACAGATTTGTAAATGTTTCCACTGTGTACTGCTTGTAAAATTTCAGAGTTTGGAAAAGTGCCCTGAATGCTACGTCACTACATTTGCTGCCAGGGTAAGAAGGGGGCTAATAAAATAAGCAGGAGAACACAATGTGAGAAGCAAGTTTTTTTAGAAGGGAGGCCACCTTCAGGTTTACACTTTTCAGTATCAACCTCAGAAGGAAACGAGTGGGGAAGAGGAGAAAAAAAGAAAGGCAGGTGGCTTGAAAAATGATGTATTCAGACTGATGACAACTTTTCACAACAAAGACATCACAGCTAGAAACACAGATGCTAAAAGCCCAACTTATATTTGATTGAACATCTGCTGTGAGAGAAGATGCTTCCAACACAATTAAGATGAATTTTTACAAGTCAATTTTTCATTCAGCGAACATAAACCTCAAAAGGACTAAAACTTCAAATTTTTCTGAAGTCACAGAGAAAGGATCATTCTGTGTTTTGATTTTTGTTGCATTTATCCTCACAAGTGTTTTGAAAAATTTATTGTAAAAGTAGTTGTGCAGATGCAGGAAGCAGCACTGGAAGCTACCTCAGTTCCAGGGAGGATTATGGCTGGAAAGAGAGGGCATCAGCAACTCTTTAGCCCCCCATAACCCAACTTGGCATTCTCTTTTTCCAATATTGGAAACTACAGTTCCCAAGTTGGAACACACACACAGTGTGTGGAGCACAGCTAAATGCTCTGCTTGTGCTGGAAGTTGTAGCAGCCCCTGATTCTCACCTGGGCAGGGTTAAAACACCTATTAAAGAGTTGACTGGCAGTGGCTTTTTCCTGCAAATAAGAATTCCCAATTCCTGTCATAAGAACAGTAAAGCTTCACTTTCCATTCATCCCAAATGTGTTAAAAAAGTCACTATTGTCCTCAATTCAGCTACATAAGCAAATTATGACACAGTGTATTGAAGATCACGCAGTTTTTTATGAAAAGGATCCTTAATTCAAACAGATGACAGATAGAAAAGAGACTTTAAAGCTTCTAAGCTGAATATGATAAAAAAATATATGCCTGTACAAGTTCACTTCATGATAAAAAAATATTGGATGAGAGTCAGTGGAGTTGCACAAGGAAGCAAACATCATCCAACACACGTACAGAGGCCTATCAGGAAATTTTCCTTTGCTTTTCTACACCCACTCACAAGCAATTCATTTCATTTTCTTTTTAAGCAAGGAGAAAACAGCTACAGAGATAGTATTAATCTTTTCGTGACTAAGTCGAGATATGTAGGCAACCTCTGTATATACTTGCAGTTAAAACTGGCACATCAATTCCACTGGAGAAGCAGTACTTTTAACAGTAAAACTTTTTTAACAGTAAAACAGTAAAACTTTTAACTTTATTTACTTTAAATGCAGTACTTTTAACAGAGATTTACACACTAAAATAAAACCAGAGGAAAACTATTGGGAAAAAAAAAAAAAGACTTCTATAAAAAAAGAGTTGTTTCACTGTGTCTGCAGTGTAAGAGGATCCCAGGTACACCACCTACCCAGAAATGGGATGTTAAAGGCTATTTCATCCAATGGTAACATGCAAGACCTTTGTGGAGCAAAATAAAGTCATTGAGAGCTGATGACTGAAGTACAGAAAAATAAAAACACTTCACAACCCTCTCACAGCAGCAGTTTGCACATTGGCCACTACTATCCTTCACTATCCTGCAGAGCATGAGACTTGAAGATGACAAATCGAGCAACTTCACCTTTAATTCTTTAATCTCCCCTTCCTTGGGCCAGCACAACTGTCACCCATAGAATAGAACTCGCCTCCTCGGCCCCTTCCTCCTGCCCCGTGTCGTTCCTCCCACTGCCCTGACACACATGGAGCCAGGTGGCAAACTGGAGTGGCTAACTCAGCTGAGATAAGACCAAAACTACAGAAATCCAGCCACTTCCCTTGGATTACTGCTACCTTGTGCCGGTTCCTCAGCCCATGTCCACGCTCAGCTGCAGATACCCTCGCATTGGCACAGTGGAGAAGGCAACAGGGCAGGAATGTGAACAAGCTGCCAGGGAAGGTGGGACTGTTTCTCTTGGCAACAGCACCAGCTTATGCCAGTTAAAAGCAACTATTATTTAAGGCCATAATAACTGCAAGATGAAGTATTTTTTTAGATGTCTTTGTTTGCTTTCCTACTTTTATTTTGGCCAAAAGAATACAAACGTCAAAGTTTAATAAAGAATAATCCATCCGAGTCCTTCCTTTGAGTTGCTCTAAAATCAGACATCTTCTTTCAGCCACCATCACCAGTCTCCCATTCAGCTTCCTTGGTAGGATACCATGAGGAAGAATAGCAAATCTCCCCAGCTACTTTTTAAACCGCAGAAGTTACTTCCAATACCAAAAGGGAACCTTCATATCATATGAAGCATGAAAGCCACATTTCAGAGTTATTAATTGCTACTGGTCAAAAGGATTCATCTGGCATCGGTGCAGTGGCACAAACTGATGCCAGCCTTATCCTGGATGGGACTACAAAACAGATTAACAAGGTTCTTTATGTTCTGCCTCATGCATATTTTATTCTGGGTGTTGCAATAATCTGTATCACTGCAACCACTGGTAGCTACCTACCCCTAGCTGAAGCAGTTGCATTTTGAAAGTAAAGAAACAAACCTTCTTCACAGACCAAAAATTCTCATGGTTTTCCTCTGGACATAACACATTACAGAATCATTTTTAAAGCCATGCATCAGCTTGAATAAGGATTTACTCAGCTTTCTGACACTAATATTTCCTATGCAGACATGTATGCAAGAGCCATTCCCCTGAAGCCGTGCAGACACCATGACCTAAACTTGTCATCATCTAGCCAGATGCCCACAGAAATAGTCACATTTGCTGAACTGCCACAGCAATGAACACAAACCTCGTGCTGCAGCAGCAAAGACATGTATTGTATTTCCTCAGACTGATGTAGGCTTTTTGAGATGACAGTAACAGGGAGGTAAAGTCATCATCTAGTCCCAGTCACAGTCAAGAGTGACATTAGTGACTTCAAAAAATCCCAAATTCCAGTGGCCATGAACTAGAACCATATCCAACCAAACTTCTTCCCCTTCTAATTCCTTTTCTTACTTAAGTTTTCCAAGGATTCAAATTCTCAGAGGTCACAAACACAGAGTAAAAAAGGTTTCTCTTTAATAAAGAGGCAAATACTCATCTCTTGCAGTGACAACACTGCATACCAGTGAACCACAATCACAAAAAAACCAAGAAAGGACTCTAAGTCTAGCAGCCAGAGCATCAAAGTAGAGGATGGACAGGCTGCGGGAGACCTGACACCAGAGTCCTACAGATGTCAGTGATCTTCACCTGTGACCCAAGTAGATCTTCTGTGCCCTAATCAAAGTCTATCAACAGCAAACCCTTGTGAAGAACACAGGTTTGACACAAGTACTACCAGAGCCATTGCTTGTCCCATTCCAAGGCATTCGGGGGGTGTTTAGCCACAATAAAAGCCTTGTGTATATCACTGCATCAGGCTTTTACATGAAATACATCTGCCTGCCCCTGGCAAAAAGACAGGTCTGAAAATAACCTGAAAAACATAGAAGCAATAAAAATAAAAATTTAAAAAAATCAGGAAGTAATTACGAAATTCTTCACCTTCACTATCTGTGAAGCAGATGTGTTTTCTGTGTTTTTTGTGATCCCAGTGCCTCACCTCAAACATTTTGTGACTAATAGGCATCTGGAAAATCATGGCCTACATACCCACAAAACACAGATACGGCACAGCATGTGGAGAGGTCTGATAACTGCAGCAACTCTACTGTTTACCTTTTAGCTTGCTTTTAAAAACCGTTTCAGTCTTCCATTAGATAATTACAGGTTTCATATTCTCACTTTCAAGGTTTATTTTCAAAACACTTCTGTCACTAAAGCAATTTCTAAGTTATCTACTTGCCAAAAGCAATTTAGGGACTTTCACATGACAGCAGTGAAGCATACAAAGTATTCCCTTCTTGCATACAAAATAGTGGTATTTAACTACTTTTTCCTCTCAATAGTATAAAAATAAACATGTAAATCAACCTGCTATTTTAGAACTAGTGAGAAAGTGCCTTAGTACTATCATGACATTCACCTAACATACACTCAGGGTAAATGAGAGATTTTGCACAGTACAAGGGAAATACAGGCTTCCCTAATCATGAAAACATGTATGATGCTAACAAAAGTAGGTAACAAGAGGCAGAGGTATTAAAACCAATGTTTAGATTAAAAAAAAAAAAGTGCATCAGAGGCACAGGACAAATGCTGCAACTATATTCTTTTCCTCATGATGTTTAAGGAGTAGTGCTGAGATACTTGGTTAGGTTTTTATCCCCTCTCATCCTTCATCTTAGTAATATCAGAAATATTAAGCCTAGCGACCTTCTTTTTCCCTAGAAACTTAAACAAAAACCTTCTCTGAGAGAATTGGTCAAGTACAAACTGAGCTGCCTCCATACTCATCCAATCTTCAGCAGTGTTCTTCAGATGATAATATTAAATAGGAGAAAAACCCTCAATTAAAACAGATATCCCAATAAAGACCCTATCAACTGCCAGATAACTTTTTTTTCCCAGACCGAAGATGAATGCTACCCTAGAATTCAGGTATTAACAAACACAAGACTTGTTAAAACCCATCTTTGGATAATAATAAGGCTTACCATTTCTTGTTAAGACGACAGGGAAGATAACTGATGTTCCACATCAACAACTGGTTTTAAAAATAAACCCCACAGTATTTCTAAAGGCATGTTTAGGTTGATGAGTTCTATCTAATACATGATATATCAAATGCAGACCCCCCCGGGGGGTTGTGTGTGCATAGTATGTATATATACGGCTTCAGTATTATCAGGCTGACATCTGCTCCATTAGGGAAACACAAAAATTGCCAACTCATGGTTTTGATGATAGACTCAGAGCCCCAGGTTATGTATGAATGCCCAAGAGCCCATCTCAAGAAGATTAGGTTAGACAAGTTCAACAACCATCAGCTACAACCCCTGATCTGGCTGAACAGAGCAACTCTATCTGGGAACAATCATAAACTGCAATTTTTCAAGTTTTCCCCTTTTGTATTTCTAACCTGGAAAGCAACTCTCCTTGCAAGCAATAGAGGTGCTGGCCTCTCTGTTGAGTGGGATGACAGTCAATCACGTAGGAAGAATGTCTGGTAGACAACTGAGAAGTCATCTGTTGCTCCACCTACAAGTCTGAAGGAAAGATTGTATCTGGGAGGACAAGGCAGGATGAGACAGCAGGAACTGGCAGGGATGGAAGCTGCTCCTAATACAGGCACAACCAGGAAGGGAGCAGAAACCCTAAGTAGGCTCTCCTTGAGCTCAGCCTGGTCCCACTCCAAACAGGTTCTCTGTGCACAAGGGCAGCTGAGCCTCCCCTGAAATGCAGGGAAGGTGGGTGACCTGCTGTATGTAGCCTGTGTCACTTGCTGGGATGCCATGGCAGGCCTCTGACCGCCCTGCTTGGATAGAAATGGCAACTGTGCAAACCCTACACAAATCTGAACACAACAGGGATGTGGTGAGTGGCTACCCTGTGCACAGACCTCAGAGGAAACCAGAAACCTCTTCTTCCCAGCACTAACATCACCCCTTTGCTAAATAAAGTGGTGAGGACTGAGGACCACAGGTGTAGATAGAGACTGCTGTCCCAGCCCACCCTGCTGCTGCTCCCCCCAAAATCAAAGGTACCAACTGCGACAGCAGCAGGGACCCCAGTCTCCAACAAACATCTCCAGCTGAGCAGAAATGGTGAATCACATTTTCTGTATGTTTAGGTGATCTCTGTTTCTTTTTAATAAATGATTTATTTAAAGCTGTTCTTCAGTCTAAACTTTTCCACATTCAACACTAAAAAACTAAAAAAAAAAAAACCCAGTTGTTGTTGTTTTTATAATGTACTTCAGATTTCTTTTTTCTACCTTGGTTTTAAAAAGCCATGAAGTTATTAGTTTTTGAAGTGATGCAAAACTAAACATGCTGCTCTGAAAAAGCCCGTAATTAAGCAGGCTGTAATCATTTTTCACTATCTGGCTCCTTTTCAAAGAGAACGTCATTCTTTTGTTCCTCCTGCAGAATATTCTCATGGCAGCAGCAACCATGCTGATCCTAGGCATTAATTACTGTTTGAGAGAATGGAAAGGAGGAGGGCAAACAGAATGGAGGAGAGCAAAGAAAAAAAACACTGAATATTTCCACAAAACACCTCACTGTGATATTTGAAAAAGCAGCTGACAAATACCTACCCATACAAGGTTTGCTAGAGGATTTATCTGCTCCTTTTAAGGACCTAACCTTGTAAAAATGATCTTTAGCTGCTCAGCCTAAGGAAGATAGTAACATCAAAATATATTTTTAGTTTACAAAAAAAAAAAAAAGGTTAAAAAAATCACTGCTAAAATTATATATATATATATAAAAATAAAATCTTTCCCTGGGTTATTTTGCAAATGCCCCAGAGAGGTCCAGTATTAATCTAAACTAACATTTATTTCTACATAGAGAATAATAAAATTAGCCTGGGTATTAATGAGTTTCTACTATAGTTTCTTCACGTGCTGGTGACAACTTTCAGACATCTAATGACAAGGTGTCTAATGCACAGAATGAGGGGAGCCACAATCTCCTACAGTGATCTAACTATAAGCTACATGCTAGAACTTTTCACATGAAGTTGGAATCTACTGTAGAGTCTTTTTTTAAAATGTATTAGTAGTTCGGTAATTATTAGTGCAGAACAGTAATTACTCAATCACTCACTAAGTCCATTTCAAAAGATCTTCACAGCAGCCAATGTTTCCTACTCTATTTCACACTCAGAATCACTATTTCACTTGTATTGAGCAATATGTTTTTTGAGGTGAAGGCTGGAGTCAGGCCTGGGAGAAAAAGATTATTTGAAGGACATAAAAATTTTATGTGTTTGGCACTCAAAAGAGTACAGAATGATCCGAGGCCCCACAGGGTGAGATTTATGCTATCAGTGTTTGGTGTTCCATATTCAGCTGATGCTCGGAGCCACATCTGCCTGAGCCAGCTGAACTTCAAAGCTAAGAGCCTTGGCTTAATATCTCAGGTACAATAACATGCTAATACAGCTATATGTATGTTTTAGGCTGGATATGACTCATGCTTAACCAGCTCAGAGCAGGTGCAAAACAAGCCAAAGGTTATCTCTGAAAATTCAATACATAACTAAAGAAGTTATTTATACAGATGGATAACAAAGAAGATCTGGTGACCGTTTTCAGTCAAAGAGAACTGAAATTTTAGTGACGGTATTAGAAGGTTGAGCAGAGTCTTTAATTTTCTGAACTATACATATACAATATATACAGATTTTATATACATATCTTGATATTCTATGATTATATAACTTGACTAGTGGTAATGAGACACTATTGGCAAAAGAAGAAACTGAGGAATCCAGAGCATTCAGGATAAAAATCTGAAATAAATATCATCCAAAATTCTTTCAGCATCTCTAGCTGCTTTTCAAGGGACACTATAGTCCAGAATCTGGATTGAAAAAGAAACACAGGCACAGTGTCTATGTACATATACTTCAGAATTTGTTCTTGCATATAGTATCACAAACAGATCCCAACTCCCACATACTATATATGCGCATATGTACATAAGCACATATGTGTGTGATCACATACAGCCTTTAAATCGACAGTTAAACAGAGGCTTTGTACTCTTTTACAGCCCGGTCTGTTCCTATCTCAACTTTCACACATCTTGGTGTTAAGCATAAGGATGAGTAGCTCTTGGCATCTCTTGAACTCTCATGCCTCTTGGACTTGCCAGGTTCCTTCATTTCACGTTCAGGAAATTTAATCATGTTTATGGATAACATTACAGTAACAAAGCTTGCAAGGCAGGTTGACAGGGTCTGTGAATTTACATCACAAGTCAGCAGAAGGATTTTTTGCATTTCCTGATGTTTTTATATCTATGTATCTCAGTACTTTTCATTTGAAATAGATTCTAACACAACATCACCACAGCATAAAGCAACACTGGATTTACAAGTTGTACTCCTGTGATGTGACATCCATCAAGAAAAAAAAGACATTTTTTAGATCAACAGAACAGTTAATAAGAGCATAAATTATAAAACATTTATCTAAGCAAGCCAATCTATCATGCTAATCTTGAAGCATTAAGTGTAAAATACAACACTTAGCAGGCCAAGAATGTCAAACATGCAAACTGATAATTGTTTGAACTGGTCTCTCTAGGATAGATCTAACTCTGCCAGTTTTCCATCAACCACAAAACATGGATAGAAACTTAAATAATTATGGCATACAGAAAATATCATATTATTTGTGTGTTGATAGATTATACATTAGCATAGGGATAGGTCTGAGGGATAAAAACTTCTGATGGAAAGAATTCAAATTCGAAACAACTCGTATCTGCTCTAGACTTCTAAATCACTTCCAGCTGGTAAATACTATCACCAGCAGTAAAAAGATACCACAAGGCTTTGTTCTGAGGCAATAAAACCTGCTATTGTGAGAGAACACATGATCAAGCTGATCCAAGAATACAGACTCCAGAAAACAAAGAAAAAGTCAACATTTTCCATCATAAGGTACAAAAATCTTGGGAAAGATGTGATGCAGCTCAACACTGTGAAAGAAATTGTTTGTTTGTTTTAGTGGGATTTTCTTCACAGTCTTCCTCTACAAAGGACATAACATCTCACTTGTATTTCTCTTCTCCCTTGACTGGGATGGAAAATTCTCTTCTCACTTCAGGAAACTCTAGGTTACTCCATCTCGGCCAGTCACAGCTCCTAGCAGTTTGCCATCCATTTATTGCATGATTCATACTCAAACTCTCAATAAGTCTGGATGTGAATCAGCAGCGAAAGGAAAGACAGAATGAACATCATTGTAACGAATATTTGCTGAAAATTCAGACCTTCTCATAGGTACAATGACACAGGAAAAAAACCCAACGAACAACCTCAAACAAAATACTATTACTGGAATACCTCTGAAATCACTGCTAATGAGAAAAGTTTGTTATTCCCCTAAAAGTGGAATCACTGTCTTAGTCACCAGCCTTGGGACAGAACCAAGGGGTCAGACAACTGTATTCAGGTTAAAGGCCAATCTGAACTCATCTGCTTGTCACAATTCGATCCTGTGAGTCAAAATTTCATCGGCATTTCTTGCAACGCAAATTATGAACATTGGAAGAGATTATCACAAACCTGATAATTATTCCTCTTCTCCCTGTCTCCAAAAGAAGCCTCCACAGGCACAATGTGATGAATTTTCAGATTAAGTCTTGGAATAATGAAAGAAGGGCAAGCTTACTATACTGAGGGAATGACAACAAGAAAGCTCAGTGTTCAGTGATTGGGGGGTGGGGGTTCGGGTTTTTTTGTGTTGTTTTTTTTGGGGGGAAATATAGAGGGAAATAGAAGTTCATAAAATCACAAAAAACTTACTATAGTTAGAAATATAGTTAAAAATAAGATTGGAGACTTGTGAAGCACCTCTGGAGTAACCGACTCTTCTGTGGGTTCTGTGCCTCTGCATCCTTTTTCCTCATCCCAGGGTTTTCCTCATACATTGTATATGAGAATGCTGCTTCTTAACATGTTAGCCATATATTCTATTAAAACAGACCAAAAAAAACCCCAGACAAGCATCAACAATGTGATCTTAATTCTTGTTCACGTGATTGCTTCCTTTGTATTACAAGTTCAGCTCTGAGAGATTTCCAGAAGGTTGGAGAACTTTTCCATAAAGTACACACATTTAAAGGACCAGGGCTCTTCTCAGACACTATCAAGCAGTGAACAGACCGAAGGTGTCCTTAACAACTCAGAATTTGAAAGAACCTTAAAGACCATCCCCTTCCTACTCCCCTGCCATGGGCAGGAACACCTTCCACTATCCCAGGTTGCTCCAAGCCTTGTCCAACCTGGGCTTGAACACTTCCAGGGATAGGGCAGTCACAGCTTCTCTGGGCAACCTGTGCCAGGGCCTCACCACCCTCACAGGCAGGAATTTCTCCCCAATATCCCATCCAACCCCGCCTTCTGTCACTTTGAAGCCATTCCCCCTTGTCCTATCACTGCAGTCCCTCTCCAGCTCTCTTGTAGCCCCCTTTAAGTACTGGAAGGCTGCTTGATACTGCTCCTCTAGATGAGTTTTATGGGCGTATTTCAGATAAAAACAGATCGAACACCACTTTATTGCTCAGCAAAGCACTTGATGTAAAGATGGAAGCAGAACTTTCAGGGATTATTTCAAAGGACTCTGTGAGCTGCTCAGAGAGCTCATCAGTACAAACCACGGTGACAAACATAAAACCTCCAACAGAGCTGCCCTTCTATTTCAGATAAATTGAATCAAAGGAATGTGTGTGCATTAGAAGCAGCTGCTGAATCAGAGCATCAGGACGGTAATTGCTCCATTAGGAAAAGTCAAGATGGATACTTAATAAAATGAGATCTCCTATCAATCAATAGTTTGGAAATTATTTAAATTGTTGGGGTAGAGGAAATAAAAAGGTCTCTTGGTCTTCTGATTAAAACATTTTACTGCTTTGAATACATGCAAGTATTACACAAAAAGGTATGAAAAAGAAAAGGGAAGCTTTATGTTCTTACTCAAGCCATTATAATAGCAAATTGAATTTTTTGCCCTTTAGGTTTATTTCATTATAATTTGATTTTTAAGAGGAACGAACTAAGAACTGCTTATGGATAGAAACACTCCTATCACAAGTAAATGTTCACTCTAAATGCACTATGTTATATATTACTATACATGGAATATATATATAATGTATATACCATGTTTTTGACAGACTTTGTGCTTCCAAGTAGTGTCATCACTACCCCACATCAGAAAACCAAAAAAAAAAAAAAAAAATTAAATTACTTTCAGATAGCAAAATAAACTTCAAAACCTCAAAATCTTTAGAAGGCTCTGAATTTTATGTGTTGTGTAAAAAGAAAGCCAAAGGAAACTGAACCATCTTTGCACATGATTTGAGGATGACTGTTTACATATTTACATTTAAATTCCTAAAGAAGTAGTGATGGATAGTCACTGCTATGCTAATTGAAGTGCTTAATTCCCTCTTTCTGTCATTTCTTGCTTTTAAAGCAGAGATAGCAGAAGATTCTTTATTAAATCCCTTACAGGTTATCATAAAGCGCATGACACATTGTGAGGTGCTGGGAAGATAAGAAAATCATACATTTTCATGTCTGATGAATAAACAAGAGAAAAACGCAGTAATGAATCAAAACATGTAAGTGAATTATCTCAAAGGTCACTGTATTTATGGTGCTCATTATATATTAATGAAATATGCTTAATGAACATCCTTCCAATTATGACTGCATGGTGTCCCACAGCAAAAACGCCATCACAGATGTGTGAATAGGATTAAGCCTCCTCATAACTTCTCAAATCAAGCTTGTGTGTGAATATTATATCAGACTCAGATCAGGACATTTAGCACTACATAAGTACACTTAAGTCAACATTACAAAATACTAAATAAGTCAATAGTATCTATGGGTCATAATTCAAAGCTATTAACCTATCCTTTCTGAAATCATTAGTGAAATGTGGCATTAATTAATGTCTCAGTGCCTTTGCAAACAATAAATGACTCATGATGCTTGTTATCAATTATAGTTAAAGAACACTCTGCATGTGTAATTCTCTTTAAATTTATATCTGCAAATTTGATCTAGAAATGTATGTGGCACATTAGGCAAGACAAAGAAATAAAACACGAAAAAAGAAGTTATTTTTGTCCCTTTCTCACTCTCTCCACCTCGGAAGTATGGTAAAGCCAATTCTAAGAATTTGCTATTTCAGACTATGCAGGACTTCTTTACCGTTTTTAACAGGTATTTATCAGGTGTGAGATTTCTGTTCAAGTCATCCGGGAAGGCTCAGGCTAAAACTATGCAAGTGAAACAATGCACAAGTGTTTGCTTACTAGAAAAGCACCTAAAACTCAGATGAAGTTCCAGTTTAACATGAATGCAAAAGAGCTCCACAGGAAATCTCTCCCTCACTTGATACTGGAGTTAAATAACTAAGAAAAGACTCTTACTCATCCAGTCAATTATTAAAATTTCACGGTGAAGAGAAATAAATTAATAAACGTATCCTCATTGTAACAGAAAATGGTAGTTTCTTTAAAGAAAACCCACTGTACTTGGTGTAACTTTTTAAAATTGGAGATTATGTGGGTAAAATATCTGGTCTAATCCTATCTAGTTTTCTTCTCCAAGAGAAAATATTAACGTTGAAATTCAAGCAAAAAATTCTCAATACACATGAATTTTGTTCAAGATCACATTTTCTTAAATGGAATAAAAATTAGCTTCAAATAATTTAAAAGACATATTCTTTATCACTAGGTTTGTTACCTCTTTGAAAGAATATTTAATAAAACAAAGCATTTTAGTATAAATAAATAGACAGGAACTTGTTTGAATGCTGCACCAACAACAGCAAAAAATAAAACATTCACTGCCTGAACACCAATTCAATTTTTTTTTGTTCCCCAATGATGCTGAGCAACCAACTATAAATTAGGTTAAGAAACTTGCATATAAGCTTTGTCAGGGATGTCTATTTAGGAATTAAAACTAGGAGACTAAAAGGGAATTTAATTGCATATACAAATCCCCTAAATCCCAAGGACATACAATTAGCTACTTTTAAGCCTGCACCTCACTGCTGTAAAGAAATGCTGGAACTCCCACTAATTCACACCAGATCTAAGGAAGTGTCTCAGCTAGAAGAAAACAGAAGAAAATTATGTGTCTGAAAAATAACCCATCGTGTGCAAGACATTACAAACCCCTCTGCATGGGGCTGATCCTCTCCCCTTCCTGCTCTGTCAGGGCCCATGGACTGTGCTGGGAGGAGGCACAGGTAAAAAGCAGCAGGTGAAATGGGCTCTCAATAAGTCACCAGTTTGCAGTCCCTACTCATTCAGATGTCCCCAGTCTCACAAATTACACTAAGTCATCTCTTACTGTGGCAAGACCCACGTATGTTTACATCACTAATGATGGTGTAGCAAGAGCTGGAGGTGGAAATAGGAGCTCTGTGCACCCTCATCCTGCTGAGATCTCAGTAAGCCTTTCCCACCTGCTGGACGCCACATATCACTCTATAGTTGATGACTCACCCTTTTTTTTTTCTTTTCAAGAGTAGAATAATACATATAACCATTATTTGGCTCAGCCCATCACCCCTTTCTCCACCGTGAAGGAAGCAGACAGAGGCATATGGGCACATACAGTGGCAAACACCCCGTGGTGAAGCTGCTGCTGAGGCGGTGTACATGCCAAGTGCTCCTGTCATTTACTCATAACCCACATCCCAGAGTGACACAAGAAAAGCACAACTATCCCTGCCACTCATCTCGAGCTCTCCAGTGGGCTGAGACAGCCTCAAAAGCTGAAAGGCAGAGCAAGTTAAAAATCTGACAGATAAGGTTCCTTCAGCCTCGAGCATCACTTTCAGGCAGACATTGCTTGGTCTGCGTATCACGGCCTTTTAACAATGACAGATTCATGTAAGAAGTCAGGTAGCATTACCAGCTAATTACACATCTCCTTATGCTTTAATTAGAGATATGCAAATACACCAGACCTGATCACTGCTACATGAAAGGCAGACACTGCTGTTTGAACCACTGAGTGCTGCAGAATATCTCCACGGGATGTGCTGTAAACACGTGTCTGGTGTCAATATAATTATGGATAAATAGGAAAAGATTGGATGTTCCTTAAACAAATTATTCTTTCCTCTTCTTCCTATCAATACATATTTTAAGTAGTACCCTGGTCCCACTCCCATTATCTGGCAAAGTACGTAACTGGGAAACAAGCTGCACATCGTATGACCCCCTAGCCCAGCCCTACCTCAAAAGGCAGCAATAAAAACCCAACATGAGACGGCCTGGGTTATTATCAAACAGCAAATATCCCGCAGTGCTTCCCCCTGTCCCGTGTGCTGCTTTACACGCACAGCTCTGCCCTCCTCACACACCCAGTGCTCCCATTAATGGTAAAAGCATCTGTTATTTGGTGTTGATTGATTAACTCTAATGGAAATACTTGCATGTATCGTGGGAAGAACACATAACAAAGCTTTTAAAAAAACATAGAGCAAGGTCCTCTCAGGACACTGTGATGGGAAACAGACTAAGAGACTTAGTTTGAAAACAAATACACTGATGGCAACCAGGAACTGTTAACAAGTTGTTTGCCCAGGCTCTCTGGGTGACATCTCCGTTGTTAAATTGTACCTAGGATTAAACACTGCTAAATATATTGCCAAATCAAAAGAGAGTTGTAAATTAAAAGTGTTGAAAACACATACTGTATGATCACTCTTTGTATTTTTAATATTACAGTATGTTTGTATCAGTCCTCTGTTGCTCCCTTTGCTCTTGTAAGGAACCTCAGGAATCTCTACCCTATAATTCTAACACTTCCTTTATACTTGGCTTGGAATTCACAAGGCAGGCTGAAATCACTCATGTTAACTTGGCCCAAGTTACTATTCTATACCTAATTCCTTCAAAATTAATTTATTATCCAGAAGCACTAATTTGATTTTCCACAACTTGCTGCTAATAAACAAAGGCAAAGAACTCTCCTAGTGTCAATTGAGTAGCTTAATAACATTATCACTCTGGTACAAAAGCATTAAATACTAAGTACAGGTAATTTTTGCTTACAAATCAGAAATTTGGTCTTGAACCACAAAACCTTGGCTCTTAGTAATGTTAAGTAGTAAATCCACCATTTCAGATACAGGCAGACATTTTTCTACTAAGCACTGATATAATTTTCTCTAGTGTTTCCTGTAGTGCTAAGAAGTGAAGAGCACCTGATGCACCCTTTACAAAAGGATTTTCTATTTATCCATGACAATTTTTTAATAGAAAGAGTCAAGTTGCAAAGCTCATACATAGTGCTGCCCTTTCACCCCACAGCTGTGATACATGCAGATTTTCTGATAACAGAGAAAAATCAGTGCCAGAAAGACTAACTGTGGTCATTCCACAGACCTTCTTAATGACACTAACACGTTACCTAAAGATCACTGGAAAATTCCGATTATCAAAGTTGCACAATCTCTTCAGCAAATACATTATCCATTAAAATCTAATTTTGGTTAAACCATCTCTAGTAATGACTTTGAATTTAATACAATAAACAGCATAAATTTAAAAACATGTTTTGTCACGGGCAAGTCTAGAAAACAAAATAATGTGGCAGTGGTGGTTTTGGACTCCCCAGCAGTTCTGTGGTTCAAACTCTGTGCTGGCCCCATCCCAAGATGTTACTGGAATGAATCATTGCACAAGCCTGAAATCATCAGCTCTTAGGACATGCCAAGGTGGCTCCTCTTCTGCTGACAGGATTTCATTTGACTCCAGAGTCCGCTGGCTATGCCATTCACCTGGAGGGGAAGCACTAAGTAACTCCCTGGATTTTTGTTTGTTTTACACGGCTGTAAGAAAAGAAGAGGCTAAGGCAACCCTGTACTGAATACTGCATCTGAATGCTCTTGGACCACTCCAGTAGGTGTGGGTTCATACCTCATCACTTGAGGTAGGGGATCCAAAACAGGTTTTCTCACATGCTGGGTACACATTTCAACCACTGCAGTAGTGACTGGCAATCTCCTCTTTTTTTTTTTTTTTTTAAATGAAAAATGGTGATTGTACCATCATTTGTTCAGATTTCCAAACTGGAATTAAGGTCTTTTATTTATCAAAGAGAAAGATAAATCTTGTTTTCTCTTTTCTTCATCCCTTGCTCTTCCCCATGTGACAAAGCAGATTTAAAAGAGTCTGCTTTGACTGATACCCCATGGCACAAATAATGTCAGCTGTCTTCCAAGCAAGTGTCATTTGTTTTTCTAGGTAAGAGACGCACGCTACTGCAAAACAGTGATGAAGTTGGTAAGTCAGCCTCCACTAGTTACAAGCACTGGCACAGAATTTTAGAGTGGGATCAATGGTGGAATAAAAAGAACCAGATTTCACATAGTTTTACTAATTAATTTGATCCTTGCCACCATTTAGCTCAGCACATTTCATGATGTGACCATGCAAGTGACTGCTGTGAGTTGTAGGATGCATTTGGGAAGTAGATTTCTAAGTTTAACAGCTTCCTTTAGTAACAATTCCAGGTCAAATATTAAATGCAGAGACTCCTTTGTGGTGTGAAACACAAATTAGCCTACATGACAAAGCACCTGAGTATCACTAAAGAGGTAAAAACACAAGAAAAGCTTTTAGTTGCCTGACAGCAGAAATCCCAATGATATTTGAGGGTCAGTCCGACTGAACAAGGAGCTGATCTTCGGCTGCAGCAAAATCAGCTTTGATTTCTCCCTAGGCCAGTACTCTGGTGGCAAATTGGTGCTCAATGCAATGAGAAGCTCTGTAAGATCCAAAATTCTTGCTATAGATAGAAGCTTATTGAGGGGTTGGTTCAAGTTTGTCTAAATTTGATCTGCTTAGAAGAAAGAAGGGAAAAGTCTTAATTAAAAGCAATTTGAAGCCCATTGTGGTTTCCTGCCACTGAGTTACACAGATTTTCTTTAAAGATCCATAATACTCTACAGGTTTGATCTAAGGAGAATAGAGCAGCACCTGCTTAAAGACTTAAAAGCAAAGCTTGGAGTTCCCAAAGCAGTTATGAAACCCTGAGAGGCAGCAAGAGACAAAGGAGAGTTGGTGTTCCTGAGCAGCACCTGCTCCAGAATGAGATTCATAGGAAACACAGGTGTGACTCTCACCTACCCACAGAGATTTTGTGAGCCAAACACAAGGGGACAACTGGGAATCCTCTTACTCCTCACACTCATTATTAATTAACAGCAACTGCGAATTACAGCAGTGTAATTATACAAGTAATAATCCTTCAAAGCCATAATCCTATTGCAATCGAAAATATTCAAGGACAATGTCAGGGCTTGGCTTTCTTACACATTAATGCATAGAACTTACTGGAATAAAAAAAATAAAAAAAAAAGGCACCAAATGCTGGTGAGCCCAAAGACAAAGAGGCACCTTGACATTTCCACTGAAGAGTTACTTTCAGGTAACGATCTTTATTTCATTAAGTCAAGCCAGGTAATATATGCTATTATATCTAGAAGAATAGAAGACAAAATTAGTACGTGAAACCCACTGTTAAAGATTTAAAAAAAGGCACAAAATGGATACGAGAATGCTGTGATCCAAGGTACAAGTGAGTAGTAAGAGAATGGCATAACTCAAAGACATGAAGGTAGGGGAAGAAATTAAAAAGAGCAACAGAGGTCTTTGTACTGTGAGAATAGATCAGGCTGAGCCCTGAGAACAGGGGAACTGCAGTAACATCACACCAGCTCCTTCTTTTAATAAAATAACATTTCCAAAGTTAACATCATGTTACAAATTAAAGTAGTAATAAAATGGAAGTTGCAGTTTAGATTTGGATGGAGTGACTATCCTCACAGGAGCATTACTACATCATGAACGCAACAACGTTTTGCTGAATAACAAAATTCTCAGTGAAGTTAACATATGTTAGAGATCTAATTTTTAATTTTCTCCCAAGAGCAACTTAATCTACAGCCAAATTATTTCAAATGACCTTCAAACACAACCACAATCAAATTAACTTCTGTTAGATTCCCAGCTCCTGTGATCTCCCTTGGGTTAAGGCCTTTTACTTTGGAAACCCATTTTTCCCAGTAAGCATTTAATATCAAATATGATGTATCTTACAGCTTCAAGGAAGTTACCAAGCAAGTTCTGAAAAGCATTTGCCACAACTATTTTTCAATTCATTTAAATAGGTTGCCCAGAGAAGCTGTGTCTGCCCCATCCCTGGAAGTGTTCAAGGCCAGGTTGGAAGGAGCTCAGAGCAACCTGGTCTAGTGGAAGGTGTCCCTGTCCATGGCAGGAGGGTTGAAATGAGATGGTCTTTAAGGTCCCGTCCAACCCAAACCATTCTGTGATTCTATAATTTGCTTGGTTAAAAACATAAGGGGTGGAAAAAAAAAAATAATCAAGATTGGCTGAATAACCTCAAGGTTAAAACACAACAAAGGCTGGATTTCTAACCCAACAATTTTAGGACTTGTATTACACAGGGTCTTTATTCTCTTCAAGGCAATCCTTTTCAACAAAAGAGCACTTAAAAAATATGTTTCCTTGGGTCAACTTCTGTGTGTTTAAGGAAGTCAAAAGTATTTTTAACATGTTAAATCTAAATTTTCTACTACAGTGTGCACACCAAATGACCCACTAACAGAAATGAGTAAAATGTCTTCACTCCAATTTAATGCTAAGAAGTCCTACAGCTAATGCATGTCAATGTTATGCATGTCAGTGTTCACTTAAGCCCTAACAAAGTGAGGGTGTTTAAGAGATTAGGAAGTGCTTATATTTTTTTCTTCCCTTTACAAAGTAGTTTGACATACGATATGCATTCTTTTAAATCAGTACCTGCTCTGCTACTACTTCATGTATTGAGCTTATATAAAATATGGGGGAAATGATGGCATTTTCCGGAAGAAGCTTTCAAGACTCAAGACAACTGCTCATTCCAGCACTGTGCAGATACACCTATGTAATTCCCTCCTCCACATCCCTATGAAATTCCAAGTGATCATAAATTCAGTAAATCTCAGTAAGAAAGCAGAACAAATGCTCCCAAGGAATCTTGATAAAAATACCCCCAAAAAAGGCATGGGGGAAACAATTACTTTTCTAATGGATGGATCAGCACGAAAAAGCCTTCAAAATGATTGAAAATACTAAGTTAGAATAGACTCATTACAAATAAGACATAAAGAGGCACATACAGGAACATACGCTTGTAAGAGCTTGAAGAACAGAAACCTGGTTTTCATGGTCCTGCTGTGTAGAGTGGAGATTTTTCAGTCACCACTTGTTTACAGTGCTTTTTTCCTTTTTTTTTAGACAAAAATATCATAACCTTTAAATACAGTAATCACAGGTCCATGTTACAGCCTCCACTCTTGCCCTGCAATCAAAAGGTACTACCAGGTACCCAGATAAGAAGCAATGTTACTCTAAATCAACTGAGCAATGGGGGGAATAGATCTAAAAACCTGCAAAGAGCATTCAGGTGATTACACAGCCAGGCAAACTGGAAAATGTATTCAGGGAGTCAAAAGGCAGAATAACTATATTTTACACCCATAAAATTTAGTATCTTTTCTGGGGTTGGGTTATTTTTTCTTTTATTTTCCTTTTTTTTTTTTTAACTCTTTTTCTTCCTTCAAGGCGTGATAATGCTGACGTGGGAGCTTGTTTCACTTGAAGCAGGAAAAAAAAGAAAAGGATTTTTGCTGCAGCACTGCCTCTCACCTCCCACACAGCCCATACCCACTGTACCACGGCGCGCATTCCAGCTCCCAGCAGCACACTCTGGTAGCAACGCCAGGAAAACTATTTACCCAAGGAAATAGCTACGATAAGAGGATAAAAATAGGCCCGAATGATGGAAAGCATTTTGTTGATAGATATGTTGAAAAGAAAGGAAATGGAGCTGTTAAAAAAGATAGAACGTGGACCGAGGCGCAGGAGGGGGGACAGCGGCGGGAGATCTGGCAGGGCGACGTGTTCTCTCCTCTGCTGCGCTCACACCGATGGCTGGGCCAGCTCCAGGGCCAGCCAGCTCCCCTTGACTGAAGGCCTATTGCAAAGACATTGCCTTACACAGCTCTCCCATCCACTTTGTCCCCAGAACCACCAGGTCAAAATAAACTACACCCACACCTACCTCAGGGATGCACAGTAAAAACCCAAGCGTGCTCCAGGCTGTGCTGAAGCCCACGAGCTTCATCAGGGAATCCTGTTCAAATAAAACCTACTTGTGGATCTGATAGCTTATAGAGAGGAACATTAATACCATTTTAAGCTATTTTTGTTGGCAATCAGGCCCTCTGTGCAGGGGTAAAAAGCAAAACCCAAACCAAACAAAACCTCAGCAGTACAGAAAGAGAGAATTAGGTGCTTACTTCTCCTGAAATAAATCCCTCATTTTGCCAATTAAATAATATTCATGCCCATATTAGGCAACCAAGACAGATGATTTTTGCCTCTTGGTTTTTGAATATTGACTTTTTAAAGTTCAATACCTTCCATGGGCAATGACAAGATCCATTTATTGCTGCAGAAGCAAAATAGCAAGGTGCCTTCATACTGCAAGGGGAAACTAAGAGCAAAAAACACAGCAACTACTGACTGTGAAAAGAGGGCAGGTTTAGATTGGATATTCGGCATAAATTCTTCCCTATGAGGGTGGTGAGGCCCTGGCACAGGTTGCCCAAAAAAGCTGTGGATGCCTCAGCTCTGGAAGTGGGTCCAGTGGTGATGTGAAGTGCAGGAAAGCAGCCATCCCATAATACGGGAAATGGAGAGCTGGACACTTGACAGTTAAATAGAGAGAATCCACATTTAGACAGTGCATGTGGTAGGTAAGGGGGATATCGGGCTTTCATTTCTCCCTTAAAGTGAGAAGAAAATACTGGAACACAATCTAGACTAAATTACTTACGTCACAATTATATATATTACAGAAAGTGCATTCTGTTGTGCTGCTGTTGCCTTCCTTGCATCCCTAAAAGCAGCTGTACAACAAGTAGTTTTAGAATGGATTTTTCTGAGCACATGTGTGTAAGCACAAATGACAAACACGTTTGCAATTTTTATTTGCAGTCACTTGAAACAGTAAAAAATTATTTTGGGAAACATTGTGTCTCTGCTGCTACACAGAAACCCTGCAGAAGTTTAGGCATTAGATGAATATTGTCTTCAGGAATTTATGATTAGTAGCAGCATTTTAAGCAGCTACTACACATGCTATTATAACTTCAAAGTGATTTCCCTGTAATTTTTGCAAGATATAGCAGAATTTTAATTACAGCTTCTGAAGGATAGATTTGTCCATCGTAACATGTAGGTAATTTGTCTCCCTCCCATTTCAAAAAAATGAGCTCTGAGGCATTCAAATGTGGGAGCTACACATCCTACTGAGGGTAGGTAGCTACGAGATACAATCTCCCCTTAAAAGGCAGGAAATGAAAGGATATTTCACATGTGGCTGAAGATATATAAATATATATTTTTAATATGTATATACATACACACATACACTGCTTAGCACCATTAAAACACTTCTATTGTCTGGCATGATGCATTGTATGGAGAGACTGTCCAGATGAAAAAGAGTTGCTTTCCTAAGCAGAACTCTATATTGTATAAACATTTCCATATTAAGAACATACATGGTATTCCCAATGTCTTATTCTAAATGAAGACTGCCCTTAGCCATTGCCTTAACAATGCCCCTAATAATTCAGCTGGGCTCAGCTAAAAACAAAGAAGTCTATGTTCTCACTGTACATCAGATGTGCTGGGAAATCCAAGTCCAACATAAAGAGAGGGAAAATCCAAGACTACGGACTATGAAGCACTGAGTTACCTCTGAGCTCTTACTCCCAGCTCTGACACCTGCCAATATTTTCCATAGCTGACTGTTCATATACATGTGTATATGAAACTACTGAATCCAGAGTAAATAACTAATAATTTTAGAAAAAGTCTTCAAAATATGGAGTGAGGATTGCAGTTTGTTCCAGAAGCCAATGTGTCACCTTGTCAAGTAACTATGAACATTCAAAAAACATCACAACTACAACCTAAAATCTATGCTTTGTCCCTTTAAATAAAATAAAGCAAAAATTACGAAGACACTTCATGCTTTTTTATGCATTTCTTTAAGTGCAATAGAAACCAGGTTGCCACTTCATCAGCATCAAAGCCCAAATTAGATCAAGGCGTGAGGAGGTAATAACGGCAGCGACAGATTCCCTTCCTACTCCTTTCATGGTTAAGTGAAGTTTGTTCCTTTTTTATTTTCTAAGTATGGTTAGGCGCCTCAAGCATGCTTGTTAGGATGGAAAAAGCGTGCAAATCCCAGACCTAGGACTCTGCCAAAAGTCTCTTTAGACAGTCAAGGCAGCCAGAAGTATGCTGAGAGCTTGCCAGAGCCATATTGGGTGGCTAAAATTAAATAAACAGTTAATAAAAAGATTTTGAATCAACCTAAATAAATACAAACTTATAGCTTAACTGCCTTATCTGCTTTATAAAAGAGGATCTAAGGCAGCAACCAAGCCTTTGAAACGGTTTGACATCCACAAGTTCCGCACAGCAGATTTAAACAGAGGAGTACTTGCTATTATCTCTTTCCTAAGACGAGGCTTACATTTGGAAAAAAAAAAATCATCATTGACTGCTCTGACAGGGATTTCTCTTCCTTTAAAACACAAACTCGCTCTGCCCCCTGTTGTCAGCAAATTACTCCGCAGCCCTTGCAGCAACAGGCCAACAGCAGGATCCCAGTGGCCGGAATATCCATAGTTAGTTAAAACAAAAGGCGACATGTCCCAAAGGAATACGTTTCTGCACAGCAAAAACTGTTCCTAAACCTGTGTGCTTGAGGCACTTTGTTTCCTCTGCTTGGTATATTATTATTTTTTGAAAAAATATGAACATCAAATCAAGCATACACAACTGGCCAATGGTTTGGATATTAGAAAATATTAGCTGGTTTAGGAAGAAAAAAAAATGTTTGAGGAAATTAAAGACAAGTTTTATCAAGGTTCAGAAGCCCTTTCTTTACCTCTGAATCCTTATACTGAATAAGGCAAAGATCGATGCTCTGAGTCCAGCCATTTACATTCTTAGCTGTAAAGTGAGTTTATACCCCAGTTTTGGTTAAATGAAATGAGAGCAAAAATTTGTCACTGATGTTTTTCCATATCACAAAATCATGCAAATTGGCTGTAGCCAATCTGTAGTGATGAGATTAAAAACAGATCTGCACCCATGAGGATAACCTGGGAAGCTTCCCAGACTTCTCCTGCCTGCTGCTTCTGAGCTACTCAGACCTTCCCTGGTATCCAGGGGAGAAGAGGATAACTAACAGGGAAAGAACTTTTCGGTGACGAATCATGATCCAACAGAAAAGGAATAACCAAAATCTTAGACCACTATTCCTAAAGAACACATTGTCATCCCTTCAAAAATAAAGGGGCTGATAAAACAAACTCACCAGCGACAGAAATACACAGTTCCTACCTCCAAGAACAGCTAACAATAATATTTGCACTCCTGTGTCCTTCTTGGAATAAAATTGTTTAAATAGGCAGAAGGAATGGCTTAGTGGGCTAATCTCAAGTGAAAATACTCCTTAAATCCACAGGTTTAAGTGCCAGTGGGGTCACTTTGCTCTTCTCCCTTCCAGGACAGAACAGATGAACTGCAAGAAGCTTATTCCATGCAGCTCAGGGATAGCTGTGGCTTTCAGGTAGTGCAAAAAGAGAGGCCTTTTATAGCCCACCTAAGCAACTAGCAATTAAGCAACATCTATCCTAAAAAAATCAAAGTTTGTCTGTTGCCCCAGAATATATTTTCCAGTTGTGGTTCTTTTCCTCCTCAACTACCATTCCTTCACTTGGGAAGCAGTTCCAAGTTATTAACCTTCAGTATTCAGCCTCTATTTTCTACAAACACTTCTAAATTTCGCTGATATATTACTTTAAAGCCACTGGAATGGCTCACTTAAAATTCAGAGCAGGACTAATATCTACATGTATTTATTTACAAGCACCCTCACTAGCTGCCCCTTGGCCAGTGACTTTTGATCAACCCTATTTCATTTGTGAATTTGTACCTAACAAAAAAAGAAATAACACAATCCTAGAAAATAAAAATTAAATCACGTTGGAGAAGTTACCAATGCTTTCTATTCATCTACAAGTATCTTCTTTTAAATAGCTTATTATGGGTTTCAATGTTTCCTCACATTGAGAACAGGAGAAACATAAAGTATCATCAAGAAGCCTATCTTGGCTTTGCCTGTTCTATTAAAGTATCCTTAAAATCAGAGCTGTTGCTCCAAGTCTTGCAGTTTTGGTGATTATTTTCCTATCCCGAAACAAGCCTTGGCAGGACACTGAGGCCAAGCACCTTCTAATTCCCTGAGCAGAGAAGAGAGTGGAGATGAATATATATGTTAATGTTTGAGTCCACTGTTTGAATAGGAACTAAGGATTTTTAATCCTTTCTACGTTTTTAGCTAATACACTCTTTTGAAGTGCACATTTAGAAAATAGCCACAGCATAACAGGCTTGTTATAAAATACCTGTACAGCAAGCTGTGCCTGATACCTGTAATAAACGTCACTCTTTCCACAGAAACCTAATTTGGAAGTTGCTGCAGAGGATGAGGGGGGTGTATGAAGGAGAATGATTTAGCAGATAACCCTGATTACATGCAATCCCTACCTTTAATTGCAAAACAACTAAATTGCCCTAAAATCTGCATTATTAATCTGGCAAGAAAGCATTGCATAAGTCCATAGCCAGCTTTTCTTTATTCAGACACTCACACAACAAACTTGAATGACAAACCACTAAGTAGGGAATGAGAAAGGGACACCTCCAATTTTGCTGCTGTAAAACAATTAGTTTGCCACACTTTTAGAGGCAAAAATAAGCCTTAAAATTGTGTGGCTTGTTGCTATAAGGCTTCTTACGTATTGCCCTATATCCACTGATACTAGGACCACCACTGCGACTTCTTCAACTTAGTTTAACCCAACAGGAGCTGCTCCCACAGCTGCATTTTGCACTCCCTTTTCTGCTATTTTAACCTCCTATGCAGGCTCATACTTTGGTTGGACAAGCAAAACCATCACTACAAGGAGTGTGAAGAGCTCCTCACAGGTAAGAATTTATTTCTACTATTTAAGGTAAACCTGCCCTCTAGGGAGAGGTCTTCACACTCCAATTCACTGTAGGAAAGAAAAGCACACACTACAGTTTCCAGGATGGGGAACATATATTAACTGTAATTCAAAATATGGAAAAAGTTTTTGAGAAAGAAATAAAGTAAACTAAAATAAAGCTTGACTTTATTGCTGGTTCTAAACTACCTATTATTACATTTTGTGACTTAAGGGTACCATCAGTCCAAGACAAATTATAACCATTTCAGAAGCCTAAAATTCAGGTGTTTCCTGTTGAAAGTTTGAGGTTTGATTAGAAGCATTTTAACCCAATGTATTTACTCACTTACTTGGTTCAAAACCTTTCCTGAATGTCTTCTTCCATACTTTGATACTCTTATTTAAAAATTTCCAGCACTACCTTGCTACCTGTGGACCCTTCAATCTCATTTCCAAGCCACTTCAATAAGTGGAAAGGAAAACTTGCTCTGGGTGTGTTTTTGTTCCTGTAACTGCCAGAGGCAGATATAGAGTCAAACCTAGTTCTCTCTGTTTTGCACAGAGGCATTTAAGCACTCTGTAATTTCCCAACTGTAATTTTCTAAAGAATTTATCAAATTAACTCAACAGATATACACAGCCAGGACTTCTACATTCCCTTTCCCCTGCGATGCTATTTGCTAGTCATTAACTCCTGTCCTGGGAATAACTGGAAATGACTGCCTCCTTATTATCCCTCCCCACAGCTGGAGACCAGAAACATTTGTGCTGCTATTAGCAAACGCTGTCTCAGTCCTGCAGTGACATGGCTTCATCCCAAAGAGGTACTGCCAGTCAACACCTGCATGGACCACTGCAAAGACTGAGGCATCTAAACCTACAGACCCAGGGAGAGACTTAAACAGCACATAGAAATTTAAAGTAATTATCAAAGTGGTGTAAAGAGAGACTGATTCAATGAGTTGGTTAAAAGATCTCTTCTGAGATCAACTACACTAAAACTAAATAAAAACAACATCTTACAGGGAGTAGAAAAAAAGTAAGATTCATTCAGGAAAGCCCTCAATTCTTCCTATGTAAACCCAAGTTTTAATATGTACCACCATAAATCAACTGGTGAGCCACAGGCACCAGGGGATTGTTTTGTACCATTTGCTTGGTTGGTTTTCCTCTAGTAATATAGTAGGGTGAAAAAAACCAATCAAACAAAAAACCTCCCAAAACAAACCCAAAGTTCAATAGGTGATCCTTAAATATCAAACCGGGCTGGATTTATAGCTGCTGAGATCTGTTCCTTGGTTGCCTTTAAAATGGGATTCGGCCACTTCTGGAAAAGGAGCACCTCAAAGAGGCAAGCGCATCATCCACCACAGCTTTCTTCCTGAAGGAAAAACCTCATTCCCATAAAGAATATTTGTTACGCAAGCCTTTGGCTATTCTTTCCCTTTTAATCCCTTTTCAGTTTTCAGTGGCCTCTGTTGCCCTCAGAAATGAGTTTAACCCAACTTTTCACATTAAAAACCACAAGCCTGCTCATGCAAAGGACTTACCAGATGGGCAACACCTCAGGATGAGACAAATACAAGACCACAGAATGCTTTGTGTTGGAAAGGACCTGTACAGTTCATCTAGTCCAACCCCCTGCAACAAGCAGGAACATCAACTAGATCAGATTGCTCAGAGCCCAATCCAACCAGGCCCTGGATGTTTCCAGGGATGGGGCACCCACCACCTCCCTGAGCAACCCATGCCGGGGTTTTATTATCCCCATTTTATGATCATGACCTTTTAAGACAATGATCAGCCCCGATCTATTTGCAACTGGCTCTTTGCTCCTAACACATCATTTGAATGTCAGGCTTTGAGTTGGTTTGGTTATGTATAAATTTTTAAGAGAGACTCTTAAACTCCAGCATTATACACCACCTTGTAATCCAAAACCACATTAAAAACTGACCTCTAACTGCTGTCTTAAGTTGCCTTCAACACAATCCAGTTAAAACTCAAATATCCAGATTTAATCTGCAACTTATAATTGTGAAGCCATCTTTGAGGCACCACAGTGCTCTTTTCTCCCTGCTTATTTTCAGTGAGTTAGTTTAATATGTTTTTAAAGAGTCAGCACCGTGAAACGCAGAAGAATAACTCAGTAGCTCTGGGACAGACTAGCAAAAGTAGATTACAGCAAAAAGCCACATTTTATTAGTGTTACTGTGAAGGTCTGTAAATTATCGGTTTCTTAATACTTGTAGAACCCAGCAGAGGGCAGGTTCTGCCTTTCTAAACAGCGACCAAACCCCATCGAGGACAGTCTCCTGTGATTCAAATGGCAAATGCCCTCACCTAAAAGATCAGCAAACATTCGCCTCAATAGACACTGGAGAAAAGACATTTAAAATTTCCTTTTACAGCCCAATATTCACCTGGAGCTACATTCTAACCGATTTACAAGACAAACTGCTTAACTTAGACCCATTTCAATGGACTTGTGAGTCAAACCAAGCAAGAGTCACAAACATAGTTACCTACATGATTTAGCTCTGATATACAGACAAATTATACATCCAAATATTAATTATAAATACATTCACCACATACCTTTTCCAGCAAGAATGCTGGGGGGAGGATGGAAGACACAAGTAACTTCCCTACCTTGTAACCTTCAAATACTTTTATGTAACCAATGTGTTTATGTAACTAATACATTTTATTTTTATGTAACTAATATATTTTGTAAGGAAAGACAATCTCCAGTTAGATACTTGTAGGATGTGCATGAGTGAGGGCAAAGAGAATCAGTACTTCAAGAGTCTACACTTCTCCTCACAACCATCTTTGAGGGTCTACCTAAGGAGGCATTCACATATTTTAGCAATACCTTGTATGCTGTGACTTATTCTACGACACAAGTAAAACAAACAGGCCAACAGGGCAACTCCTTCCAGCTTTTTCAAGTTACCTGCCCTGTATCTTCCTTCTGACACACCCAGCTCACCAGGCTTTGCCTGTATCCAAGCACTGAATGTCCCAACAACAGTGCTATTGAGAAAAAGAACTCAGCAGAAAACGCAGAGGTGTTTTACAAATCCAGTGGATGAAAGTTGCCACTCTACATGCTTCTTTTTTTGGGTGCCTGGCTTAATATTCTGGAATTTCAAGTGGATTCATCTCCTATTTACTTTGACAAAAAAGTTTTGTTAAGATGCTCAATTAGCATACAAATTACAATAAGAAATAACTTTCCTTTCAAATTAAAAAAAAAAAAAGGTGTAAAGTATCTGTAAATACCTTTAGCATTAGTGAAACCCAGCCACGAACAGGGCTGAGGGAGAAAGCAATGGCAGACATGCTCCAGCAGACAAGTCAGAACAGTTTGAGTTCTGCTTTGAGAAGCCTTGGGAAGGATGCCAAGATAGTCGCAATAATTATGTTGAGCAAACAAAAATCTTCGTTTCAATACTGAGAATAAAACCCTGTTGAGGTAGGATAGCCTCTGGGGTATGTTGCCTTGGAAGAAGAAAGAGCTGAGTCAACCTTCCTGGGCACATTTCCTCCTGAATCAGTATATTTTGGAAAAAGAAACAGCTCTAACATGAGATTATGCCTTTTAGCTATGACCTACTGCTGACTTCTTTATTCCCCTACCCATGGAATAGCCAAAATGACTAGAGATTCAGTGTGAGCACCTACAAGAACGGTAAGGAAGGGAAAAGAAGCATCCCTCTCTCTTTACTCAGAGATTACATGGTAAACACGATACTTCTAAACTAAAATCAGCCTTCATACACATTATCAAATGTTAACACCTTACCGCAAAGGTCTATAAATGTATAAGAATCCTAGAGCATTAAATAATTCAGTTAGCACTGTTACCCTTTCTAAATAAATAAATACATAAATGTGTGTATATATACGTGTGTGTGTGCGCGCGCAGGGAACGCTGCTGCTGATTGCAGCTGCATCTCATATACACAAGAGATTTCTCAAGGGTTTATGGCAAATGAGCAAGCTGAGGATTCTGCCAAAGGTTGTATTTATCACTTTTTGGTGGGTGGACAGAGACCCATCTCTCGATGACCTCATTGTTCCTCACGAATCACAGAGAGCACTGTGTGTCAATAACAGGCATCAGCACTGTGCAGCATCTAAACCAGAAGGCAAGTATTAAACTTTAGGTGTGCTTCCCCCCACCACTGCATTCCTATTAATTTTGTAAGGGCAGATGCCAGATAACATTTTAATCAGTTTTCAGAGGCTTAAAAAAGAATAAAAAGATTAAGAATGCTAAAATACCAATAGCTGTAAAGCAAGAATTCTCACTGCCACAAGCTCTTCTCACATATTCCATCCATCTGTTTCCTTTCCATCGTTGCTGTTGGTAAGTACACTTTTGTCCTGCCCTCAGGCAGAAAAAAAAATTCAACGTGGGGGAAACCTGGTGGTCAGTGATCTGTGCATCCCTGCCATCTGCACCCCCCCTGCAGCTGCCTGGGGCTCCCCCAACTTCCCTCTGCCCATCTTCTCCCACCAGCACCCCCACCCTCCCCGCCTGACCACCCCACTCCCCCTTAGTGGCATCATTAATAATTTACCAGCTGCAAGAGACAAAGAAAACAGTCTAGAAACACCACGTTGAGGCTGCTGAGATTTTGCCAGGGTTGTGAGGCTGAGAAGGATACCCAAAACACAGAGCGTACGAATTTGGTACACAGCAAACCGTAAAAATCCAAAATTAAGCATAGACAAAACCTTTCAAACGGCACGGGAGAGACAAGCAACCAGACCTGAAACAGACACATACTTACGAGTGCAGCTTGTCACAGCTGTCAGGATAAAATAAATTTACAGGGTGTATTTTTTTGAAGCAAGTTACTGTAATATAATTTGCTACTTTAAACACCTTAGTGCTGGGAATTTGAAAGATTCTCAATGAGCATATTGCTTTGTGTTTGTTATTTTGACAGTAAGTCTGTTACATTATTATTTACAACCAATTAGAGCACTAATTACTGTTTTTACTGCTTTGTTAAGTTCTGGAAAATATTGGATAAAGGAAAGAGAACAAGCTATGGAGAGGAAAGCAGTAGTTTTGATCATCTAATTAGGCCAGCTATGAGGGTCTTACAAACTGCCAGAGATGATAGACTGGGGAAAGGGAAAATGTGACACCTCAGCTGCAACTAGAAACTACTGACAACACAAATGTTTAGTTTTTAATTACATGGGTTTCTGAGTTTGCTACAGGCTATGACCTGCAGATTCCATTAGATCTGTACTAAGTGGAGTTGGACTCAACTATTATGTGCATGAGACATAGTCAAGAAAACCTGGAGCAATTGGTTTTGCTTCAGCAGATGGCCTGTTTCTCTCAGAGCAGTAACCAGATGTCCACACATGGTGTTAGTCTGTGTGGCATCCCTGAATCCAGCATCTTTAAGACACAAATTATAAAGAACTATAAGGAAGATCTTACAGTACTATATTCACATAGACATACCAGCAAATCCTTCAAGAAAATGAAAATATCCTCTACCCTCTACAGCAGTCAGATCATTCAGCTCTTGCAGATAAAAGTAATTTTATCAATAAGCAGTTTTCCATAGGAAATGGCTTGCTACAAAAGAGCAATGTTGTGTGAAACTGGCAGACAACCAAATCATATATTCAGCTTGATTTTATTTGATAAAGCCAAAATCAGTCCCCAATATATAAGAAAGCAATAGCCTGATGGCATGGATGGACACAAATATCCCTTCAGATTCCTTACTGCCAGGGTCTTTAAAGAGGTTAGTCAGCTGTCTGGAACAGCCCATCAGGGAAGACAAAGTCAGCACAGGACTGCATTAAGATGTTCCTCACAACAGTCTCAAATGTTGTGGTCAATACCAGCCCTTTAGGATTTTAATGGATTTAGGACTTAAAAATTGTCCAGCCATAAAACATCCAGTGGAGTGCACAAATCTAAACTGCCTTTGGTAGCAATACCAAACTCCACATTCATTACTTTCTCCAGCCAAGTGACTCATGCCAGACACACATCCACTGTCAGTCTTGGGTCACACAGCTTTTCATACTATGGTCTGGGTTGGAAGGGACCTTTAAAGGTCATCATAAAAAGTTTCTTTCTTATATCTAGTCTGAATTTATCCTCTTTTACTTTAAAACAATCACCCCTTATCCTATTGCTACAGGCCCCATTAAAAAGTCTGTCCCCATCTTTCTTACAAACCCCCTTTAAGTTTTTAAAAGCTTCAGTAAGTTCTCCCCAGAGTCTTCTCTTCTCCAGGTTATCAAATGCCAGCTTTCTCAGCCTGGAGAGGGTTCCATCTCTCTGAATCATTTTTTGTCCCTTTTGTAAGGAATCCAGTCCTGCAGAAAAACCTCAGCAGCCCTCTAGTCCCCTGACTCATTCTGGGTAGCATCCTAATCAAAGGCACCCACATCTGCCCCAAGCACAGGAGGCAGGGCGGGCAGAAGGAAGGACCCAGTGCTGCTGTCACCTCGTCCTCTGCTTTGAAACAAGCCACAAAGAGTTAGGAACTTTTGTACACATACAAAATTCAAAAACACTGTAGTGGAAACCAGATCTTTCTGATCACACTGGGATATACTCACCCAGAAAACCTTCCTCTGAGTTGGCCACTGTCTCAGGCATTTTACTAGCCAAACCCTAGATCTTCAGTCTCCCTAGAAAATAGTCATGCCTGGGTTGTCCTGAAGAACCTCTCTAAGGAACCAGGTAAAACTCTCTCTGAGAGGTTTTAAACAGGTTATTTCTCTCCTGTTGGCAGAGAATCAGGCCAAGAAAATTATCTTGGCATTGAATATTTGAGATTATTAAATATTCATGTTTAAAAAGATGCACAGCACTTTTAATTAAGTCTGTCTTCAGCAGTTTCCAGGTTAAAAAAAAACCACTGCTAATATAAATTAGTCTGGCAGCACCAACAGCCTTTATATACAGTGGTGCCGCGTATATTGTTATACAGATAATTACTACCAGAATGGTTATTAATAGACAGGTAACCACTACAAAACGAGTCAGTGATTGTTTCTTTATGCACCTGTTTTCCCACAAGGTGTATTGGTTTTGCATTAAACTGGCTCAGGAAAAGTAAAATGGAATGGAAATTGCAGAGGAACTTCATGGCAGGAGATAAGCACAGGAGCTAATATTGATTG
This sequence comes from Cephalopterus ornatus, assembly GCA_013396775.1. NCBI lineage: Eukaryota > Metazoa > Chordata > Aves > Passeriformes > Cotingidae > Cephalopterus > Cephalopterus ornatus. The sequence continues at coordinate 174,577 of VZRE01006216.1, read as the reverse complement.
CATCGGTTTCCAGAGCACATTAGCATCAAATGAGTGCAGCTGACCTTGAGAGCCTGCAAGAGTCATGGGAAGGAGTCACTTGAGGTATAAGATTGGGTAAGTGCTGTGTTTCAGCTCAGCAAAAGGCCTAGACAATTCTCTAATTATTATTTCTTTTACTTTGTAGCAAACCATAAATGACAAAGCTTATGGTTTGTGATAACAGTTGGATTCAATCTTAGAGGTTTTTTCCAACCTAAATGATTCTGTGATTCTATGATTCTGATTCCAGACAAAAGCAGTAATTCCTTCTAGTTTTACTCACAGGGGTTTTCTATTTTAATGAGTGAATGCTGCTTCATGCTATTAAGAGCACATTAAGAGAGAATACCTGTAAACAAAATATATTCCTGTTTATTGACTTTTAGAGATTATTTTTTTGTATTTCCTGAAATACAGGAGGAGAAATAATAATATTAGTAAAAAAGATAAAAACTTCAAATCTCAGTGCACATTTGGGTCACTTCCTCTTGCCTCTATCTTTTAAATCTATACACAAGGACTTAAAACACTAAGAGAAAGAGGTGGTTGCTGCATCATGGACCGAAGGGCAAGGAAACCGGTTTAGCTCTTTTGTGGAAGTTCATTTCACAGCTGAATTCCTTTTTATTATTAACTTTTCATTTGGCCATATCTGAAATTGTTTAGATCCACATAAATCTGGGGATTTGACTGCCACTCCAGCTATCTAACTACTCAGCTGTGTGAGACCCATCACTGTCCATGTCTTCAGCCTACAGACCCAAATCCTATTCTTCATCAATTAAAAAAATGCTTTAAAAAATGGATCTTGCTGGTTTTCACAAGCAGTTTGAAGCCAACCTTTTGATGACATACCATGTCTTTCTGTGATTAATAAGTATGATGGTTTGTTAATTAGTTGGCTAATCACTTTCCACATCTATCATCACAGTTTCAAAGAGCAAGTCTTTTATTGGGCTACAGACAATATCAAGTAGGAAAATGTTCATTTGATGTCATGACAAAGTCCACTGATTTCAGCATTTCTTTAAAACCTTGTTTTCTGCCCTTTTTCAAAAAAAAGAATACTTCGCAAGGACAAACTCAAGAGGCCTGATGTCAGTGAAGAAATCATTCAACCAACGTAATACATTTAAATTGCAGATGAAGCTTCAAGATGAGGACAAATTTGGGTTTTTTTAATATATTAGAGCAAGAGTAGTATTTATATGTAGAGGAAAAACACTTTGAGAATTATAAAAGCCCTACAATTCATATTTTTTATATGAAGACAATTTTCTTAGAAGAACACTAAGCTGCATAGACAGTTTATATAAGCAGTGCTTTCTCCTCTAAGCTACCCAGCTGACTTTCAGGAATCAGCCTACATGGGAAAGATTGTGTCATCTTAGGCAGTAAACATGGGCCTTAAGTAAGATGCCAGGTGGCTTGGAGCTCAAATGATAGTATCCAATTATTACAAAATAAAATGACCCTCTGAAGAAAATGGCTCCCATGGGCACCACAAATCAGAGGGACATGTTTTCTTCTGGCATGTTCTGCATTTTAAGTCCCTACAAATGTTACTAATAACCTGTCATCCTGCAGGAGAATGGATGATATCTGCTGAAAGCACCTACGAATTCGTGAGTAAGCATATTATGCATGTTCACTATGATTTTACCATCTCCAAACAGATGACCTAACTGCAGATTTAATAAAATTCCTCACGTTATTACAGCATGTCTGCTTTTTATTTGCATTGACAAATATGAGAAAAGCTGACAACTCCCCTGTATTTCTGTGTACCAGCTGAAATTCTCAGAGTTACAATATATACATCGTGTGCTTAAATTCCCAGGATACCTAAATGGTACAGGCACATTTCAGTTTATCTGTAGTTTCCAGGAAAGCCGATGATGCTTCAAATAATGTGGTTCTCTCTTCCTTCCATGGCTACGAAGTCCCTCTTTGCTGTAGGCACATAATATGAAAGGTTCCACAGTTTTATGTGTCTGTGCTATACAGCGATGGGCAGTTGCTCAAATAGCCTGAAAAGTTTCATGCTTATCTACAAATAGAAGAATTCATGCCAAGGTGCCACATAAATTAAATGGAAAGGGCCTTAAAGCCTTTGGCAGAAATTTTAAGGTTTGCCAGAAGTTGATTGAAAAGTAGATGAGGAAAAAAATAAATAAACAAAAATCACAGGCCACAATTTGTCTTTGCTGCACTATCCAAAGCTAAGGATCAGGGTATCACATCTGTTCCTGTGGGTCATTTCAGCTTGCCACTGGTGTAGCTAAGGCTACTGACACCAGTAAGATTTTCCTGATACAGACTGGGAAGAACAGTTTTAAAATTCAATACAAAGGGGAACGGGGTGAAAGGGGGGAAGGCAGTTTACCACTCATAAGTTAATACAATTATCAAATCAGTACAGAAGGATGTTCCTCTTGCTACATGTCAGGGTAGCAAAGCCTGGTTTATAGCAAATTTCAGTATCTTAGTTCTACCAGTCCTACTCATACTGGGTCCAAAGGGGAAATTTCTATCCCCAGATAATTTAATTTCTCAAGTAGTTCCACCGAGATGGAAACAAAAAAGAATAATTATCTGGAGATTACACATGTTTGTTATTACTTTGATTTTTTTTATTCCCTGACAATAAATAAATTCATTAAATAGCTAACAGAAGTTCTGTAAAGCAGTTCCTGTTTAAAAAGCAATACTGCAATTATACTGAACTTTCTCAGTATGCAGCATCAAGCTAATCTTTTTTTGACTCAAAAACACATCAGCTTTTATTGCATTTTATGGCAATGAACACCAACAGTTCAATGATACAAACAAGTCCTATCTCGGCACCATTGCCACTGCCACTGGGAATGAGTTAATTGCAAGAACAAATTAAACATTAATCATATAAGTGATTTAAATTTAAGTTGTGCATACTGTTCCATTGCTCATTTCAGCATTAACATAGGAAGCTGTTCAAAGCCATTAAAGCACATGCAGCAATGAGGCAGAGAGATTAAAACAAAGCTGGGCTACTTCTTTCCTTCCTGCTCACAGAGATATCACAAAACCTTCTCCTTGCACAGAGCATGCTATTCAATGGTTTGAAATGTGGATTTGACGAACTATACAAACACCTTTACCTGTCTGCACGTGGGTTTGTGCTATACATGCCTTTGCCTTTTCACCCTGTCTCCCTCGTGTCCTCTCACTGTCACCTGTAGCCACAGACACACGTGGCATTGCAGGCGAACCCATACCCTTGATTTCTGCTCCATCAGCACAGACAAAAACAACACCAGCTGAACTCTCCCTGCCTTTCTTCAACAGAAGGAATGGTTTGGGTCTGTTTCTTTTGCCAAGCCACTAATGTACAGAAAATTTTGAATTTTCTCCTGCCCTTGCAGTTGTAGAAATGATTGGCTAATGGGGATGCAGAGGTTAGGATGGAAGGGAAGCACAACTGCCCACCTTTTATTGCAGAACTCTGTACAACTGTACGGGAGACAGTTGCCCTAATCTCCTGATAAACCTTCACTGCCCCACTGAAAATGTGAAATGTACCCCCTGCACGATAAGAATATTGGCACTCAGGGCTTTAGACACCTGGATACAGTTACAGCATTTGTAGACTTTTTTGCAGAAGAGAAGTTTAATATAGAGCATGTAGGAAGAAAGGCATGCCCTTTGTGTCCACACATATAAACCACCCTGTACTTGTTTCAAGTATTTTCTTTGATCAACATCACTTTCATAATTATTCTTATTTCAAATTCTTTCAGAAAAATACCTACTTCTAATTTAATTTTATACTATTGAATGAGCTAACACATCTTGTTCAGCTATTGTATTTAGTCTCAGTCCACTGGATTATGTTTATCATAATACAGTGTATATGTAACTTTCTTTTCTCCTTCATATATGCAATATATAAGTGACTAGCAGCTTGCAGTTCTGCTATTTTCCCTCCAGGGATCTAAAAATGTTTTATAATGGGGAATTTAACTTCAAAGTGCTTCTGTGAATGAGATGCAGCTCTTGATATTTTCCCCCGTTCCATATACAATGAAGTTATAGCAAAGCAGGATTACATCAAAGGTCAGGCAGAAGTTCATTGATGTAGCTGAAGGAGTCCTAAATGTTCCTCTTGCCCCAAGTGCAGCAGTGCTATAAAGCAATTCTTATTAAGTATGGAGTATATTCAGGTAAATGACCCTGATCCTAAAGGATTTACAGGCCTTAAACCATTTCGTGCTGCAGAGACCTTTTGACTGGAGTGATTTTTTGCACATGAAGTGGTGGTATTTGAATTTATGGAAAAGAACAGAATTAATTTCTACTTCTATTGCAGTAAAACCACATACTGAGAAGACGGGTCCATCTGCCTACAGCAAAAGGGAGGGATGTTTCAAGCATGTACCCTGGCGCCTCTGTGGCACCAAAAAGGAGAGAAAAGAAACTGTAGTAATAGTATAAAGCATCCTATTTCCACTGCAAACGATTTTCTTCAGAGGAAGTTTCCCTCTTACATACATGCAGGAGATGAGAAGCAACTCAGGTCAGCTGGCCTCAAGGAAAAGAGATGGGTCCAAAAGAAAAGCCTGAAATTTCAGCTCTCTGATACATACCAACCTACAAACAAGTCAAAGAATATGTCAAATTATTCAACAACCAATGTCTCATTAAGTTTTTTGATTCTCATGAATTTCCTGTTTGTTTGTTTGTGTTTTTTATTCCCTCATTAGAAGAATATTTCCCAAACTGCAGTTTCCTAGAAACGAAGTGTTTGTTCCCTTCTTCATTGGCTGAAACATATTTCCTGGCATTAAATAAATAAATAAATAAATGAAAAGCAATGGTAACAGATGCCATAAAGCACTCATACCCACTGCCAGAGTTCCACCACAAGGTCACGCCACCAGGGATTCACCAACTAATGACCTCACCTCGCTCACTTAATGAAAAACCACATATGAACAGCAGAGAGTCATTCATTAGGATGTTAGGATACTCAGAATCACTAATTCTTCAAACCATAGCCACGTTGTGATTCCTTGCACTGCCACAACGCTGCATTTTAAATGCCAACAAGGAATGAAACTGTTTGTGAACCACCAGACACCACGATCAAAGTAGTTGGCTGAAACTGCCGAACCATGATTCATTAATAAGGTATAAAAAAAATGCAAATAAATTAATTATAAAATGTGGTTTGTAAGAGCCAAATTCCCAAAGTAAAACTTTAAGCAATGTTCAAATGATTATCCATCTAATTAGGAACACATAGCCAAATACCAATGGCCTGACAGCCAACTGCAGTGCAGGTAAACATTTAAAATACAGACCTTGCATGGTACGTCAGCAGTGCAGGAGTCAGGTGGCATGTGCTCAGCCCTAAAGTATAAAGCATCTAAAGCAGTTTAGACAATTCCATACTATCCATGGAGAATGCCAACAGAGCCTATTTGACACACTGCCCTTGCACTCTCCAGTCAGCTCTTCACAGATCCCGTACTAACTCCACTTTTTGGCTGTATCACTTCTATCCTTTTCAATAGATCAGACAATTAACTGTGCACTCACATATTCTACTTGCATGCAAAAAAATAATGAATTCATGAAAGAATCTGCTTCCAGGATCGGTAAAATCATTTTAAAATAATTACGTTTTATCACTATAGGAAATGGAAACCTGTCTCAGAAGTTACTGCAGCTGTACTCTGAGGGGATGCCAGCAGTACTAAATGGTCAGAAGACCATGCTGTGCAGAATAAAGTTTTATATACAAGAGCAATGTACATTTGAGATTTCAACAGAACTAATTTTTCCATCTTTAAGTAGAAAGGTTCATTAAGCTCTTTAATGGCTACAAACCTGCTAAGATATCTGAAGTCTTTTCTTCATTTTTATGGCATTCAGACTGCCAGTTCAGTGAAGTCTGTAAATAATATTTATTTTAAAATAAATAAAGCTAAGCACTTAGTTTTACAGGTTAAATCCCTCCAATTTCAGCAGCATCTGTCAGTAATAAACCAGGCATGATGTGCATTTAAAGCAGCAGTAGATCACTCTCAATATTCACCAATGAATAATGAGTATTTTGAGGGAACACAAGTTCAACCACATATACTACCTAATTCAAGAAAAAAAAAGTACTTATTGATCTGAATTCCACAAACCAGGTATTGACTGAAGGAGATATTAAGGCCTGCATCTAATTTTAAGCACTGTACTATTTCATAAAGGCAACTGCTCATCTGATCATTGCTAAATTCAAGCCTCAGCACCAGACAACCACTGCTGTGTTACTTCCCAGCACACCCTGAAAACACTATGGCTTAGATAGATTATATTATTTCTTAGTTTAGAGGCACAGAATCATTTGCCAGATTGCAAATGTTATACAATATACAAAGGATATATATAAAAAAAAATAAAAATCTTTAAACAGATTAATTTAAGTGAAAACACAAACAGTATTTACTATCTTTTAAAACTGTTCACTGAATCTTATTTACCAAGAGATGATGAGGATCTTTAGGGTTACAGCACGCAACAGCTGCCTCTATACAAGTGCCAGCCTTAATGTTAACAAGCTGATAAATTGACTGATTAGAGTTTAAGTAGTACTAAAATTGAACTGAATCGTAGCAAGATCCAGGCTTAGGGAATTGATAAAAACTGTTGATACAGCAATTGGGCTGAAGAGTGAGGAGAGAAAATGACAAACCAATGGACAACAGTAGTGAGGAGATGAAGGACACAGGCCAGCACAGTCACCCTACTGAGGGCCAAAATAAAGGCAGTCCAATGGGGGATGGATGGGAAATGTACCATTATACTTGATAAGGATCCATTATATTTGACATTTGTGACTGACTGGAGTCACATTTACAACATTACTGGCAATACTGCCCACCCTGTAGCAGAGGTAGGCAGAGATTTTTGTACCTATTTAACACTTCAGTGACACAGAAATAATAAGGGTGCTAACATATGATAAAACTATTCAGCTGCCTTATTTTTAATTAAAGCACAGTACAGACTTCTGTGGAACAGTATCCACCTTCCACAATTGCACAGACTTGCTTATTTTACTAGCAAAAATTCCCATTAGTTTAAGGATGCTTGACTCAAATGGATCCATCTCAATGTAATGCCAATGGATTCATTTTGCAGCACCCTTGTGCTGGAAGAGACACCATTTTCTTTCTTTGTAAAAAAACAGCGCTTTAAACTACACTCCATCAAGTAAATAATTAAGACAAGGAGCACAAACTGAGATTAGAAAAAATGCTGTATATAAAATTATGTTGTGCCCCAAAATTTGCAGTTACCTAGAGCAGAGGCACAATTCCTGCACAAAGAGCTAAGCTGGGCTTCCAAACCTTGACTAAAATCTCTAGCCCTGCAGAGTAGTGATAGAATGAAAAATATTAGCATAAGCTTGTAACTTGAGCAAGCATAATACGGGTGAAGCATGGGAATACAAAGCAGTTTTCACCAAGGCACAGTTATTCTAAAACACAAAGCTACCTATTAATTGTAAAAAAAAGATACATGCCCTGAGAAGTCATTTAAGGTGATATAGTTGGGAAAAAACACATGTGCCTCCTACATATTTTAAAATAATTGTCCTCCCCTTCCAAAAGCAACAGTCCCACAAGGCAATCCTAGTGCAGTTGGGGTTGGGAATGGAATGCTAATCCTGGGAAGCACAGTGTCTGCATATGAATGAGCCCCTCTTTGGGTCCCTAACATTTAATAATCTTTGACAAATGCAATAAGCAGGAATATTTTATCCAATGCTGCTGAAATCAGGAACACCTTTCCTCAAGTGTCAGCATTTCATAGAATAAACATTTCTTTTGCAAAAAGGAGTATTAGTTGTCTTTCTCATTACAGGCTGGAAATTTGAAAGTGTATTTTAAGCTAATGGTGGGTCTTCATATTTTCCATATCAAAGAAAGAAATCCATTTTGCAGCTGCACACATCACTAGTTTTGTGCAAGAACTAAGTTGGTTCTATCTGGCCACGAAGTAAAATCAATCAGTAGCAACACTGAAGTTTCTTCACCACAAAAAAAAACTCCCACCACACTGCAATATCTTTCTCCTACTTTCCACTGCAATCCACTCCATCATCCAGGCTCCTCATACGTAGTAATCTGTTCTTGAGAACTGTAACTGCACAGTGGGAAACTCAATAAACCTGTATCTTACCTGGAAGAGAAGCCAGTAATTGCCTGAAAGAAATGGATCTTTTGGCGGAAGGATATAAGACAGTATCAGACGTGTTGTTAGCCACTCTGTTTTGTTTTTTTTTTTAAAAGAGTAGATTGTTATTTTTTGTTTGTTTGAGGGCTTTTGTGTCAATGTTGGGGGTTTTTCTAGATTAACATTTAGCAAAGATTGACAAAAAGCCCAGATTTTTTCAGAAAAAAAGCCAGCCGATTTTATTTTTTAATCAAAATAAAGCCTATTTTTAAAGTTATTAAATATTTTGGAAGCTCAACACTGCAGAAAGAATGCTGGCAGATCAATACATACTCTCACTATCAAACTAATCTTCACTGGCTTCTGAATAATTCAGGCTCATTAGACTTCCAAGCTGTCTGGCCTAAAGGTTACACGAGACGTGCATCAATTTGTCAGAAAGGTGGCAAACATTATTTCATCGCTTTTCCATCCACACACTCTGCATTTGTACAATAATAATGACCATTCCAAAGCCTTCAGTTAAATTATAATTAGCCTGCAACCCTCTGTCCCAAAAATATTGAATGTATTTGTTAAAATACAAAAAAAAAAACCCCAAACCACCACACACACATGGGGAGCAGGGGGAGTACAAGTAAAAGTCTCTTAAATGTTATTTTGTACAAGGCTACAGTGGTTTTTGGTTGGGGTTTTTTAATTTAAAAAACCACAACGATCTAATTAGGTGAAGTTAAGAATATATTTGGAGAAATATTAGGAGAACAGAAACACTGATGCAAAAGTATTTGATTTACCAACTGTATTACTTAAACCTTGCACTTACCAGTGGGTTTTAGCTACTCTTGCCTTTTGTTTCATTGCCATCTTACCAGTGCTGGCAAAGACTCAACTGTCACCTAACAACCACAGGATGTTATTGTTTTGATTCCTCAGACTAATAACAATGATGACTCTCAGGAACAGACCCCTTCTCTGCTATGGTAAGTCAGTCCTTAATCACACCGCTGTAACATAAGGACACAAGAATTACCTAAAGAATTACCTAAAGAATTACCTAAAGAATTACCTAAATGTGGTCCAAGTATTTTGATTTTTCAAACTGCTGCCACATCAAGGCCAAAAATAATTCACAGATGATGTCTGAGCTATAGCTGTGGTCCAGTGGAAGGAGTGTCAGTTTTGATCACCCCCAAAGCCTGGTTATATATCACATTCAGGTACCCACTCCTGATAAGATGTTTTACCTAACTTCCCACTGTATACGTAAAGTCTATTTTCCAACAAGTATTTCTGAAGGAAGGAACTTCTTCATGCAAAACAGAAAATAAAGAAGGGAATTATGAGAACATAAGCAGCAGCTTGCATACAACACACAGTGCCACTGCTCTTTCTCTTATAATATACTGAGGGCCATCAAAAACTTGATAACCAGTGCCGAATTTGATCGTCTCTCAGGTTAGATTTAGTTTATTTACCTCTTTTAAGAAACAAAAGGGAAGAAAAGAGATAAGCATTTATGATCAATAAGCAAATAGTTGAACTAGCAGAAATACTACATGACAAAATTCCTTGAACTGTGCTTAGTAGGACATTTATTGCTGAAAATTAGGATCATAAAGTATTTTGGATTATCAGGTCCTGGAGACATGGGTGTAAGGAAGCACATCAGCAACAGAAACATGGGTTTACAGAGACTGATCATGCATTGATGTTTCTGCCTGTTCAGCACAGTTTCTTTACAGAGTGCAAACAGTCCACAGTCTCCAAATAACATGGAAGATGAGCACTTTTCCCATGTTAGTGTGCAATCCTATTTGATATATTGAAAAAAAAAAATTGATCAGATCTGGAGTGATTCTTAAAAGAGCAGCACTAACCTTGGAAAGCAGAGATCTTATCTCCAGTGGACAAATCACACATCATTTCAAGCTATGATTTGAGCTGAATGCAATAAATGACTTGAAAAAATTGAACCTTGCATCATTGGTTGCCAAAAGAGAAGTGGCAGTGACAGGTTCCTTCAAAACCATGCTTGCACCTCCCTGAATGAAGATATCTGTGGTATTTTAGTATCTACTAAGCTTACAGTAGAGACCAGCAAGGGTACAGGCCAGTTACAAACTTTAGATAATGCAAGATAAACGCTGGTCTGAAGGAGAAAATAGAATTAGCAAAGTTAAGGGCTGTTAAGAGAAATTTAGGCATACATCACATATCTGCTAAATGTTGACATTTCATGTGGCCTCAAACAGCTAAAAGTATTCAAAGAGGTTTTTTTCCCTCCTTCTGGCCATAAAATTGAGTCCAGAGCAGAAGGAGACATCTATTTCCATTTGCAAGGTCTCTTCCGCACTGTATTGCACATTTTTCTCCTGGTTAAGATGTTTCATCTTACACATGTTTTACCAACTGGCTGATGCTGTTTAGTTCCAGGCACAATTAAACACGTCTACAACCAGGCAGTCAAAAAACCCACCACTTCTTCCACATCCCACTACCTGGGCCATGTTTGGAAAATACAAGCTCTCAAACCCCTCAACAAGCTTGAGGACTCACCCCCTACACCACTTTCTCCTTTTCTCTTAAAACTCTATCTTTGCCAAACACATTTGGAATTACTGCAAATACAGGGTAAGACTAAAAGGAGTCTTACCTACAATTTCAAGAGCATTTCTGCTCCACACGAATCTTTTCAGAGAGCAAGAGCATATATGTGGCATATGTACTACAAGTGTTTAGTAACAATATAGGTGAAGGTGGGATAATATCTCATTAAAATAAACCTTCTCCAACACTTTACTGTGGACATTTAACATTTTCACCCTTAATCAGAAAACAAAACTTCATAGCACAGACTTTTTTTAAAAAACAATTAAGCATTTATATGTGTTTCTGTTAAAGTCTGCATAAACCCCCCCCAACCCTCCCCCCCGGATGAAGGGCTCAGGTTCTGCATTTCTACTTCTCAGGCTTTATAAGCAGTGAGATTCCTGCCTCCCTACAACCCCCCAACTCTGGGCAAGGCTATGACCCCCAGGCTGAACTGACTCAACCCTATAAACCTTCCTTTCAAAATCCTCTACAGCTGTCTTTTCATTGAAGAAGTACTTTCCAATCCCATTACTACTTAAACCCTTTATAATCCAATCAACCTCAGCAGCATCATGTCAGATCCCTCTGTCAACACTGTAACCCTGTAATATTTCATTCTGGGCAAGCACAGCACTACTTTCTGCTTCCAGAAAAACTCTAATTCCTACCCTTGACCCAGCTTTGTTCTGGATTCATCTTCATTTAGCATAACCACACTGGAAAAATTGAGTGTATCTTCCGCATATCTTTATTTTACACAGGGTAAAAAGAAAAAATTAAACTTCTCCAGCTATTTCTAAGGACATAAAATATTTGCCATAATGCAGACAGTAATTTGGTTTGGTTTGCACCTCTAGTTTTGCTGAAAAAAAAAAATTTAGTTCGGTTATCAGCGGAATGAAATATAAAGATACACTTCCCAGAGGCCAAAGAGTTATGCAGTTGGGTTTCTTTCTTCTCCTTCTCTTTCACCTCCTATTTTTACGGTAGTAAACAGCCCATAAAGCAAACCCCCGTGGTATGTTTTCTAGACTACATGGGTGATTATATATTATTACTGTTTGTGCATATTCCTGGCAGTTTCTAAAGGGGATTCTCTGGATCTGTGCTTCTCTGGTCTTCTCCATCTTCACCTGAAACATGCTTGGGCAGGGATAGACACGGTTTTAAGCAAGCACGACACCAGAGAGCATCCCAGGACCAGGTACCCCCACACAGAATGATGCAGTTTGTGTAGGTTACAACTTATTTACTTGCAAGTAACTTGTAAATTACAACTTACAAGTGTCCCGACTCTAATCCCGTTGTTTCAAGCCAAATGGAAAGAAACTCCAATAAATTCAAGTAGTGAACTCTATTCTCTGCAAGACTTCATTAACTGGAAGTTGAGCAAATAATATTCAAATTGCAGGCATGAAAAATTAGCTAACATATAATGCAGAGCAAACTGATGCACTGTGCCTGACTGGAATGCCAACAGTGTATCCCCAAGCCCTGAAACACTGCAGCCACCAAACAGGAATCAAAAAACCTTTAACTGTTAATTCCTTCTGCCACTATCAGACTAAGGAAAAAGGATGACAGAGGACTATAGCCAGTATGTTCCTCATGGAGGGTTAACAACCCACTATAAGATATATGAAGGAGGTAAATTGAAGTTTTACAAGATGTTGATCAAGGTTTCATCATCTTCTAGTGATTTCTTAATTTCACTGAAGTTAACAGCAAACTAAAGAGAATCATAGAATCATTCAGGCTGGAAAAGATCTCTAAGATCAAGTCTAACTGTAAAATTACCTCAACTTTTTTTATTTAGTTACAAAAAATATGACCTTTTAAGAAATATTGTATTTACTAGCTTTCGTTATTTGCATGTTTTTTCTAGTTATTAATATTCTTTGGGAAAAGATCCTACTTTAATGTAATCCAAGACCAGCAGAGAAGTCTAAAGATCCAAGACACCAAGGATTTTATAAACCCATGACATGTTCCTGCTTCCCTTTTGGCACCTTAGGTATAGTACAGGACCATCATATCCATTTCTTATCCTTCTTACAGTTCAAAAGAAAACACAGTCCTGTAACCATAGAAACATGGATGTTCCTGTAGACATTTTCTGCCTATTGTATTTTAAAAAAAGAACCAAGCCCTATTTGCTCTCTCCACAACACTGTCTCAACCCTGGCTGAAAAGAAAAATCCTATGTTCATTTTAAATTTGTGAGCAGCAGTTCACAAGCACTTTACCTTCCCTCTCTTCCGAGATGAATACAGGAATACAGCATGGCTTGGCCTGTGAACCTTGAACCTTGGGATCTATAAAACTGTCATTTGCCACAATTAACAGCTGAGCAATGAGACAGAAAGTCAACAGTCACTTTCATGTCACCACCCACTCCCTGCAGTGAGCACCCAACATATCCCAGGACAGACCAGGAACACTGTTCCCATCTTGGTCAATTCCCTTTTTTTTCCTCTTAAAGAGTTGCCTTAATTAAAATAAGCAGAGTGCAGATGGCTAATTTTAAGGTTTAATTCTACTCACGCTAAGAGAAATAGTAGGTATGTCTATGATATACTACGATTCTCAAAAAATCATTATTCACTGTTTGATGTTGTGTTTCTCATTAAACCATGAAAAGTCAGCACATTTAAAAGAAAATAAATCTATACTGTCCATGGCCAACCAGTGAGAGCCAAAACATGTTGACAGAGTCTTCAGTTAAGACTGATGTGGTTTAGCTGCTATTCAAAGCTGCTGTTCAAAAAAATAACACATCAAATTAGATCCAAGAAAAAACAGCTATTTTGTGTATTTCCGATGCTTTTACTCATATAACGCATCCTGAAATATTTAACAATCTAAATATTACACAGTCCCTTTAAATCCCTGAAACTTCAAGGTATTCCCCGGGCAAAGATGAAGAGCTTCGCTCCATACACAATTACACATTTACTGAAGTCAGATGCTTGGAAGAATAAAAATCTACCCATCCCACCACCACCACCCCCCAGCAATATAATTTAATAATTGTAAATCAACAGAGCATTATAAACAACTTCAGGATATACAACACTGGCTCTACTGAGCATAATACTCCAAGGTAATTAAAGATAACGATTGATGTAAACTTCTAGTCACAGATACTGACAAAAAATGGAAACTAGTCAACATTAACATAAAGAAATTAGGGAAAATAGCACAGAGAAGTTAAAATATTAGAACTGTGAAGCTACTAGAGGAACTTCAATTGTGCCTATTTTACATCTCATGCAATATATCACACAACTTAGAATATTCCCTTAAATTCGTGAATGCTCACTCAACATTAACAATGATAAACTTGCTACTCTTGGATCTCATGACCTTTGCAGTTCTTAATATTTTCATGTTAAGTTTTTCACTACTGTACATTATAAAACATACAAAACCCCTCTGTCACTGAGGAACCATTTTAAAACAAAAGCTATTCACAGTACTTCAGCCTTTTTAAACACTGCAAGAAAATTCTGCACATTTCATTCCCAAAGTGCCTAATCAGTCAGTATTTAAAAAAAAAAATCAGAGCAGATTTTTTTAAATTAAAATATGAATTATTTATCCATTCTCGGTGAAGGAAACTCTCTTGTGTTTCCCATTATGGACATTGAGACAAGGGTGAAATTTCATTTTTATTTTATATTTTAGCTCTGCCTGTTAAATGCAAGCTCTTTAAACTGCTCAATAAACTGGAATTACTATGTGAGCAGTTTATGCTCTATATGAAGTTGCCACCTACGGACTTCAGGATAGCCAGTGCTTAACAGGCACATTTTACATGTTTAAAAAGGTTTTTGGCTGCCATCTCCCAGTAGAGAAACAGGTGCCCTTGGTTAACTGAAAAGCAACAGGAACAACATCTAATTAAGATCACAGTGGAACCGCAAATGCCACGAAGGGACAAATATTCTTCAAAGTCAAAAGGCTACAAATACACCGAACCAAACCTTAACACACACACCGAGCCAAACAAAAGCACTTCTGCTTAAGAACTATTATGTCCATGTTTTACTGCTTCTAAAAGGCCAAATAACTGAGGGAGTTTTTGTGTTTGGTTTGACATGGCTCATAGTTCTTTTTAATATCATGAATAAAGTGTTTTACAGAGGTGCACTTTTAAGCAGTGCCTTTGACAACTTCTTGTTCAGAAATTAGTTATTGAATGGTCCCAACAAAATTAATCAAACAAATAGCCAAAAAACCCTCAGCCCTGTTATTTTAGCTTTTCCTTACCAAAATAGAGCTCTGCGTTACAGCTGGTATCTCAAACATGTTTCATGAACAGTTATCTCAAAATTTCTTTAGTGCCATAACAGATATTAAGAAGTTATAACCAAACAAATGTACTTTGAGGCAAAAAAACCCCCACTCCAGCCTTATAAACATGAGTCAGGATGGAAATATATTATCAAGAGCATCACTAGCTGTAAGCAGTTGCACCCCATGAGACAACAATAACTTCTCCCATCAGATTTTGGCCTAAATGCAGCATGATTATTTTGCTCATTTTCATAGGCTTAAATACAGGGGCTTGTTTATTTCATTTGTTTGCTTGTTTTTAAACAGCACAAAGTAATTCCATTTCATAAAAGCACACAGGGAATGCATTCCTTACAACATATCCTTTGAACAACAACCTCCCGTGAGTGGCTGCTCCCCTTTCTGACCCAATCTCAGCACAGTTTCCCTCCATCATTTGGAAACAGCATGCCAGAAGATGTAGAAAACACTAATTTCTAACAGAAACCCTGTATATTGAACTGAGCAAAACCTTAAAGCTCAAACCCCACGCTCTGTCTCTCAGGATGGGGCATAAAGTCCAAAAGAGGAGAGGGAGCTTCTTGGAGGTGAAGGGCAGAAGGGATCACTGGCCCTCCTGTTTTCCCTCTCATATGTTGGCCATTAAGTTTCAAACCGAAACCAGTAACTTGTAATTAAAGTTAAGCTCTCACAACCATCCAAATATTGAATTAAAGTACCAAGATAGGTGCTCCAAGTTTTTATAAGACTTTTGCAGTGTTAACACCCTCACTTCTGAAAACATTCTTGATTTCACACTTAAGTTACCAGACTCCAGTTTTCAAGGGTTGATTTTTGCTATAGCTTGTCTGTTATTCAGTATTTTCTCACAGAGAAGTTATTAATATACTATAATCAAGCCACCTTTATTTATTCCTTTTGATTGGCAGAACATAAAATCTGTATGTCAAAACAATCCACAACCATCACTTCATCCCCAGCATTGACTGAGAACTTACTAAGTTAGACAAAGAAGAATAGATTTTTATCTCCTGATCTCACACACCAGAGGTAAACCACCATGTTAAATGCACACCTCAAATCTGAAGGTCTAAATATTTTGGCCTAAAACGCACAATTTTTTTTTTTGTGATCACAGTGAAGCATTTACTAACTCCTTTGTAAATCCTGCCATTTACACAAAATATTTAACAATACTCATAATCAAGGGTAAATCAATTATGACGATATAAACATACATTCCCACCTTGGACCACAAAGGAACTCAAGCCATGAGGTGCAAGAACTGGAAACAGTAATATTATATCCCAGGCACAGGTGGGACACACCTGGGAGAGCAGTGGAAACGCTGACGGTGGGATCACAGCACCACAGGCAATACTTCATTCACACAGCAGTGTAGGAGACTCAGATTTCACCAAGTCACCTGAGATCAAGATAAGGTGCAAAGGTGATGAGATCAGAGTAAGACAGACATGAACTTGCTGGAGCGAGTCCAGAGGAGGCCATGAAAATGCTCCGAGGGCTGGAGCCCCTCTGCTCCAGAGACAGGCTGAGAAAGCTGGGGTTGTTCAGCCTAGAGAAAAGAAGGCTTCAGGGAGACCTTCTAAAACCTTCCAATACACAGAGGCTTCAGAGATCTGGAGAGGAATGTGGACAAGGGCATGGAGTGCTAGGACAAGGGGCAATGGCTTCAAATTGAGAGCAAGGAGGTTTAGATTAGATATTAGGAAGAAATTCCTCCCTGTGCGGGTGCTGAGACACTTGTACTGGTTACCCAGAGGAGCTGTGGCTGCCCCATCCCTGGAAGTCTTCAAGGCCAGACTGGATGGTGCCCTGAGCAACCTGGTCTAGTGGAAGGTGTCCCTGCCCACGGCAAGGAGGCTCAGACTAGGTGATCTTTCAGGTCCTTTCCAACCCAAACCATACCATGGTTCTACAAGAGCTGTTTTTAGCTTCTACAGACATTACATTTACATCCCCTCCCCAAGAGAAAAGGTAGGCACCAGGTTTGCCAGGGCGGCATCCAGCCTGCAGGAGTTCATTTTGCCGAGAGAAATAAAAAAGGGACAGCCTGTATTTTCAGAATCATGCAGTAGGGAAAAAAGTAAAACCTGCAGGCGAGGCTATAACTGGATGTAGCACAGAATTAAGGGAGAGCCAACAAACCAGGTACTTCTGAGAGTGTGTCTGAGCTACCCGGGGGGTGCAGCAGTAGTACAAGGCAGGACAACCCACAAGCAAACCATGCAGAACAACTGTGTGTGATGAGATAACAGCACAGGCAGGTGACACGACAGGGGTTTTTGTTTGAATTACAGCCACTCACAGCATCAAACACTTCCCTGCTACATCAGCCCCAGTAAAAGATTCTTTTTGACTTGAAGGTTCAGACATGCTTAATCTGAGGCAGGGAGACCAAGAATCAGTCAACAGGAATTTTTAGGTTTCCCTCAGAAGAAGGGCATCATCACACAAAGGCACAGTAACTAGTAACAGTGCTTTCCATCACCCATTTTGTCATGTTCTGGTATTTCTACACTTAAATCCCTGGCAATATTCAAAAAGCAGGGAAAGCCTGCAAATGTGTATACGTGCATTTATGGGTCAAAAATGGTAGGTCTATATTTTATTTTATTTTTAAATCTTTCTTTCAATCAGCCTTATCTGAAAGCAGGACAGTGGGGTTTTTTGAATCCCTCAGGATTCAGCCCAAGGAGAAACATTTCCTACTCTGGGACTAGGCAGTCAAGTGTAAGGAAAAACTACCATAATGAAACATGAAGCTTTCTTGCATCTTCCTTACAGCAAACACAATGCTCATTTACATTCATGCAGTACAAGGTATTTCCATATAAAATTGGCTTTCTCCCCCATTAGAATCCTACAGGGCTTGATTAATTACTGCTAACGAGAATGGGTTTTCTTTCCTTAATTTACATGCTACCTGTTCATTTACTTCCAGATTTATTTTTAATACCAAACCACTCCCCTTGGGAAAATGACCATCATTATCACACAGTCCTCCGAGGAACAGAAAATAATAGCTGTCACTTTGGGTCACCATAGCAACACTACTGTAACTACATCAAATCTGGTTCAACAGGAGAGAAAAAAATAAATACATATATACACACACATATACATGCAGAGGTGATGATAATAAGTGACTCATAACACAGTTCAGGAAATTCTCATTTCAATGATCATGTGCTTCTCCTTCCTTTGGCCAAAACAACCCAGTTAAGCTCAGTACATACCAGTTAATGCTGCAGATCCTCTCCTCCACAGCATCCACCATCCAGCAACCTCCCAACCTCACAGTATTGTGAAACACCACGTTCTCTCTTATGGTGCCAACAAAGGCAAGTTTTGGGGGATTTCCCCCCCTCTCCTGGATTCAGAAATGTTGCCCAGAGGGTCTTGCTGTCACGTGAAGCCACTGCTGGGGATCTGGCAGAGCAGCCCTTGCCAGGGATGCTGAGACAGCACAGGCCACCACTGGCCACCTCTGTGTCCACAGGCAAAGAGGCTCCTTATCAGCCAGGGGTACAGTTGTCATACGGTGCCCTCATTTAAAAAAACTGCCAAATAGTGTCAGAAACACTTTCACATCACAGGATAGCAACCAGGTGATCAAGTCACACATTGGACACTGGGGTTCCTGAGGGAGTCACCCATTTAAGTCCCATTAACGTTAATGGGGAATTTTGTGCAGAGTGTGGAGCCACCTGAGTGGAGGTAAAAAAAAAGCTTGTAAGAGCAAATCCACCATTATAAACAAAAACTAAAAGTTTCCCATTATTTTCTGTGGGAGAAAGGTTGGATCCCAACTCAGATAAATCAGCTAATCCATTTTGATAGAAACAAAAGCTTAAAAGGTAAATTCTGAGAATCGACCATCTGGCTTTTTAGTCTTTATTTCTCAACACAAAATACTGCCTTTTTTTTTCCTCTGGTTTTTTTTTTTTTTCCCCTGCTATAACATTTTTCATCTGGAAGAGGGCAAAGTATTTTATGAATACTCCATTATAGTTCATTAATGAACTAACAGAATGACATCTCTGGATCTTTTTTTCTTATGTTTCTTCCTGACAGTCTCTGGCACAGTGTCTTTAGTTAAGAAGAGAATAGCTCAGCTTGGGGAGGGGAACTCTCTGCAAAGATGAAGCTGGCTATGAAAAACTGGCTTTTCTCAACTAAAGATGAACCCAACCACTCCCAATGGCCGCATGGTGTGCTGGCAGCACCAAAAACCCAACACAGCTCTCAAAACCCTTCCTAAGAGAGAAACCCTAACCATTTGTAATCACGGGGACCCGATCTAGGTTTTGATACTCTGTAGCTTTCCCCTGGGATCACAGATTCTGTCCTGTTTAGCCACATACATAGGAAGAGGCACATGAATTGCTTTAGAAAACACTAACCAAACAAAAAAACCCAACTGCTTTCAGTTCACACTCAGAAGATGACAACAGATCAGAGTGAAACATCACCAGGCTGGATTTAGTGTTTGAGCTGCAAGGTCTTGATTATCAGTTCTACCACTACATCTACCACTACACACAGCTGGAACACCTTCTCATAGTCAATCAAGTAATCCTTTGTTAGTTTATAAGCCAAATCACAGTCAGGAACTAAGCTTATGTGTACTTATTTAAGGGACATTCCAACAAAAATTGCAAGGATAAACCTTCAGCCTGGGTGAGGTATTTCAGTTATTGCCGCCAGCTTTCATCAGTGCTTTCACTGATGTGCAGTAATTATGGTTAATAGTTGCTAAAAGGCTTCTAACAAACCTCTCACAGTAATTCATCATAATTAACATAACCTTAGACATGTTTCAAGCTTTTGGACCTCAGTTCATTATTTATGGGCCTTTCAAAATTGTTCCAGTACATTAATTTTTCTATTTTTAAGCAAATCTATAAGTAGAGCCTATCAAGTGCTAAAAGAATTACACTTCCCAGTTTATAAATGTGGGTAATAGACATGCACATCCATAGCTTAGACTTTTTTTTAAGCAGTACTGAGTCATTAATTCATGATCTACAGAAATTATTAGACTCAGATAGGGCCTGCTTTGCGAAAGATATAATGATGAATACCTTCAAAGGAGTAGAATTTGCAGACAGTGCCAAAACTGGAAAAATGAAACAATATTTTGTATATAAGTTTGCATTAATAGTACTTTCACATTATTACAGAGTAACATTCTTTTGAGTATTGCTCTGTAATACTTATGAATATTTCTCCAGCACCTTCATCCCACTTTAAGCTCAAAAATCAGCTACAACACAAAAATACATAAAAAGTGGGGTCAGTTTCGTACAGAAATCAATGTAAGGATGCCCAAGTAAAAATTGGCAATATACAGATATTTCAGATTCAGAGGACGGAAAGTATGAAGTTGGGGGGGGGGAGGTTCCACTCCCTCTTCAATGTAACCAGATTTATTGCTCCACCACGCAGTACTACATGAAGATACCCAAACTAGCAATGACCAAAAATTAAACCAGTCCATGAATATCCAGAAACTACTACATCAGCTAACGATTCTGTGATTCATCTGAACAAATACGACACTGAAAATACATTTTAACAATCTGATTACCTAAAAGCATGGGTAGAGCAGTGTAGTATTGAAAAGTAATGAATAAAGGGGGATAAAATGTAAAACTGAGCTTTCCCTGTCTAGCACACTTCTGGCAGCTGTGTGCAGTCAAGGCATTTGGATCCTAAAGCTCAGTCCTCTTCTCCCTAAACCCTGGAAGATGTGGAGGAAAGATATAAGCAGTGCATTCATGCCAGCAGCAGTAAAGCCTGTAAAAAGCAGAGATCTTCAGATACGAGTGATTCCGTTTAACCCCCTGAAGTCTGGACCAAACTTCCACCAAATAATTAATTATTTCCATCACCATCTCTTCATATCAACTATTTTCCATACCTGTGCTTTTCCAATTCCAGCCTCATTAAAATGTTCACAGTCCAAAACAGGTTATCCACCTGCCAGAGCAGTTAAACACCTCACAGGCAGAGCCTCAGAGCTACCAACCATAAGAGACAGAACCTGGTCCTAGTCCTTACTTTGCACAATTTAGTCCAGCAAAATTTTCCTCTGCCACACCTTACACAAAATATCTGCAGGGTGACCACTACTTGTGTTCTGCAAGCAAGCACCACAGTTCCATGATCTCTAGGTAAAGACTGCCTTCTGCTGAGATGAAGTACCCTTACACACTTATTTCTCTTATAGAAGTTTGATTAGCATAGGCTGATTACAAATACCAGCACTTCAACAGCACACAACATGGGTAAGGCAACGATGAACTGAGCTATCAGTCAAGTGACTTTGTTCACTCAGGACAGTGAAGTCTCTCTAAGAAGGCAACCAAATTAGAGGAAAGCTATTTCCCCCCTACAGCAGTGCCCAAACGCCCACTGAAGTCAGTGACTAAATCAAACCCATCCCAAACCCCTCAGCCAAAGGTGAACTCTTAGTTCCTTTTTATATTTAAAATGTCTAGAAATACTTTAATAGAGAATGAAGAGAAATTATTGTCCAAAAAGAAGAGCAGTCAATCATAACCTTTGTAAACATGACTGCAATTGGAGGTTCTGACTCAGTGAGACCTCTTCTAGCAGCCAAATGGCCCCTGGAGGCATCTGAAGACTAGGGTGGCTAAATCAGGCAGCCCAGTTTATCACCACATAACAAAACAGAATTAAACTCTTTGTCTTTCCCTGATTACAAAGCACAGTCCTGTTCTGAGAAGGAAAGGCCTTAACGTGCTTTGTAAGGCAGACGTTTCACCAGGAGATGGCTATTAGCCAGCATATATCTCTGTCACTTTTTAAAGATAATCTGGTTAAACAGCTACATCTTTCCTTCTTATGTTTTTGTTTCCACTATACACATGAAAATTAGCTTAGAGACTAAGAGGGCTAATTTACATTTTTAGGGATATGTTTTATCATTGTGTGCAGATAGGATTTGCAGTCTTTGCTGAATGCATTGTGTTACCAAGCCACTTGCTTTTCTCTGCCCAAAGAAAGAAAAAAAAAAAAAAAAAAAAGGACATTTGCATCATGTGAGCAGAGGATATAGTCCAGCTTTTCGTCAAAAGAAAAAAAAGCCTTGAATTATCACCCCTACCTACTAAAGCCAGGGAAAATTGAAGAAAAATAGATGCCGAAAGCAACATTTCCCCAACAATAACAAAATGGCAGGAGAAAATATAAACTTTCATTTTTTGGTCACTGCCTTTGAGACTGTGCTTCTTGTGAACGTGACCTGAATCCCACATGAAAGAAATGTGGCATAAAATTTCCCCCCATAGTGGCAGGTAGTTGTAGCTGTAAATAAAAATGGATGATTTGCAGAAGCCTTGTTGCCAATCTTGTCACTAGCAGTACAAGTGTGTGAGAATTGTACTTGGTGCTTTACCTTGAGGCCAAGCTTTGAAAAGTGTATCTGAGATCTAAAACAGCAAAGTATGGCTGTGTATTTATCACACCTGGAAAGGAAAAAAACTTAAGGAAGAAGATAAAACATAAGAAATCCTGTCTCAGTTTTTATTAACTTAAAAGGAGAAGAATAAGGAAATGGCCTTCAATTCCCATAATTTAATAGCTGTGACCACAGAATGGGAAAAGGTACAAAGAGAAGGTATAAATGGATGCAAGTATAAACAGAAATAGAATTTTAAAATACTAATACAGTTTACATGCCAGATAAAACAGAACTGCCCATCATATCCAGTATACTGTACTCTACTGGATGAAATGGTATCTCAGTCCTTTTCACAAAGGACTGTGATCACATCACCAGCACATCAGTGTCAATGGATTTTATATACCCACATGTATGGTATTAAATAATATTAAATTGGTATTTAATCACAGAATGGCCCAGATTGGAATGGACCTTAAAGATCATCTTGTTCCAACCCTGCTGACATAAGCAGGAACACCTTTCACTACACCAGACTGCTCAGAATTCCGTCCAGCCTGGCCTTGAACAACTCCAGGGATGGGGCATCCACAGCTTCTCTGGGCATCCTGTTGCACTGCCTCACCACCTTAATACTCCGGAATTTTTCCTAATCTAAACCTAAATCTAATCTAAACCTACTCCCAGTCTGAAGCCATTCCCCCTTGTCCTGTCACTCCAGGCTCTTCTAAAAAGTTCCTCTCTGTCTTTCTTGTGGGCTCCCTTCAGGTACTGGAAGGCCACAATTAGGTCACCTCAAAGCCTTCTCTTCTCCAGGATGAACAATCCCAACTCTCCCAGCCTTTCCTCATAGGAGAGGTTCTCCATCCTCTAACCATCTTGGTGTCCCTCCTCTGGACTCGCTCCAACAGGTCCATGTCCTTCCTGTGCTGGGGACCCCAGAGCTGGAGGCAGCTCTGCAGGTGGGGTCTCACCAGAGCAGAGGGGCAGAATCCCCTCCCTTGCCCTGCTGCCCACACTGCTTTGGATGCAGCCCAGGACACGGTTGGTTTCTGGGCTGCAGTCACACATTACTGGTCATGTCCAACCTCTCACCCACCAGCATCCCCAAGTCCTTCTCCCCAGGGCTGCTCTCGACCTGTCCATCCCCCTGTATTGAGCCCAGTACTGCCCCAACTCAGGTGCAGCACCTTGCACTTGGTCTTGTTAAACCTCATGAGATTCCCATGGGCCACTGCTCTGGAATGGCTTCCTGGTCCTCTGGATGTTATCCCATCCTTCAGGCGTGTCACCCACACCACTCAGCTTTGTGTCATGTGCAAACTTGCTGAGGCTGCACTCAATCCCTTCATTTATTTAATTAATGAAGATATTAAATAACACTGGTCCCAATACGGACCCTTGAGGGCACCACTGGTCACTAATGTCCCATCAGGACTCTGAGCTGTTGACCATGACCCTCTAGATGTGCCCAGCCAACCAATTCCTTACCCATCTAACAGTCTACCCATCAAATCCATCTCTCTCCAATTCAGGATGTTGTGGGGGACCATGTCAAAGCTTTACAGAAATCCAGATAAATGACATCTGTAACCCTTCCCTTGTCCACTGATGCAGTCACTCCATCTTAAAAGGCCACTGAGTTGGTCAGGCAGGACTTGCCCTTGGTGAAGCCGTGCTGGCTGTCCCAAATCACCTCCCTGTTCTCCATGTGCCTCAGCACAGCTTCTAAGAGGATCTGTTCTATGACTTTCCTAGCACAGAGGGGAGGCTGACAGGTCGGGGTCCTCCTTTTACCCTTTTAAAGGATGTGCACAATGTTTCCCCCCTTCTCCAGTCACCTGGGACTTCATCTGACCACCAGGACATCAGCCCATTTCCTCACAACTCTGGGATGCATCTCCTCAGGTCCCATAGATTTATGTACGTTCAAGGGTCTTCAGGTGGTACTGAACCTGATCTTTACTTACATTGAGAAGCACTTTGCTCCCCCAGCCGCCATCCTGCTGTCCACCTACTCAAGAGGTGTGGGAACAGAGGTTGCCATTGAAGACTGAGGCATAAAAGTCGTGGAGTACCTCAGCCTTCTCCTCGTCCACTGTTGCCAGTTTTCCAGCATTGTTTACTGGGGAGAGGTGCACCTTCTTTGACTTTCCTTTTCTGGTTAACATACCCATAGAAGCCTTTCCTGCTATTCTTTGCATCCCTTGACAGGTTCACTTACATCTCCTTGGTCTTCCTTACCCCATCCTTACACAGCCCAACTTCATCTCTATACTCTTCCCAGGTCACCTTTCGTTTTTTCCACTGCCTGTGCATTTTCTTCTTTCCCTTTGGTTTGACCAGCAGGTCCCTACTCAGCCATGCATCTATACATGAATAAGTGACCAAGCAAAATGCCTACACACATACACACATAATAAACAGCACTCTCAGTGGCTTGATCTATGCTGAATTTACACAACAAAACAAGCACTGGGAGAGCTGCATCTTTTGCAGAAGAAACTTCCAGGGATGGGACATCCACAGCTTCTCTGGGTAACCTGTGCCAGTGCCTCACCACCCTTGAAGTAAAGTGTTCTTCCTAATATCCAATCTAAACCTGCCTTCTTTCAGCTTAAAGGTCTTTACTGCAAACAAACAGCATCAAGAATGCTGCAATGCTGAGAGATCAATAATTTGTGTCACAGAGTTATGAAAGAGCATTTTTTAATCCTCCTTTCCCAATATCTGTTACAAAACCCAGCAGTCTGTCTTTTTCTGCAGACTTTGCATTCAGTGGAGGATCTTGGGTTGACATCCACCCACAACTCCAGATGCAAGACATTAGGGCCATTTACGAAGTTTTGCATCTCAATAAGTCACACTTGATGAGTTCTCACTGTAAGATTAATAAAATAATATTGGAAAGCAAGAGTTCCATTGTCATAATGATTTAGTACACATACCAGAGATGCACGTATAAATAATTAAAGCTACCAATCTGAAAGACACATCTGAAAAATCACTCTAACTGCCACCAAACAGACAATTTCAAGTTCATTTAACATCTAATACCAAAAACACTGACAATAGTATAACACTGAACTGAAATACATGAGAAATTATTTATTCATAGAGTCTGATCTTGCATGTCAGATGTTGCAATTTAAAACTCACCGAGCTATCTCACACTGGTTCCCTCTGCACTACTTTTTTCCATTTTCATAGAGAAATGAAACAACTTACCCACAAACCCAGTAAGTAAAAAGCAATTCCCACACGTAGCATCTAATTGACCAATTTTGTCTACTAGTCTTTCTACACAATCCACCTCCTAATTCCATTTGCTTTCCTGCTGTGAAAATTCAAATAGTCTAATAGGCTTCTCTATCTCTGCTAACAAGAGAATTTTATATTTAAGATCTTATTTAAATACAATTACTGTATCAGCTTCAGTGCTTTTCACTAGGTTATTCAATGCATCCTTTGCAAGACAAAGTTATGTAGGTGTTTCAAGTTTAAATAAAAGTTAGGAGATAAGGCTGAAACAAGCAAAAATTTTTTTACCTGAGACATAATGAAATATTGACCATTGGAGGGGGAAAAGAATGGCTTTGCTTAGCTTCAAAAACTATGATATAGTTCACATTAAAGAAAAAACATCAGTGTAAAAACAACTTCTCTAACAGAGACAGTTTATGTTCCTGGGAATGTTTTGCCAATTACACTGGCAATACAGCACCAAACACAAATATATGAGGATACACAAAAAAAAAAGATAGCTGACCTAACTCCAAAGGTACAGTAGCTAAAACACTTGTCAATAAAAATTCAATTTACACAGGAATATCAGCCCCGATTCTTTTGACTGCAGATGCAAGGGAGTGCAAGACTTACAAATACACTGATATTAACACTATTTCCAGCTATTTGTATCTTGCTTCTTGCAGTGCCAAAATGAATTTAAACCATGTATTTCAGGCAACATCCAAAATACAGATTTCTAATTAGAGGGAATTACAACCAGTCCAGAGAAATAAAACAAGATGTATCCACAGGAATAGCAGTGAAGGGAGGCACACAAGGGCAGGGGCTGCAGAGGGAGGAGGACCTCAGAAGGGTGATGAATACTGGAACACAGCTACAATTTGTGATAACATTTAACCCTCTGCCCTCAATTTAGACTCTCTAAGACATTAAATTAATACCAATATGTCAACAAACCAGGACAAACACAAGCCCAGATAGAACAACGAAACCCCTGCCCCTAACAGCATCCATCCCTCTTTGTCTTCCAGATTACAGGAGAAGCCATGGAATCAGAAGTCTTTAATCCACCAGTAAGAGCTGCTGGGGAAGAGTGAAAGCAGTAGAGCCACCTGCACCTGCAGCAGCAGCTCATCTGCTCTCCCCATGCAGCACTGCAGGTCACTGCACTTCCGTAAAAAAAAAAAGGAAAAATCTGTCTGCTTGCCAATATCTGCCACCACTGCAGCTGTATTACACAGCAGTTGGCATGGATAAAATAATTCCTTGTTAAGGAAGGATTTATAAAATATGCAGGATGTTAACTGAACATACACAGCTACTAGTCTGAGATTATAAATTCATTTACCTCGACACAATCCCTGGGTAGAAGGCAGGCCAGAGAACCAGTCCAGTTTCCCTTCACTTTGTGCAGAATTTGCACGATTTGGGACAAAGACCACAACATCTGAATGAAATTCTCAGGTTTGATGGGCTGTACAGTACACAGAGTCCAGAACAGAAAAAACTTCAGTTATGTGTCACATTGCCTGAACATCCCCAAGGGTACAATTGCTAACACCTCCAACATCCATTACAGTAACCATTTGGCCAGCAAAGCTCCCTAAGGAAGGGGCAGTGCCAAATCTCTCCTTCCAAAACATGACTATTTGAAGCTACTTAAACATCTATCACGCCTCTGCCCAAATGCTGCTGTGAGACATCCAGGTCTTCTCATGTGCCTCCTTCATCCAACCAGCCATAGTCAGGTTTTAGTTTGATCTGCAATGACGTGGCAGAAGGTCTTGGAACTTTAGCTTGGGTGGATAAGACATGAGGGAGCATCAGCACTTGGCCACTAGATTTTCAGGGACAGGACAGAAAGCCACCTTTTGTTTGATCCAAGGATCAGCTGAGAAGACCCAAGCAGAAAGAAATCCCTCTCTTCCGACCTTCCTCGGACATCTGGACTAAGACACAACAGCCCTTCTCAGCAGGGCTGAAGAGCATGTGGCTCCTGCAGGCACCAGTCCTGCAGATACCTCTTACCATTCCTTAATTAACAACAGCAATTTGCTCCTTATCGCTCCTAGCCCTGTGCTGGGTTATTTTTTTGTTGTTCTTCAGGTTTTGGGGTGGAGGGGGGTGGTTCTTGTTTTTTTTAAAGCTGACTTGCTCTGACATTCAAGGGCAACATTTTATTCTTCAGCTCCAATTAAAGGCTGCTGAAATCCGTCATGGTCTCGCCTCCCTGCATGAGGAGTCAGCTCTTATCTCTCAGTGGGGGGAAGTGAAAATGGGCTCGGTTGCCTAGAAACCCGAATGAGCATCTTCTAAGTGAAAAGCAACTTCTGGACTGTTAATTCAGGAGCAGAGTCCAGGCAAGAGGATGGTGCCAGTCACTTTGCTTTCAACATCTACAAGGTGACCCTTTCCCGTGGAGAATGAAGGGTAAATAAACACTGATTTCAGACTGACAGGAGTCCAGGTTTTTTCAAACCAAGTAAGTTGCAGATGCTGCAAGAAGGGCATCGGTCTCCCCAGGTCAAGGCCACTCCTTCCTACTGGGCCACATGCATTTGCACAGCACACCCACAAAGTGTGGCACCACAGGCACCTCTTTGTTGGAAGAGAATCCAAAAACGAGTCAAGGGACACATCACTTACCCTGAAAGTGGATGTACAGTCATAACTTATTATATACAGTATTATTTATTTTAAAACAAGCCTGGGTTGGTCTGCCCTCAGTAAGAATGAATGACATTGTACTTTATGCAGAGATCCAACCTATATCTTAAATTATTAAAAAAAAAAAATTCTCTCATCTAAATTATAGTATTTACCATGTATGTACTGGGCGTGTTTTCTTTTAATTTACAAAGAAAACTACAATTAAGAGCAATTTAGGAAAAGTTTCTATAAAATTTAGTGTTAGACCTCAGATGTGCTCCCATCTGAAATGTTTTCACTAGTGAAAGCAAAATCTTCCAGATAGTCCTATGCAGTTAATCCTACCTTATATATAGGCCACACTGATAGCTATGCCATAAAAGAAAATAATGGATTTTGAATAATGAATTTTGTATAATGAATTTTGAGACTACAAATATTATAGGCTAAAAACAAATAGTGCAATACAGTGAAGCACCAAAGCAGAAACCCTTGGTTAGGGTAAGACCCAGACTCCTCAGGTTGCCAAGATCAGTGGCATCAGGCAATCACCAGAGTGATTGTATCAGTTCTCACTGTATTCCTCTATCAAATCTGAGTCAGTGCATTGCCACAGGAATCCCAGTTCACATGGGAAGCAGAAAGAGAGATACAAGGATAGGAGCAAAGGGCTATTGCAGGTATCACTGCATCCAGTAATTCTACAAGAAGTGGATGTCTCCACTAGGACCTGATATTAAAATAAGCATATTTAAGACTAGAATCACTACAAACCTATGCTATTTGTATTTATTTTGGGAAAAAGCAAATAATTTGGTGCCTGTTTGCATAGCTCTTTGTGTCCCTCTGTTTTAGAAGTAGTATCTTTATCTGGCAGAAACACTAGTGTCAAATATAAAAAAGGGTTCTGTAGTATTCGTTAGAGACCAAAACACAGCTAAGGTGAAAAGGAGGAATTCATCAGCATGAGAAGTTCCATCCTGTTTGCTCTTCTTTTTGCTTATTTTTGGTTTTTTTTCATTCTTTGAAAATCTCTCTTCCCCCTTCTTTCTCCAAGTTCCTTCACGTAACACTTTTCTTGATACAAACTCAGTAACATGCATATAACTAAAGAAACCCACCTGGTTCCCCTGCTTTCCCCAGCCTCAAGCACTGGAAACAAGATCTACCATCACGTGCCACTAAACCACTGACCTCTGCTTTTTAGAGCTGATGAAAGCTTAGATCATGGCAAACTCAGTCTGGGTTAATAGCTGTTCCCTGGTCAAATATTTTATCTACCATCTACCTTGAAAATCAGCAAGCACAAGGTGAGAACACTGATAGTAACCACTGCCATCAGCACTTTGACAAAGCAGACATAATACAATAAAGTTTATAACCACAAACCCTTCTCTGATACTTATTTTGCATTCTGACCTAAATTAGACTCAAAGTGGTTTCAGTTGGAATGGACCTTAAAGATCATCTCATTCCGACCCCCTGCCAGAGGCAGGGACACCTTCCACTTCACCAGCTGGAAGCCCCATCCAAGCCTGTTCTTGAACACTTCCAGGGATGGGGCATCCATGTCTTCAATTTACACCTGATTTAAAATGATCCAATTGACATGCCAGGGCATACAGGGAAGACAGGAAGCTATTCCCCAAGCCCTCACTCTACATCCAAGAAACAATAAAACCCTGCTGCTCACCACCTCACCTACACATCCTTTACATCCCACTGCAACGCGAAAAACAATTCATGCTGTCTCCTCTCCCATTCCCTTAAATTTCTGAGGACGATGAGCAAGAGCTACATAAAAAGAGCAGCACATCCCAGGCTTCAGTCCCAGCTGCAGGCAACCAATTCCTACCCCACTCCCCAGAGATGGCATTATCAGTGCCTTGCCAGCCGAGAAGGTGAACACAAGGGAAGGGACCTGGGAAGGCAAGGAAGGAGAAATCAAATGAAAAATATCACAGCAGCTGGTCAGTGAGACTTGATTTTCAAGTCTAATCTCAGTTTGTGCAGTCAATGGGGGAGAAACGGCACAATTTGCATGACAACAGTCAAGGGAACTGAATAGTGGCAAATCAATTCTGCGAAAGAAGATAAAGCAGAATATACCTAATATATTAGCAGCAAGGTAGAATTCAATTCCCATAATGTCTGATGATATTGATTAAAACTGACACTTTTTTGTTACTATTATTCCTCTTCCACTTAGGACATGGAAACAACTGAGCCATATAAAGATGCAGCTGTTTTACACAAATGGAAACATATTTGGCCATGGAAGAAAATAATGCAAAGTCCACATCCATTAGGAGTAATAGCCCTAAAAATGTTAGGGCTGGTTGTTTTAGCATGTTACACAGACAGGCACTCACTTGGGCTCAGGCAGGGATTCAGTGACTTTAATTTATACCCATCAGGAGAGATGTAAATAGCATAGCTGAAAGGAAATATTAGGTTTTATTTATGGCTGAGTTTAAAATAATCAGCAAACACGGTATTTCTGATTTCCTTTCAAGTTATTTAGAGATTTGATTGTCAATGTTGACTTGCTGTTGAATTTAAAATAACCTTCACAATCACTACTGAGCTGAATACAAAAAAATATCCTGAGAATGTGCATTTGCCTATAGTTAAAAACAATTCTTCTTAACTCAAACAAAATCCTCCTTCCATGGTCACCAGTATCATTATCTCATTTAATAATCTCATTTTTAAAGATGGTCTTACAGCTGAATGAGAACTGCTGGTCTGACAAGGGAAGAACATTCAGTACGTGAAAAAAGAAAGCACCCACCAGTGATGCTGCTCCCTGCATCTAAGAAAAAGGTAACTGGAAAGGAAAAAAAGAAAAACCACATGTTCAGATGCTGAAAAGTCCACATTACTTTAAAAGAAGTATCTGCTACAAGATTCATTTTGAAGTTTAAAAAAAAATTAAACACAATTTTTGTGTGTTTTTTTTAACTGCATTGCATGTCATCATAAAGACTAGAGACAAAGACTGACAAAAATCTTAGCTAGTATTTCTGATGTCACAATCTATTCTGCAATAGCACTTGCAAAGGACAGTAAACACAACTGAATCTTGTCAATACCAAAACTTTTGACTTTGTTGCCACCTACAAGAGAACCCCCCTCAGTCCGACTTTCCCCACTGCGGGTTTAAAATGTTTCTTTGCCATACTCAGAAGAGCCAGAAGCCTCGTGCCTCATTGAATACTAAACACTTCCACTGGTCTACACACACATCTTGTCCTTGGACTCAAAAACAGTGATCTGCCAGTGATGTGCCAAGAAAGGCTGATAGCTGAAGCCCCTGGTTTTGAGGGTGTCCTACGAGGTGCTGGAGAGAAGCTGGAGAAGACAGGGGGCTCTCGGTTGTGTTTGTGGAGGAGCAGGTCCCTCTCTCGCCTTTACAGTCATCAGAGGAACAGGCAGGTACCACCCTGCCCTTGCACAGCCTCCAAAATCTGTCCTGGAAAATGCTCAGTTTGCTATCTGCTGTGCATGCATTAATGATTCCAGACACACACATGTCCAAACCTGCCCTATAATAACATTTCTTTCAATGGGCAGCAGCCTGACATTAATATATATTAGTTTCTGTAACTAGCTCGAGTAGAGATGTAAGCGACATTTGCTCCCTGAAGTGAAATTATATGTTTGTATACATCCTATCTGTTTTGCCATTGCATTTTTTTACAGCAGTTCAGCTGTCACACTCTCACTCCAGCACGAAAGGAAACAGATCTTCTGGGTTTAACAGTGAGACAGCAAAAAAATTTCCAAGAACAAGCCAATGTCAGTAGCAGGGCACCAAACCCCGTTTATGGATCAGAAAGTCCAGGCACAAGACTGTTTTACTTTATCCCTTTGCTCCTTCACTAAGTTATCCTGCAGAAAAGTGGTGGTAACATACAAAGATTTTATCTTTTCTTTTTAAATTGAAAAATTCTATAACTAGAAGGCCTAAAATTTGGGTAACATGCTAATGTTATGTTAATGTTAATGTTATGTGGCTCCATGTTTAAACTGATAGGAAAGCAGCTTAGAATATTGATTTCATAAACTCAGATATTTCTTCTTTTCTGATCTTGGTTGTTGGGCTTTACAGGACAGGAGCATCCCTCTACATCTCCACCAAACAAATACAAGGCCCTAAGAGGAAACACAAAATACTACTGATTTTCTTTGCACTCATATCAGTTACTATAAAAACATGTAAAAAACCCACTTCTATTGTCATTAAAATATGGTGATGAGTAAACCAGTCTGAACAAAAGGAATTAAGTATCTGGATTACCTTCTGTGTTCTCACTATCTGGATGAATAATTTATAGGAAAAAAATTCTAAGGTACTAAGAATGGATTTTAGTTTATCCGCAGTTTGAAGATAACACCACCTCAGTTCCTATCTGAAGTATTAGCAGCTCCTAAATAAAAAAGTATTGATTGTTATGAGCAACAAAAATCCATGGGGTTTCCCCGCCTAGGTTGGATGACTTTAGCTTTCAGAGTTTAAGACAATACTGTGCTAACACCAAAAAAGAAGTAGTTTTGCCTCTCCTCCAAGTTACCTTTGCTGTTACCATTCCCTCTGCAGTGATCACATGCACACAAGTCCCATCATCTTTTTCATCCAACTAATGAAGAAGCTGGAAATTACCTGAAGATTAATGGCTACATAATCAATCTGACTTACCTTAAAGTTACTAAAGATGAAGAGAAAAAAGAAGATTTTTGATCAGGTTTGCAAGAGGGGCAGGACTGTTCTGGCAGAGGGCAAGCCATGGCTTCAGTAACTCACACGAATGAAGCCACTGCATTGCTTGGTCTCAGTACAGCTTTGCTTTCCTCTGATCCTCCTGCAGCTTTTTTATCCTGCATCTAACATGGTATGAACACAGTGTAATATAACCTCATGCAATATGCATAATCTCATAAGGTACAGAGTCAACATTAATGATGAAATTTGTTCAAACCCTACTTTTGAGAAATATTCATGCCCTCACCATCCTTCATTCTTACCAAAGGCATAAGCATGTGATTGATTAAGATGGGATGATTTCTGGATGAGTAATTAAGAATGCACATAAGAAAAGTGCAAACAAAGGAAAATTTCTCATAAAGATCCAGTTAAAAAAAATCTAAATTATTTTAATGTTTGTTCAAATGTATGCCCACTTCTGTTCACAGCATTTAAACTGACAACTCTAGAGTGCCTATTCAGATACATCCCAGATTGTTTTTGCAGTATCCTATCTCCTGCAAATTAACAGGACTTAAAACAAGTGGAGGAACTGCAATACAAATTCCATGTTTTGCAGGACACTCTGTTGTCACAGCTCTCATCTTACTGTTGGTCTATTAGCAGCAAGTTGTTCTTTCAAGAAATCAACTTTATGATTTCAAAAACTGGTACTATATTTAGGAACCCAGTTAAAGGAGAATAATTCCTTTATTTCACAATCAGCCAAGATACTGACAGCAAGAACCATAAGAGACTGGAAAATCTCTTTATGTATAGAATTTGAAAATATATGCATACAACATATGAACATACAGACCTCAACCTCTCATGAAGTATATCAAAAAGAATGGTTCAGATCAACACGAAGCTACAGCTTCAAATATTATTACAGCTCATTTTAAAAAGTGTTTGTGAAAATTTACAGATAATTAACTCATTTCAACCAGTTCTGTTCTTAGGTCTTAAATATAACAGTGGTATTAATATATTGTCCCAAAGAGTTAAATACCCAGTAGATTGAAATCTGTTTCTGACAAAAGAAGAGGGAAGGAAGAGCCAACTCTCTTGTAGTTAATGGAGTTAAACTGGGGTAAATGAAAGTAAAATGAAGCTCATTTGCCTGTGTTTGTGCAGGCACAACAAAGCCTGTGTCACCCAAACAGGAAATATTCAAGTGCTCCTGGGAAAATTAGATGCTTTCAGCAAAGTCAGTGAAACCTCTTGTAAATCAGTCTCCAAAGAGAAAGAAGATTTGAGCCATTAAATGAAATGGGGAAACAAGGAAAGAAAACCAATGCTGAACAATTCCACATCGCCTTGACTCTCTTCATACCTTAGATCTGTAAAATTAAAACATTTTCAGCAGAAATGTATGAAGGAGGGACCAAAATCTTAGTGACTGATGTTCCCCTGTGGAACACTATTCCCCCATCCACTGCTAAGCACATTAAGGAGAACATCACCCTTATTCAACAACTCCACAGTATCACAATCAAACCACAAGACATCAAAGGCTAGACTTCAGAGCATATGAATTTACACATCTGCTTCTTCCACCACCTAGGTGATCTGACCAGAGTTTCATAAACACTTGCTCCTGATTCCTGCCCTTCTAGTCAGTGGAAGCTCAATATATTCAAGAGTAATAATTCGGTCTGGCTGCAAACCCCCATTTACATGGCTTAGTGACACCAGAGTGGCTGACAAAGGGAGCTCTTCGCTCTCTGAGGTGGATTAGGGGATGTTTTGCTGGCAGCTGCACAGTGAGCAGTAGGTATGGGGCTGTCTGCAAAGAGCAGAATACTGAGAAATGGGAAAAATCAAAAAAGGAGATGCAAGAGAAAAAATAATAGATATCCTCCAGCATCAATCAGAGACTTACCTAGAAATACTCTTGCCAGATTACTTTCTGGAACACCCTGAGCCACCAGCTTCCAAAATGATTGGTTCACTGAATACATTTACAATGAATAATAATCAACTTCTCAGCTGCTTATTACTTGGTTTTTTAATTCCCTAATCCTGTATCACATGAATTCAAACACATTTTTACTGTTAACAGGGCTTCAAAGTGAGGATCATATGCAAACATGAAACAATGTAGACATAAGAAGTGATCCTGATGGCGAGTTTGAGTAAGTGAAATATTATTAAGTGATACTACTGACAAGTGCAAAATTAATCTGTCATACTTCTGGGCTGCTTCTTTCCCACTGGAAACTCTAATGAAAATTGACTGTTTTTGTTTTAAACCACACAATATAAGAAACTGTACTTCCAAAGTCTTCCATCAGTTCAAATGCACTGTACTAGTTCCCCCTTTAAATAATAAGTGTCTCTGTGGTTCTGGCTGAGCTTATTTTACTGAAGGTTTTTTGAGCAATAAACCAGGCAGACAAGTAAAAGCAAAAACTTAAATGCTTTAAAGGAGTCAAAGAGAGGTCCTGGTGAATCTGCAATTTTCTGGTGCATCATTCTGCATGAGAGGAGTAATCCATTGCTTGGGACGGCTTCCAAGAATGGACCATCTGCTCTCAGCATGACCACGTTCCTGGAAGCTGCACAGAATCTTTCACCTTCTTCTCAACAGCTCTACAGAAATATAATCATAAGGTTTCTAAAAAGAACAAAGCCAATAAATTGTAAGCTGCTCTGCCTGAAATACTATCTCTTCACAGGTTCAGTACATCTAACTTGCATTAGTGGCCTTCTGCCACACATAAGTGGCATTTGACATGGAGAAAACAAATGATACTGACTGGAGAGAATGGGATTTTTAGCCATGAGATCACAATACTAAAACAATAAAATCACACATAAGTGATTGAGGGAATTTGCATATGTACAGTTTCTGAATTCTTCCTAATTTCACGCACATGCCCTGTCACAAATGCCTCAAAGAGCAGCAAGGCAACCATAGAATGAAAAACCTCCACATCAATCCCCTACCCTGGGTGCAAGGAAGGCTACAGGACAAAAGCCCCCAACCTTAATGCTCCAGCAAGGCAACCCCATGGAAGGGGGGAAAACGAGGGAAAAAAGGGGAAAACCAAAAAAGCCAACCACTTTTCATAAACAGTCCTGCACAGTCAAATTCAGGTATCTGGCTAAAGGGATAGGAAATCAAATTCCCATACCAATAAACAGCTCGACATCCTCCCCTCTGCTAGCACACGCACTCACCTGACCCTCACGTAGCCAAGCTTAAACTAAATGAGGCTTCAGGAATTTATTCAGGAACAAAAAAAAATCCTCATGAGGAGTCTCTAGCCAGGGCCAAAAGGTCAATTCCAACATTTTTTCTCAGCAGCTGCCAGTAGGTTGGTTCAGCTATATTTTAAAAACCCAGCTAAGAGTTGATTCTTATGCAGCTGAAGATTATGCACGTGCATTTTAACAGCACGTGGGTTCTGGCTGCGGGGCAAGGAAAACCATGGGATTGAGTAGTTGGAGGGGAGAAGGCTCAACTGCCCTCTTTGGTATTAAGAGTGGTCCTAATACCAGGTATCTTGCTTCCTTGACAGGGTAAAGTCCCACTGTCTCCCACTTCCCAGTTGCACACTCCCACCCCTGTGTGAGGACCAGTGCTCTTACAAACTGCAACAGAGCCACACACCCAGTACAAGAGTTCTCCACAGGGCTTCATCCTTCAGACTTTAAGCCAGGTCAAGCTGACTTAAAAACTAAGGAAGGCAAGTAAAACTGGCCATTTTACTACATCTTCAGTATCCATGTGGTATTGCTACTTGTTTACCTAAAGACCATCTGGGTTTAGGACCCCCCTGAACAGGTGGATCTCGTATCAACAGAGCTGCAAACTCCATACAAAGCTCATAAAGGTAAAGGCCAGTGGAGGGGGACTACAAGAAAATGTCTAACTAAGCTGTTACAGAGGGTTTTTTTAAAAGAGGCCGAACTATTTTCTAAACTAGTAGCAATGGCTTTAGGCCTCAATATTCCAAAATGGACAACATATAGGAACACTCCATGTAAAAGGAATTGTGTCTCTAAAGCATGTGACTAGACAGCCAAAGGCAATGTCCATACTTGACTCACATTTTGGAAGTTCAAAATTCAACACATGTTCTGGAACAATACACAGAAAGAAGCATACAGGGAAATCAGTTGCCTTTTTAAGTCAAAACTGCATGCACAAGGTGTCCTCAGTTACTTCACCTACAACTGTAAAGACTGAGGTTGAAAATAGAAATTGCAGCATGGCACTTCTGCTCAAGGTACCAGTCCTTGTTCCAAACTATCAGTTATTGCACATCTGTTAAGTATAGTTCCAGTACTCTTCGTTTGGAAAATCCAAATATTTTAGGTGTTAAAGGAGAAAGAAAGGACTTACTTGACATGAGAAAAGCAAAATTCCATATAGATCTTTGAAAACATATCTGGCCTGCTCATCACTTTCATTTACCCTCTTTCACAGACATTTCCAATAGGCAGATTTTGAGCTGCCTAATAAATTTCTCAGCTGGCAGGAGAACAGGCCACCAGACTCACCGAGGTCCCAGCTGCTCCTCCCCTATTGCTATTAGAGGCAACATATCCTACCCTGATTAAAACGTTTCCTAGACAAGTCTTATACCAGCCTCATTTTTCCAAATTCAAAATACTTACTCATGATTTATAGCAAAATAAATGAGAGAAGGAGGCAGTTAAGAGCTGAAGAAAAAAGGCAAAGTAATTAGGGGAGGGAGAAACAACAGAAATACTTAGTCCTTGAGCTGCAGGGCTATCTTTCAGACCTACAAACATTGGCCCTAAAAGATAAGTCATTATATTAGGAATCTACCTATTTTCCATATAGAAAAAAAAATGTTTTGGTGTCTTAGAAACAAATGTACTCATTTGGTCATTTTTTTTCTTTTAAAGACAAGAAATATTTTGCACCTATCAGTCTTCAGGTGCTACACCATCCAAGGATAATCTTACCAAAGGTGACCTCTCCCTACATGAGAACCAACACAAAACCCACACTCTAAACGACACTCTACAGCATGGAGCAAAATAGCAGGAGGCAGGATGAGAACTCAGGTTTATGTGATGTTTTGTGCTGCACCAAACTTTACACCAGAGAACAAAAGCCCTTCCATAACTGGAATGACACATGTTTAGTCAGTCACCATAGGACAGGAGGCATATCTGCCCAAACTGTTCCACTCCCTTGCAATCCCCTTTCTCTCTCTCCTTCTCCTTGTAGCTGAACTACAGCATATGGTACATGTAGATATTGATACTCAGCTCCCAAGGACACCATTGCTCCAGCCCTTGTCACTACCCTCAACTGGTAAATTGGCTTTTACCAGCCACGTTACCGTGGCTCTCCTGGCAGCATTTTCCATGGTAGTGGAACAAACGTGCTCCTGCTCCATGTGTTCTCAAGCGAGAATGCCAATCTTTGGACACCAGCCTTTGGCACCAGGTCAGATGGATGTTTTCTGCTGTTCCTCTGCTTTATGGGTTTGAATAGCAAGAGACTGAAGTGTAAAAACATAATGCTGCTATCTACTGAATTAAAAACACTGGTCTGCCACACAGCAGTGAAACAACCTCAGTTGAGAAGTTAAGAGATTTTAGAGAGAGGAACATCAGAGGGGGAAAAAAGAACAGTCTAACAGGAAATCAAAATGTAAAACTAGAGAAATAAACGTAACTTACCATCCAAATCACACATGTGAGGTAAGTGAAGAGACATACATTGCTGCACCATCCTAAAGAATATAAATATTACTTATATATCACATTTGTGGAACAGAGTGACACCCTTGCAGTTTTAGCATCTCTTTTCAGAGCTGGGAAATAACTATCCCAAATCTCCTCCACCGAAGAGCTGTGGCATCTGTCATCCCAGCAGTTCCTAAGGTGTCCCCACAACCAGGTGTTCGTTTCTGAAAAGAAACATCTCCCATTTCTTCCCACTATCCTGTATTTATGCCCACGCTCCAAGCTTAAACCATTCCCCCAGTTCCATTTACAGCTACCGTTACTCAAATTTAAAGAATTTACAGCAAAGCAGATAATTCAAGTTGGATTCATTACACCTCCCAGTGCATCCAGGCACAGACACAAAAGGAAGAGTAACCTTTTTGGGACAACCAACAGATCAGCAGTTATGGAGCCTGCTACACCCTGATACCATCCTGTGCACAAATAACAACAGTCTGTTCCTGTCTGGCACATTTACCCAGAGAAATCTGGCATATGTTTTACTGTGAATAATTAGGAGAAACACACAGAACTCTGTTATTTCAAGGTAGCTTTTGTTCAGGCTCCATTCCTGCAGACTTTTAAAATGAGGGTAAGATGACAAGCTACAAGACTATCAAAATTTAATTGAGCAAGAGGCTGAAACAGATGACTGGGTAGGAACTGGAGTAAATAAAGTATCCACACAAGATAAAGAAAACCAAACAAAACAGATACCAAACTGCACTTTGGAAATCTGTTCATCTGTAAAAGAATGGCTATTTCAGAGTTTCTCCCTCAAGTGATTTAGATACTGAAGCTTTATAACATAACCTGAATCCAGATTACATATTACATATGTAAATCTTGATATAAGTAAAGACAATTTTTTAAATATATTTGATAAATATTTTATATATTGGTTTTCTTCTTTAGCA
Source organism: Cephalopterus ornatus (assembly GCA_013396775.1). Lineage (NCBI taxonomy): Eukaryota > Metazoa > Chordata > Aves > Passeriformes > Cotingidae > Cephalopterus > Cephalopterus ornatus. Next base: position 134,715 of record VZRE01006216.1, on the reverse strand, counting down.
AGGGATTTTTGGGTGTAGAAGAAACTTTTCCATGGATGGGAAGAGAATCCACTGGAAAACTTAAGGAATATGGCTGATTTCCTATTTGGTTACTTCAGCATTGAGTCTCCTGATTTTAAGTGCAAGTCATGCCATATTTAGAAGCTGCACCAAAAAAAAATTACTTTTTTTTAAACAAACCCTGAGAACACACCAAATTTCACCCCAGGGCTGAGCCAGGAGCCAGGTTCACAGGCCTGCTGGCACCAGCTCAGACTCTGAAGGTGAACACAGGACTCCTGCAATTCACAATTTTAAAGGCAAAAAAAAGACCTCTGGATGCTTCAGTGGATTGTGGTCTTTTCGTTTGGTTGTCAGGGGGTTTTTTGATTTTTTTTTTTTTAAATAAAGTTACAGTATCACGTGATAGTCTTGAAAATAGTGAGATACTGAGATACACACACGCTATGAAACGTTGTTTCCAAAAACCTGGCATCAGCAATACCTTTTTTGGTACAAAGTACACCAAGGGTGCGCTAGAGAAACCCTCAGCTGCTCATTCCTGCTCCTCCCACCCTTTGAACACCAGTGTTCACACAGACAGCCTGAGAACAAAGACCAGCTCTCCGTATGTCCCCAAAGGGTGGCCTGTGCCCACCTCAGGGAGGTGGTAGCCAGCCCAGCGGCAGGACAGAGCAGCAGCCCTGCACCAGTGACAGTCACAATAGCAGCACACATTTTACCACAGCTTGGAGACTTCTCCTTGGAAATTCAGGGATTAGGTTTAACAATCATCACTTACAGAAACTTATATTGAAAAACATTTCCATGAATAAGCTGGGGGGTGGGGGGAAGGGGGATTAAAAAATCCTGGGCTTGTGTGTGCCATTTTTGTACATGGATTCAAAACCAGCATAAGGCCAGAAACACCAAAGCCTGACCAGGACCAGCCACCATAACAACAACCAGCTGGGAAGAAAGAGATTTGATTAAACTGGTTTAATTGAGAGAAGTTGCGATAGGAAGGACAGAATTTGGAAAAGAAATACATGGGGCTTATGGATATTTCACTTTTCTACACCAAATGTTTACAGTTCCAGGCTGTTTTTACCTGTGACAGTCACTGGTGCTACAAGATCTGAATTTGGAAAAGGTTTAGTCATCCACTCTGAACAGCTAAGATGAAGCGATGAGTTACATGACTCAGGGTTGGTGTCTAATCAGCATAATTAATCTAATTCAATGATTAACCTGAATAGGAAAGAGCTCCTTTAGGCACAGGTAAAACAGCACATGAGTCATTACTTGGCAGTGACACTGAAGAATTTAAAAATGCATGTTAGGGTTTGTTGGAAGGTTCAGACTTCATCTAAAGAGGAAACACAAAGATTATTAGGTGCTAGGACAGAAACTTCAGGCAGTCTTTCCCTGACCAGCAAAAACCAAGGCACTACTGTCACTAAATGCTCTGTTAATTTGTGAAATTAGGACATAACACCTGAGGTACAACTACACACCAAGCACTACTCTGACACAGGCCAGTTCTGCTGCAAGTACTACGGGCAAGGGCTCTTTGTTTTATACACCATGCTACATTTCAAGCCTTTTTTATCATTGATGCCCCCCCATGGAATTACTACAAAAATGCTCTTATTAATATCCATTCAAAAAACACATCTTTCACAGTGCCAGAACTCATTTAAAAGGTGTCTGATTTACCCTAAGCAGTGCTTCTGGTTTCTTCATACAGCAGGAAATTCAGAAATCCCTTATGCAACTTCAAAGCTGCATCTCCTAGAATACAGTCCAGTTTCAGCACAACACAAACAACAAGCAGTTTAAGTACTGCCACACATTTCTATAAATTTAAGGCAGCAAAAGCTGGCATAGCCACCAAAGGAAGCAGCCTACTCTTGCAAACACAGTGTATTTGTTGCTACCCTCACATCTTTCCCTTTTTTGCACTATGTGAAAACAAACAAAAACAGCAAACTGAATTGACCCAGAAGAAAATATATTGAGGTTAAGGAAGGTTACTTTTAAGTTTATGTGTGTTTAGAGTATATATATGAAATTTCACGGTTCCTTCCAGAAGTATGAGAAACTGTTGGAAGGAAAAAAAACCCAAACCCTAAATCATGTCACATCTGACACCTGAGAGTTGTCCAACCCTGATTTCAAGTTGCTGTTTGCCAAGTAAGGCAATAGCCACTGCATTTGGAAACACACATTAGCAAGGGAAAGGTTCCTAGTGCTTCCTGGTAACATGACATGCCATCCATAGATTTAGCAGCCTGCCTGTGCACTTAACAGCCATGAGAAAATAATTGCCTCAGAAGCAGTGACTTATCTCCTTTGACCTGATCTAGAGTTAAGAGAGCTCAGCAGCAGCATCCAGCAAACTTTGGATATAAGTATTTACAGCTTATGTCTTACTGCCAACAGAAAAGCCATCTTCTGTTTCAACTTTAGAGAGCTCACATACACCACATTTCATTTTTATTTCTCAGCTTCCTCTAGGGCAGGTGCAAATATTGAAACCCTTCCATAAGCTACCACGACAAACGCCCAGCTAAGGAGAGAACTCTTCCCATTTTATTCAGATCAAAACCCATTATTTCTCCTGTTACAAATAAATCACTGCTTACATCTTTATCAACTTTTCATTCAGGAATGTACTCAACACATTTGTAAGACTTCTCTGCTGAGGTGCATAATCACTATTGAGTAAAGCAACAGGGAGAGAAGAGAGGAACAAAATTTTTTAAGGTTTATGTTTGCCATTACTAGGGTCATGGCAGTTGCAGAGACCACCAGAAGATAGACCCATGTCTTGCTGGATGCTGCATATGAAAATGTGAATAAGAGCTGATTCAGATTTCCTACATAACTCCAAATGAGAGATGTTCACAAATTTTTAACATGAACTAGAAATCCTATCCCTCAACTTCTTCCCCACCCCAACTGCAAAATTCCTATTGAAAACTTAAAGTGTTTTTTGTTAGTAGATCCAACGAAGTAGTACAAAAACATGAACAAGGACAGTTCAGGGAGGGTAAAGGTTCTGAAATAGCTAAAAGTTCTGTTCTAACCCAAATCACAGTATTATTATTATAGAGTAAATATAATAATGAGGAATATGGGTTAGTGCTCTCAAGAGTAGACATTACCAAACAGTTACAATCCTTATTTTTCCTGGTGTCCTGGTGGACAGCCTTATTACAGTGGACAAGGAATACATGCTTATAAAGAACATCTTACTTTTCACCTGTGAAAAAAAATCTCACCCATGGTGATGCATGTCAACTGCTGTGCTCACACTGACAGGCTTCCACCAGCTCTCAACACCAAATCCACTGCTATTCTTTCATCTTCCACAACCCAGCAGTAACAAAAACAAATGCATGTGCTTGCACCACTTCCTGCACACACCCACCTATCCTAAAACAGTATTTTTTCAGCTTCAGTTTGTATACATCCCTTTAAACAATTTTCCATAAGGTCACATATGAGTTACTACAGTATCTCTAAGAAAAAAAAAAATCATCCTAAAGTCACAACTGCTTGTATTTCAAGTAATTACTATATAACAATAAACAAGGACTCATTGCAACAACCTGCCAAACAAAAGACTGTTCAGCTGCTCCAGAGTGCGTATTACTCAGAAGAGCCCATATTAAGAGCACCTATTTCAATGGGGCATTTTGGAAGCATTTTTCTTTTAAGTGAGACCACACAGCTGGTCCTGCCCCTTTCAAGGAAACAGCCAGAGCCAGACTAGAACTAATTTGGGATACTTAATGAATAAACACATGAGTATCAGGGATTATAACTGGCCTTGTACTCACACAAAAGAAGCAGGGAAGTGTGAATAGGAGCCCATGGCAGGCACAAGAATAAAGCCAAGAGCATTAGGACCAGCAACCCAAAGGGCTCACAGCAAGCATGGCAGCTACTGCCCTGCAGTCAGGGTGCAGAGATCACAGGATGTTCCCCAAAAGATGTGTAGGAATTACCTCTAAACATGACCCTCTGTTCCCTGAGCAGTTTTCACTACAGCTGGTACAGTATCACTGGAAAATCTCTAGAGACACAAACCCATTCTGTACAACCCCCGCCCTGCAGCTCTCATGTTTCTCATCTGGGTATTAGAAATTTTTTCAGCTCTTCTGATGGGGATTTTTTAAATTATTATTTATATTTTGCATTTTCTTGTTTTATTAATGGGAGATGAGGGAAAAGACAACAGCAGTAATGAAGGTTTAAAAATCCCCATGCCAATTTGAGAGAATTCAGGGAAATTGGTGCCTCTGAGTTTTTATCACCCTTATCCTCTCAGTACATGTGAGAATTTGCTCTTCAAGGAGGACTGTGAAAAGACAGAGCTCCTAACTGGTTGTACAGTCTTGAAACCCTAGAGAGGATTTTTAAAACAACAGCCAAGGGACATGGAGAAGCAAAGCAGCAGGACCTGCTCCAGGAGATGAGTACAAAGAAAGATGATTATTCCAGCATGTAAAAAATAAAGAGACTAACTGTCAAAGGGGAAAAAAATAAAAATAGTTGCTCTTAATTCATGTAAGGCCGTGCCAGAGTGTACAAAGTCATTTAACACATTTTCAGCTTCAAGTGACTATGCAAGAGGCAGTAGTGGATTCCAGGCTCCATGATCTATAGCCAGACTCAGAGGCTGAACAGGCACTGATGGTGAAAGCACAAGACACAATCAATCTCAACCCAACCACTGCTTTCTGTTTGTAGTTTTGTTTTAGTTTGGGGGGGGGTCATGCATTTGTATCAAAAACGACAGAGGCAAAGGTATGAATCAGGAATACAAGTGACGCTTTCTATGCACTATCTTGAAGCCTTGAAAAGTTACTTTAAACTGACTGGGATTTGAATGCTAGCAATTAGACAAGAAACAGATGCCCCACTACAAGTAAGAGCAATAACTGTAACAACAATTACCATTTTGTGAGATAGAGTGTAATGCACATCAGAAAAATGCATTTTTAATTTGTCAGAGCTAATATTTATCCAAGGTGACAAATAATTTATTTTGTTGATTGCAGATTTCTGGAGCCTCGGGTTGAATCTGTACACAGCAAAAAGCTCCCTTGAGTGAATCTTTAGTGTCAACTAACAAAGGTAAGGAAATTCCAAATTACAAAGAAAAGATTTGAACAGGAAAGTGAAAATTGTTTTACATCACAATCACAGTACAGGGCTTTGTTATTCCTCCATATGAGCTCTCTCAGTAATCTCCACAGTTACCATAAAAAAATAATAATCAGACAACATGCCTTTTTTCTGAACAATTTCTCAAATTCTCTGATAACATTCAGCCACATGCAGTCAAGAGACTATCGACACTGATCTGATCTTGCCTGCATAAGGCTGTAATTTGTGCTGTTTATCTTGTGAGTATTACCTACTGTATTATTCTGTCAGCACAGAACAGGTTTAGGTTTAAAATTACCAACCTCATTTAGTCTTTAGGCTGTGAATGTAGACAGGCTGGTTATATTACAGTACAATAGCAGTAATAATAGTTGTAATGGCTAATGTGCACTTGATCTTAGATTAAAATAAGACATGAAAAATATGTGAAAAAATTTCTGCCCTACTTAGAGCATTTGCACACCAGCACTGCCTGTGATTGTTATTGCACAGGGATAGTTATGTCTCAAATACAACTAGAGATGAAGGTGTTGGGTTTCTATCATTGACTGGTTTTGAATCAAATAATTTCCCTTTTCTAGTGCTGTACATATATTAAGCTATCAAGTATGTATTATGCATATACTTTCCTTTTACAATGGAATTGCTGCAGTGCTTAAACAATTTCTGTTTGTCATGTGGTCTTATATCATTGTATAACCCCCACCCCCAACTTCTGGGTCCCACTAATTACTGTTACCTTATGGATTTGTGTAGAACATGAATGCATCCTGTCATCAAAACAAAAACCCAAACAGCTGGGGCAATGACAACAATAGCTTAAATCCCTTATTGTCAATTTTCCACTTCATTGGATTTGGTACCACAAGGCAGCGGCAACCCTCTGAAACTAAGCAAGGTCATGCAGGTGCAAGTCCACACTAAATACAACATATGCAGAGGTCATAACAACTTACTTGTCCCATTCCTTCTCAATTTGACACAAGCTGTTGTACTATTTCTTACCCTCATTAAAAAAAAAAAAACACCCTCTCACTTTCAATTGCTGAAGAGTCTTGAGCAATTTCAACTCATCAGACATAGTGCATCTAAATAAATGTTTGACTTTGAGCATGCATTTAGAGACACTGAACCAGAAGAATACAAGTTTGAAGACATCACACATGTTATTTATAGACCTGTATGGAAGGCATGCACTATTTGTTATATGTACTTCACTACAAGCTTAATCATGCAACACATCTTCAACATCCAATTACTGGTGTTGGCACATTTGCTACCTCCACTAAATAAAACAAAATAAAGTAGCACATATGAAAATTACGCTTTAAAAGTTGCATTCAAGTCACGATCCCTAAGGTGAGACAGGTGTATCTAGTTCAGGATGTTTTTTATGCTGAATATATTCAAACACCCAACCTTAAAAAAATCTACAAAAAATTGTTCAGATACCTGTATGTTTTCTTAAAAACCCACCTTAAAAAGCCATTTTACGAAGAAAAAAAAAATCCCTACTCACACTCACTGCACAATGTCACAGGTTCAGCAGTTCAACTGATTCTTTCTGTGTCTACTTGGCTTTAAGACTTTTACACACACATGCATATCACATAATTGTAGGTACAATACTTCCCCTTATTATTTAATCCCCTGAAGCTATAACTGAAAAATGCTAATATTACCTTGCATGCTTGAAGCAGCTTGTTAAAGAAAGGCAATTTTCTCATGTGTCAAAAGATTCCAGTCCCATGAGATCCTCTGGTTAATTCATAAAGTAATTTAATCATAATTAAAGCAAAATTTCATCTTATCCAACCATCATGTTTTGCAAGACAGATTTAGCAACAAATAAAGAGTTTACACTGCCAGCAGGAATAGGATACAGGCACATTACAGGAGATGAGGGGAATTAAAGGTTAGAGGTTGTCAGCTTTCTACTAGAAGAAAGAGAGAACTTCTGTGGGTCCAGGTTCCTCCCCAGCTCGGAGAGAATCCATGGGTGGATGGGCCACATTCATCTGTACAAGACAGATGACTTCTTTTGCATGAAATGAAAATGAAAAAAACATTTACTTCAGGAACTCACCCCCAATTAATTACAGCAAGACAAAAGCACAGCTTTTGCTGTCCACCCACACACAGCCACCAGAAAACAACTTGGACATTTTGTTTTCTGATGGGTTATATTTAGCTACAGAAGTAACTCCATACCCAAAAATTACATTAAAATTTAGAGAACTGGAATGTTGTTTTCCTGGATGGGGTGAATTAGCAATAAATGCAGTATGCAAGACAGCAAGAGCCTGCCTCTGTATTAATCCTCAACATCTCATTACGGAAAACAGAAGATTTTCGTGTTTGAATTTTGTTTGATTTATTCTGTTTGATTTCATTTTAATTATGGAAAACTGACATGTATATCAAAGGCAATAACTAGCTATAATCCCACTTATAAAAATTGTTAGGAGTCCGAGAAACTAGGTATAAAACACCATGTTACTGAAAATTACGGTATTTCCCTCACTAGCAGCTCTAGAAGACTTTGAAACCTTCAGACTACATTAGAATCCTATGAAAGTAGGTTCAAATGGCTACATACAGGCCAGACAGAATTATATACATAGATATACAGGCTACGTAGAAAATACAGGCTAGACAGAATTAGGTAGAATTTTCCTGACACATACATTGCAGGTGGGGGAAAAAACAAACAAACAAAGAAAAAATCCAAAAGTACCAACCAAACAAAAATAGGAATATACACTAGGAAAGTGCTGTCTTACTGCACTTAAACAAAAGAACAGCAGCTGTATCAGATGGAATGAAACTTTATAGCACCACATCCTTGACAGAAAAGCAGCAGCACAAGTAAAAATATATCCCAAGATTCAACATTGGTTAAAGCTTGATTTTACCAATTCCTTTTTGCAATGACTCAAAACCTCAAGTCTCAAACCACAAACCTCCTCCTGGCAGGGAGAAATAAAAATCAACCCAATGCTTTCCCCATGACTGCACCCGAGGCAGATGAACAGAACTTACTGTGAGATTACTGAGATGAAACAGAGCTGAACAAGAAGCCCACCAGCCTCCTGAGACCATCTCCTCAGGGTTGGTCATGTCAGAGGTTTCCCATACCTTAATATTATTTAAACCCCCACGCAAACTAGTTCATGCAGCCAATGCTCCCATTTAGAGATATTCTGGTTTTCCAAATCCATGGACAGCCCTTGATATAAACACCCCACAGCATTACAATAGTGCCTTTAAGTTACTAGTAAGAGTCAGGTCCAACTTTGAATATCCATTTATTAGTTCATTTCCCCTTTGTTCCTTTCTAATACATCCAGGAGTAATTGAAGTTTAGAGGAAGCTGTGTTCTTTTTAAACAGGTGCTTTTAGATACCCAAGCCATTCTCCATAGAAGAAACACAAATACTAGCTACTAAACTACAGAAAGGCCTTCCAGATACCAAGAAAAGCTTAAGATTTGGATAATAGCTTGTTTTTTCACCAAGAATAGGATGTATTTCTTACTTTTCTTCTGACAACTCAGTGCTGCGTTCCTCATACAAGATCTTCAAAGGTTTAGTCCAAGAAGAATTAAATACCATGGAAAAATAACACAAGATACTCTCACACTTCCACAGACAGTGATAGTTATGATGTGGACCACAGTGAAAACACCTTTCACATTTTTAATTATTTTTTTAAACAGAAAATACCTAAGTAATTATTTTTTTAAGAATCACTGTTAAGATTCAGAAGCCCTGTTTACTCAGGTCTTGTTCTTGTTGAAGATTTCAATATAAATCATAATTTTCAACTATACCAACTATTGTATCATCTATATACAACTAATTGAACTATCATCTTTAAAGTCTTGAACAGAAGGCCAGTGAGTATTAAAATAACTGTTTTAATGTTAAAGTTATCCAAGCCATGCTTAACTTTTACTTCAAGGTTCAGAGATCCTTTAGGTCTCTCTTCAAGAAACAGAGTGCTGTGGATATAAAACCTGTGCCATCTGCAGGGCTACCTCCAGGTTGATGACAACATTTATGAAAAAAATAGTTAAAATATTACCCTGCTTAGCACCCAGGTGATATTTAGAGTTAAGGAATGGTGGCAAGTAGACACAAGGGACATGAGGTCTCCAGCACATTTGCTGGTACTGTCGCTGACCCACCTGTAAATGTTCTAAAAGGGGATCAGTCCACCATCCCATGGGAGGTTATTAGCAGTCTACTGCACTGAAGGTCCAATAAATCACTGTCAGGGTATTCCTATAGATATTCATCTTATTTTTGTTGATGTTTGTTCCATATTACCTAATAATCTGAATCCATCTTGAATAACTGCTCTAATCAGTCTTTATGCTGTGCTGCTACCAGCAAGTATAACACTGCATTCGTCCCAGGCCCTTTGAAGGCATTTCAGCTTGACATGTACATTTTCTGTATCGCTGAACAAGGGCAGAAACAACCTCTGTCTGCCTTAAGAAAGCATAGTCTCCATCAGAGTGAGACACAAGTGAATTGTTTTATTTTAACCTAAATATTCTCTCTCAGATCAAGGTCACTAATTAAAAGTTAAAGATCCTGATTTGCCTCACTGGTAGATCTATTAAATCAGTTGAGAATTTATTAACATTGATTGCTGACCCAGGGCACCAAGCATCTCTTACTTCTCACAATGTATTTGAAAGATGCCAGGAATAAAGTTCACATACACAACAGCTCCACCATCCCAAGTGGAGATATAACACAGAAACCAGGGAATAAAGCAGGGTTACCTCAGAAATTTAAAGCGTGAAAAGGCAAGAAGACAGTCCTGTCTTTGACATATTGTTTAGTCAATGCTACAGGATTCTTATTTCCAAATTGTAAAAGGACAACATAATCAATCTGCATGTACTTGGGTGGGAATTACGGGTTTCCACATGCTCTCAGATGACAGCACAGTTGCCTCTTTCCCTTCAGGAGAGAACACTGTAATATAATGATTTTATAATACTATGTTAACATGATAGTTCCTGTTCACATAAAGTACTAATCCCACGATGTTCAGTGGCAAAATCACCAGGATATTATTGCTGTAATAATACACTGTGGTAATAAGCTGGTGTCTCCTCAGTCACAATCAGGCACAGAAAATGAAATTAAGGCTCAGCAGTAGCCATGTCACCAACCTGGGCACCAGGAGGGCTGAGCCACCTGCCTCTCCTGGGCAGGAGCCACGATGGAACTGGCAGGAGATCACCCCATCTGACAGTCACCAACCCACTCAGGAATATATAAAGCACCTACTATCACAATATAAAGCCAGCTCAGCTACTAAAGAACAAAGCTATGTGCAGTAACTTTATCCTTCCATCTACAGATGCATTGTTTCAAAAGCTGAGAAGTTGTTCTGCCTTTATATTAGATAAAATTCAATTTAAGCCTCTGTTTCCCTAGCAGGGAGGCTCTTCTACGCCTTACTGTACCAATTTGAAATTATTTTTCTTGGGTGGCATGAGAAAACACTAAAACCTTGAGTCCACGATGCTTCTCAGGAGCTGCAAAGGAGCAAAATCAAAAGGAGCAAACTAAAAGAGAAAATTGATGTGGTTGTCAGCAGCAGATGACAGATGACCTAGATGGGCTTTCAAATTAAGGGCTGCTCAATATGTTCATCTGGAAATGTACCACCAAAGGATTACCAAATCTTGATTACCAAGAAGATACTCTGAAAAAGCAATATTCAGTAGGCTCATTTACATTGTGAACCAGAGTTGTGTCAAAACAGAGTATATCAGCAACATCAAAAAAAAAGGGATCAGGCACAATAATCAAACAGTGACAAAATATACCCTGTCTAGACATCTCATAATACATACAAACATGGAAAAGTTGGTCCCACAGTATGTAGTTTCCTTACTGGGAATCAATGTGCAGAAGGATAAAACACTTAATTTATCACACAAGAAATCTGTCACAAAAATAAGAAATGAACCCAGTCTACTGATCTAACCCTAACCCTGAAAAACCACATTGGGACAGACAGTAGCGTTCTTATATTGAACTGAAAACAACAGGTACAAAAGATTTGAAAAGGAAAAATGAGATATTTTCATTTGAAACAAACATTTATATAGATCAAGCAACTAAAGTGAACTCAGCAATTGAGGGATTAATCAAAGGACTTATTGAGCAAAGGATTAATGAACTGAATAGTCAAAATGCTTAATACAAACCAGTTTAAAGAGCATAACTGATGTCCATTTTTCATCTTTATGGAACACCATCAACACAGATGTCATCCTGAATTTGAGGTTACATGATGTTTCCAAATCAAGTTTATTTTTAGGTACAATTTCTACTGGGTTTCTACTGGGTTGTGGTCCCAAACTAAGAGCCCAAAGCACTTGGCATCAGGCATGAAGTTCATCTGTGTTTACAGAAACTAGTTCAGCCAAACTGAAACCAAAGGCTCAGAAAACAGTAAAAACCTGCATCACTTCATATTCTGTAATTTATTCTCACACAGAAGTACCATTACATCACAAATAGATATTTTTTCTCTGTAAAAAAACACTTGACAAAGTACAGGAATCCTATAAACAAATCCTAAGTGCCTAAGACTTCACAATGGCTTCTGTGCACCGGGGTCAGCCAGTGGGGACTCAAGAGACAACTTTAATGATTCACAAAAATATCCTTTCTTATTAAAAAAAAAGTACAGAGGAAGGGGAATCCCCATTAGCATTGTAAGAGTTTATGAACACTGTAACACAAATGAAAATATTGAAAGTAACACATAACAGACTCAAGAGTAGCCTGTAGGTGATGGGCTTGTGACTGTCAGGTGACCTGCAGGACAGTGGTGGTGTGACCTTCTCATTAACCCTTCACTGGCACCTCACAGCATGAAAGATGAGCCAATGCCTCTCTCAAGATGACTTTTTCACAGGTATTTGAAAGATATTGAGAAGATTTGACTTCTCCAGATAAAATTAAGAATAGTTAACAAATGTTTTGATTCTGTTAACCTGACTTGAGACTACCTGCTCAAAACTGACTTTTGGTCACAAAAGTCACATAGCATTGAATATCCTGGGACAACTCTTGAGATTTTGGACTCTGCACTGCAAGAGTAAGATTAATTTTTATATTCGCATATACAGCAAGGTGATGACATCTGAGTAATAAATTAGTACCTAGCACTGACTTCAGTGTTACAGTTGCCAAAGTACTTCATTAAAACTAAAGCACACAAGCAGTAACCTGTGGATCAACCCAGCAGCTGAATCTCCAGCTTAAAATTGGACAGTGCAAGACACATATAGAGCACATGCCTGCAGAGTGGCAAAAATTATCATCTTGTTAGGATATAATCTCATGAAGTCCTTAAACCTATGAGAATCCCATGCTACAAACAAAGGCAACTGCAGGAGCAGAATTAGGTCTCCAAAATTAAATCATTCAAGAAAAAAAAAAACATGAAACATTGTATGCCCACGTACATAGAACTACTTTTCAAACACAGTCCCAAACCATTGCTAAACATTACAAACAGGTTCTTCCTCAGGAGAATCACCCTTGTTCTTGCAAAGAAAAAAAAAAAAAATCTTTCTCCATATCTCCCTCTTAACCTAGATCTTTTGGTTTATTACAGACCAGTACATCCGTAGAACAACTGTTTCCCAAATCTCAGTATTTCTGCTCAAAACTGCAGGCAGTCACATTTCCATGAGCAGACATCTGGGCAAGCTAAACTGGCGGGTAAGCAGCTGCTGTTATAATATAGCCAGTATTTTATTCTTGCACTAAGACAATTCCTTTATAACAAAGGGTAAGATTTCTGATCTCAGTCTACTACTAAGAAATCCTGTTTTAAGTAACTACAGAACTTCAACAGACCCATTTAATGAGCTTGTAATTTTACAGTCTGAAAGGCCCCCAGGTTCTTTGCAATGGCAGCTTCATCTTTGGCTGGTGTTCCTTACACAGAAAACACAAAATTCATCACTATATTAAGAATACCTTAGTCCAAAAACAACATCCAAGCTTCAGAGACAGCAACCCAGCCATCATCTCAACTCAAATATCAAAGGCTTCTTCGGCTGAACTGGGATGCTCACACTTACACAACCCTCACTGCAAATGGATCCAGCACCATAGAAAACTTCAGGGTGTGTGTTATAGCATGCCTTGTTCAGCAGCATAAATGCCAGGCTGAACTGGAAGATGAGCAAGAGCTGCTACATCTCCTCAAATAGTGGCACAAAATAAATATTTAATGATTAATCTACTGGTCCTCCCTGCCCCCACCAAAAAAAGGAAAGCAAAAATACACATTATTGTGAACATGCAGTTTTCCAGGGCTGACATACCTCAAAAATAACAACCCCTTTCTATAAGGCAACATTTTGAGACTTTAAAGGTCTCGCCTTTATTGCTTGCAACGCCAGTGCAAAGCATTTTGTAGGGAAGTAAAATTACCTCCAAGAAATGCTGCTGTACCAGTTGGGACTTTTCCAAGTGATTCTGCAATTATCCCTGTACTGAACCTGCTGAAATCTTATTTTCTCTAAGTTGGTTTGCACTAGTGCTGCTGCTGACGATAGAAGAGAAATTGAGCTTTCAGAAGTGAAACAGAGAATCTAATTTAGCCCCAAAGACTTTACTACTGGTTGTGATGTGCAAAAATGAGAAAACACAGCTTGACTTTTAGAACATATTGCAGCTTTGCTCAGTTGGCAGTATCTGAAACATTTTTCTTTTTTCTTAATTTGCAACCACAGATGTCCTCTTTAGTAGAATTCCAGTGGTATTTTTACAAAAATAAGTTCCAATTATTACTAAAATATTCATCCTCTCCAAAGAATTTTCTTCAAAAATCCTCTGACGGTCAGGCTTTCCCTAGTTTCCGTGTGAGATAAAGACAAAGTACAAGTGACACAGAAGAGAGGTTACTGAGATCAGTTCCAAATTTTTCCAAGGTCTCCAGATGATAAAAAGCATTAAAACATGCTAGAGTAAATAGATAGTGGAAAATGTAACTAATTTTTTTTTAATCTTTCACTCAGAAGATAAAGATGGTGGGTTTTTGTTTTGTTTTTAATAAAAATAAGCTGGACTTAAATAACCTTTCCATAAAATTAGTCTTGTATACACAGCCAAAATAGCTAATCAAAGGACACCCACATTCCTGTAGGGATACTAGACAGAGCATTTGTGCTCAGTGCCTTGAAGCAGTTTGGGAAGCCCTGATCCCCCCCGGTTTCTTATTTCCAAGCACAGCAGTGCAGTGAGCATCTCCTGCCACAGGGTTCACTGCATCCAGAAGCAATCCCGGCAGCAGGTGAAGAACTCCCAATTCCTGAGAAAAGATTCTTAAACAAATACAAGAGCTGGCTGTTTTTCAGCTGGTATTTTCTAACCTTGCCCAATAGATGCAAATGTGCGTCTGCTGACAGCAGAGAGCAGGGACTGGAGGTGGGTGGGTGCAGCCTGAGCTCCGTCTCACACAGCACCACTGCAGATGTGCACCTGTAACATTTTTTCCTTGGAAAGGCCTGTGTGAGGATGCTGTAATTCAGAAGCTTTCCCTCATTGTTTGGATGAAAGCTGCTCACAGGGGATAGGTGCTGAAATGATCCTTTTTAGTATGCTGTTGAGTATTTTGTTATGGATCACACCATCTGTCCAAGCTAGTGAATGCAAATGAACCCATCAATTTTTCAAGTATAAGCTTAAAAAAAAAAATATGAGTGTGATAGTAAAAATCCCAATACAAGCACTTTCCACTGCACAGCTATTATTTGAAATCTACCACTGAAAATGCAAGATTATTTCAAAAACATGTTCCAAGCTCCTAAAAAAGATCCCCATTATTTCTGTCTTCGGTGGTCTTTGTAGGAAAACAATACTTGTGGCTTTTTCATCTCAATATTAACAGATACAGTACAAAGTATTTTGTTGATATTAATGTACTTACAGTTTATTACACTGAGTTAATTAAAATCTGAATAAAGTAAAATCTGGAAATTCTGCATGTCTAATTTGTCCACTAAAGCAGCTGGGGTAATAACACCCAGCTCTGTAAGAGCATTAGGCTATCAAAATGCAGCATATGATTCTGTTCCAGCTCTATTCATTTCCCAAAGAAATGGGAAAAGCTGCATGGCTTTATGGACAAACCATTAGCTTGTCATCTCTGGGGAAATGGTTCATCAAAGCATTCTGGCTCCAGACAGATTAGATCTCAGTCTGCTTCTCCTTCAGCAGAATCTACTGGCATGTAGCAGGACCACAGAAGGGATGTCCCATTTGGGACAGCTGAAGTCACCTCACCCCCTGAGTCTGAATTATTTGACAAGCAAGTCAAAGCCATCAGCAGTTTATTACAACCACAAGCAGAAAGGTGCTGCCAGAGGTCGGCATATACAGCAATTCAGCTCCTAAAATTAAGCTTCAGGGAGCACTAGAGCATCAGGCTCTTCTTCAAAAGGTCCAGTGCCTTTCATTGCCAAGACAAAGAACGCAAGTGCACCAGCCAGGCTGGAACTTCCAAAAAGGCACGTAGCATAAGCTACCTCGGGTAGGAAGGGACACATAAGAATGCAGGATCCTTTCTGCTCTGCCTTAAAGCCCTGGCTCACAGAAATCCTTGGAATGCCCTTCTGCAGTGCCACAGTCACGTCAAGTGGGAAACTCCCATTTAATACATTAAACGTGTGCGCACACGAACATACAGACAAACACTGAGCCGTGTTGTCCACCCAAGGTTTTACAGCCACAGGGCTGGACCATCAGCTGGGTACAGCCTGATACCACACTTGCATTAATGAAGCTGTGATAATTCACACCATCTAAGGATTGATCCCCTGAGAATCTCGACTAGCAGAAGTTATGTTTGCTGCCTGCCTCCTCTTCTACACTGCTCTCATCCAGCATAATCTCTCCCTACTGCCATGCCAGCCCCACCTTGCTCCTAAAATAGGAATTTTGCCCCCCCCAAATATAAATAATCCCAAAGATTCAAACTAGCATGAGGATAATATTCAATTGCACCTGTAACCATCTGAGAATGATTTATGAAATTTAGTCCACATAGTTTCTCCCAAAAATCTTAGTTTTACTTAAGGAAGTATTTGTCTTTACTCTTAAAATCCCTGTCTCAAAGCTCTTTTGACTGTAAGAGAAATTCAGTATCTCCTTTAAAGTGGAACAAATTAAAATACAGAAGATTCTCATGCTGACTGTCAGTCAAATAAAAAAAATATTTGACCAAGGCTCAAAAATCTCAAATTCCATAAACCTAAGTTTAAAAGCCTTGGACCATTTAATGAGTCATATTCCTGACTAACTGAACTTTGCTCCTCCAAATTTGCAGAAATTAAAAGGAGAAAAAGGCAGAAGCAACTGTGACTAAATGACATCTAAACAGAAGCACCCTTAGTGCTTTTAATACATTTTATTTCTCCCTACATTCCAATCCCAAGTGTTCCTTCAGCACACATGTGGAGATGAAGTAAAAATCATGATGGATTGCTTTGGAAAAGCTTGGTTAGAGCTTTTCAGGAATACTCAGGCTCAAACTGCGTGCACACAAATAGCCGATCTCTTTGCAGTCAGAAAGGAGTTGAAAGCCCAAAACTGATCTCCAACAACAGCTCCCAACAATTTCTGCCAAGATACAGTTCCTACTCTACAGTACACGAAAAAACACAGTTTGAAAATATGAATTCCAAAGAAAATGAAAAAGGAAGAGCTGTACGAAGGACCTACAAGTCTGACCATAAATATTCACACATTCCCATACTTAGTTTCCTACCTCTCATACTCCTTGTATCAGCTTACTCAGGACACCAAGTTTATGTGACAGGTCTAGAGTGTTAAGAAACATGTTTTTTCAAATACACATTCCACCATGCACAAAAACGATAAGTAAAAGTTAACACAACTTTCTAGAAAGTGTGTACAAGCAAGACAAGAACTTCAGGCACTGCTCCTCTGTGCAGGGTGACACAAAGAACTCTGACGAGCTGATTGTAAATATCCTCTACAGCTCCATCTCTCTTTTCCCCCAGAGAAATAGGGTAAGTGCCCAAAGAGAATTTACGAGACAGATAGTACAAGTTGCCAAGATCCTTCTAAAAATTGCCAGTTGCCATTAGTTTCTCAGCCTCAGTCCCCACTTCTGCTGTTGGCAATTAAGGGACCATTTAAACTCGACCAAAGAGGCAGATTCAGATTCTTAAACTGCTTTCGATTTAAATACTGTAGTGAAATCCATCAGAGCCTCCTACTGGTAAGTTGAGGTCATTCTGCTGCCGTGTCTGCTATCATATTGTCTCTTCTTTAGGCTACTCATCATGTGTAGGCTTCAGATTGAATTTACAGGAAGGTGCATGTGGTTGAATATTTATTCCTTAATTTCTCCTCTAAGAGCACCAAAACAGTTTTTCCAATGTAACCTCACAGTAAGACCTCCAGCACACAGAGGTTCAAGTAGGAGAACTGGAATTCTTGGGAAGTTGTGGTTCAAAAGAATTTGGCAACGGCCTCTCTGACCAGCTGGAGATCAGCACTAACAGAGCAAATTTTCCTGACAGGAAGGTACTGAGACCAAGAGAAGGTGGGACCACAGAAATGAGTGAATGTGAAGCAAGCACAAAAAGTCGTGAGCACAGTAAGACACAAGTCAGTAACAGGCTTGAAGGACACTGAAAAGAGTCCCTGGACAACTGCATAAATATTGCTACCTAAAGTTTCTAACAGAGATCATTAGGTAAAAAAAAACCAAAAATGTTTATTTTAAAGCAGATCAGATAAATCATTTTGAGTTAACCAGATACTAAAAGAGAGCCTTAAACTGTTACTCACTGAAATACTGATATCCAGCTGAGCAGTTACACTTCTGATCAGCCACAGTACAGCATACAGCTTGAGGCACTATTGAACCTAAGTCTTGGGCATAACAAGGTTTACAAAGCAAAATGTCACATGATTGGTAAATAAAGAAACCTCCAACTCCCAGCTTCTGAAAGAAGACTTAAGGTAGTACATTCCACCTCCAAGTTCTGAGCTCTTAAGCTGCAAGTGCAGTTCACCTGCATTTTGGAGCCAATGGCACTGCATTTCTATAGTAGATAAAGTATGTGTAAGACTGAAACCCAGCATTTGGATACCTGATCAACCATAGGAGAGTTAGGTATTGATTACACGTAGATTGTTATTTTACCATTTATCATTATAATGTTATAATATATCATTATTGTGATCATACTTTCTCTTCCTCCTCCCAGTCAATTTTAATCTCATGCCATAGAGCAAAAAACACAGAGGTAAAGGAATAATGAAACAAAACACCCTATTCTCTCAGGATACAGTCTGTTATTTGTCCTAAGCATTGATAGAGGTGTTGGTCCCAGATAACTTGCAAGATGAAGTCTAAAGACTACTCCTATTGACTTTTTTTTTCAAGTAAGCATAATAATGGATCAGAAAGTGAGACAAGAGTCCCCTGCAGGACACTTCAGCTGTCCCAAACAACTCTCCTTTTCTCAGCACAACCAACAGTAACACCAGCCCAGCATTTCTACACTCTTCCAAAACAAGACTTGACCAGGAATGAGCTGGAGCTCAAACTGCATGGCTCAAAAACTGTGTTTAAAACAGGGTCAAAAAAGGTCAATGTCAATTTCTGGGGGTTAATGTATGTTGTTTAGCTCAAGACATATCAACCAGCTTTCCATGAGCCCAGCAGAGGCAGGGGTTGATATGCAGGAACAGCAGGGATTGATGTGCAGGGACCGTGAGCCTCTCAGATAAAACAAAGAGGCTATGACCAGAGCTTTGGAGGGACAAGCAGAGCTGCCTGGGTGGTACATTGCACCAAAGTGGTCCTCAATCACAGCCTTCTTCACTAGTGATGTGGGGACAGCTCGTGTATACAACAACCAGCTGCAAGCCGTCTGTCACAGCAGACACAGGGATACTTGCTTTTGCTGCAGATAGTTTTACGTATCTTTCATAGAGCCTCTGTCTCCCTCTGCTTCAGAACAAATCTGGCTCCCCTACGTTTTATCTGGAGGGGAGAGGCGGGGGCATTAAAATTATTATACGTTATACTATAATTATATTACACATTATGGATTTATTTCACAATGAAACTATTCATAGCATCTCTCTATTTATATAAGAATATCTGAAATATAAAAAAATAAATATTACAGAATTAAAGATTGTGCAGTTTATTATTGCCTACTCATTCTTTGTATGCAGATCTTTTTTCTCCCCTACTTGTATTATAGTAGTTCTTAAGTTTTGTGGTCAAGCTGACTTCTGACATTTAAAAAGTGATATTATTTATCTTGACATCAAGTCCATATGCAGAAAACAAATTAAAACATCAGCATATTACAAATGCATAGGTACAAACAAAACCAAGGCAGAACGTTCCTACTTCCACCACGCTTTTCTAGAATTAGCTTTGTTTGCCATTAACGTAGTTGATTTATATTCAAAGTCTTCTCTGCGCAGTTCTGATTTAAACATCATTTTAATTTAACTACCCTTTTTTCCATGGGGACTTCTTGTTAAAATTCCATTCACAACACAGCTATTTCTCTAAATTACACTGATGTAGGGATGAACTGATCTTATCAGCATCATTGAACCGGCATAGCACTTAATACAGGGGGGTTCATTATTTTTACTGTGACATGACTTACATCAAGCCTATTTACAAACACTAAACTGGTCTGAAGGAGACCGTCAGCCAGACAGGATGGCAGAAAGACTTGACAGCAAAGGCTTGAGCAACTGCTTGTATCTCTGCACTAGAACACACACAAAAAAAGGCAGCAGAAATGAAGTACACGGTGGTATCAAGAAAAGCTGGAGTAGTTAAACAAAAATTACAGAATTGGGATGTACAGTTACCCAAATAAACCGTTCAGTTTAAATATAAAAATTTTTCATAAGGCAAACATAAGCCTTTTGCACAGACCCTCCTAAAAGAGCACAGAGGATTTGCTCCTCAGAAATAAAAGCTAAGCCCTCCACAAAGTGTTATTTAATATTTCCTTACAGATTCAGATAGGAAAAGTACAACAGCTAGGAAGAAAGGGACCTCCTTCGATAACATAAAACAGGAGGACAGGAGGATTTATATTTTGTACAAGCACTGCTCTTGGACACCAGCAGAACAGACTGCAGTGCTTACAGCCATGCTCCAAACATGATGTGTTTCTCTGCTTGTCAGTCAGAAAGGAGGTAATACACAAAAAATTAAATTTATTAGGGGCTCTGTTCAATCCACTGCTGTTTCACACACAGGCAGGTTTTTCTACTACCTTTTTTTTTTTTTCCTTTCTAAAGTAGGAGAGCCAGCCTTTTTCTTTCAAAGTAAAAGGAAAGCCAAATCTAAGGTAGATAAGCAGAATACTCACTCAACCTCTGTCCTCCAATATTTCACGGTTCAGAGTTTACAGTCGTAACAGGATTTTGAATCTCACCGGCAGCCAGCATCGTGCTGGTACTATTTAAAACCTCCCTAATGGCACTGCCAGCAGGAGGGAGATAACAAGAACTCAGGTGTTTACAATCCGGAGCAGCAAGGGAAGCGTTACAGAGATATTCAGCTGGCAGAATAACTGCCTTTTTTTTTGCCTTATTAAGGGGTGGGGGAGAGAGGAAAAGTTAAACAAAATTGTCTGGTGGCCTTGAAGTTTCCTAGAAACAGCTCTTCAGAAGCACCATGCCATCATGACTGCTGCAAAGCCAAGTGATGATGTTTGAAAAACATGCCTTCGAAAGAGGAACAGGACAGTTTCTCAGCTCCCCTCTCCTATTTAGGTGTAATTCAATATAAAATAATACTGTGGGGAATAAATAAGGTGGTTTTATTACAAGCAGGAGTTTCCATGGTTACCTCGTGTTGAATACTCAGAGGCCGCTTTTGTTTGGGACTTTTTCGGTTAAGGGTTAATGGCCCATTTTGCCTCTTATTGTTTGGTGGCAACTCCAGGCGCCTCGGGAAGCATGTAAGGTAGTGAGGACCAGTCTGGCCTCACTGCCAGGGATCGTGCGGCCGGGTGCAGGGAAGACGAGTGGGGCTTGGCAGCGGAGGAGCGAGGGGGTCATCATGTAAATTCAAAGACTTTGAAAAAGCTTTGGCCCTCCCATTCGGGGTATGCACTCTTTCTCTAGCCTTGGCAGGGATAGGTGTGCGTCCAACTCGTGTTCACTTTATTTGGCCGTCTCTGAAATTCCAATTAGAGGTATTTCTCACAATACTATGCAATTGCTTAAGAGGAAAGAAAAGGTAAAGCTTAAAGGGTCTATCAGATTTCAGTATAAATCTGCCACTATTAAAAAAAAAAGTCTTTCATCTTGTATGCAGGTGACATTTGAGAGACAGGTACCCACTAGGTATGCAGGTTAAAGCTCGCCTCATTAAATTGCAATTTTTGGCAGCTACTGACTAGCAGTATCCGACTGTTTCTGTGCTTAAACTCAAGACACCCAAATCAGCAGCAATTTCATACCATATGCTCCAAGTAAAGATCTTCAAATACTCCCACAGTCAAGCCATGTCTGGCAGGAGCTGTGAATTTTTTTTTTTATCCCCAGTTTCACCGTGAAAGCAGCTGAATATCAATGAAAAATATCATAATCGCTTTCATTTTCTGTACACAGCACAAAGATTGAGAGGCCATTAAATAAAAATTGCCAATGTGACTAAAATAGCTGTTACAAGTAATGCAGAAAGCCAACCAGATACAAACATCTTGCTCTTTTGATCAATAGCAATTTTCCCCTGAATGTTTATGCATCGATGTTTTTAATGAAAAAGACCCTTCTTTGAGATGTTCGGTCCGCAGTAGAGAAACTAGCGTATTTAATTTTAGTAAGGTGTAAACAATCTCATTTACTAGACATAGGAGGCTAAAAGGGAATTTGAAAGTTCATTAAGATCTCAGACGACCAGCCACCTTGACTCCATAAGACAATTAGGTTGTCTCACATATCCTTGTAAATTCAAGTCCTGAGTTTTCCTTTTTCTCCCCTTAAATATATTATAGGAGCTACCTTTTCAAATTAAAACTAACAAATAGGCTGCAAGACATGTCAATCTACATTTCTTTATTAAAAACCTCCTTGCTGTAGTTAACTTTTGACAGTTTTTCTGTAGTAATTCCATGTATCTCGGTTTTCTTTTCATGCACACAGAGAGGGAACTTAAGAACGTTTTGAGTTTTAGTTCTGTTAACTTACATGCCAAGTACATACCATTCACCTTAGGTTAAATAACAACAGAATACAGCAAAAGAAGTGGGAACAGCAGACAATTACCATTCCCAAAAGCTCTAAGAAGTTGTCTCTGCATCAAAGTTGGAGTCAGCTCTCAGCCAGAAGTCACTACAAGGGTACCACAGCCCTCCCATGGGCACCAGGGTGCCGTGGTGCCAACTGTCACTTTTCCTGGTATCAAAGGAGCAGGCACAGCACCACTGAATATTGTACTTTCTAAATCCCATCTGAAATTATGATTCCCAGTGAAAGGTTTGATAGGTGCAACAGGTTATTAATTCTTAGTTGCTGTGGAAGTTTGGCAGTATCTGTACCCTGATATGCATTAACCTGCACCCCAGTCAACACTTCTCTTCCTACCCTGCTTGCAGTGCCCTTAACCAGCTGTGGGCATTACCACACACCTTTCCCATGCCCCCAGATTAAATAGAATTGAGCTGAACAGATATTTACTGGAAAAGTTTACAGAAAAAGTGTGTTAAAGAAATTCTCTTAGCTGAGAAATATTCTGTAGTTTCAAATACAAGGACTGTGGAAAAATAACATTTTTGAAGATGCACCTTGCCATCATGTAGTAAAAGGAGCCTGTCAGCAAATCAAACTCGACACTGAACTTCAAAGTAAATGTGCACTTCAACAGAATGGAAATAGAATTTATTTGCATCAATACATAAAACAAGCAGGTTGTTGTAAGCATTTTAACATCATTTAATAGAAGCACTTTGCAATCTTAGCACTTTGTAATGTGTTAACAATGCTGAGTAGATTCTTAAAAAGACAAATATAAACTATTAATATTTTATGTGCCAAGATCTTCAGAAGTCTTTGGGACTATTGATTACTTAAAACCATTAAGTGCTATTTTGATCTTAAACAGCTAGAGGTATCTGCAAAGAGATACAAGCTAAGTGGGAACGGCTATTTTGAGAACAAGCAGTTTTGAGGCAGTTATCACTGATAATGAAGTTTACTGATTAGAGGCTTCTAAAATGTAAACAAGAGCTGCTAGAACAGTTTTGTCCAAAAGACTGTTTCATCCTGTGTTTCTTTTTTTCCCCCATTTAAACATGTTTGAGTCTAGTTCTTACCAGGAGCACAGACTAAAAGACAACCCCAAAATTTATGGCATGAGTGTTCTTGCTGTGTCATTTCTGCTTATCCTTCCAGAAACGGCTGAAGATAAGACTAAGTTTGCTTTCAACAGTAAAAACAGATCATAGCACAACTGGTATCAACAAAGAGGCAGTAGCTCCCTTAACTATATTTTGTCTATCAATTCTCCTATATTTACTTTTAATAGAAGGAAATTATTGCATTTCCACCTAGTGAACAAAAAAAAAAACACCAAATGTCTTCCAGAAAATTTGAATAGCATTAAACCAAAGAATACACTATCTCAAATTTACAGATATTTCTCATTTTTATATTCATTCCAATGGTCAACTCAGGAAGAAATACGGTATATGCATGGAACTTGTTCTTTGAAACACACTGAATGCTAAGTAGTTCTACATCTTCAAGAAAATGAAGGCAGCAACTGCTGCCCATGCTTTGACCAGGTAAATATTTAGTCCTACACTGAATATATTAAAAAAAAAAAAAAAACCCACCTCTTTTCACATTTCCAAAATGAAGAGCTTAAAGAATTAAGAGATAGTCACAAATTCAGTGTTTTGTGGTTGGGTTTTTTGGTTTGGAGGTTGTGTGATTTGTTTTTAAAAAACATGGCATTAAAAAAAACCCCAACAAACAACCATAAACAACCACCAAAAAAAAAAATCAACCCAAAAGAAACCCACCCAGGAGCGCAAACCAAATCCCACTGAAAGAACAGAAAGTTTGCCACCTGCCTTACTGGGAGCCACATGAAGTCATCAGTGTTTAGGTCCCTCAAGCCCTCAGTGATATCAAGGTAAGCACTTCTATCTGAGGCCCTAGATTTTTCCTATTTACAGCCTTTTGTGTTATCCATAGAAGACCGTATATTGTACATGAAATTAAATCAAGAGTGTTTACTTCCCAAAAATCATCTTTTAAAGGAAAAAACCAATCTGAGTGAAAATATATTCAAGTAAAAAACAAAACAAAACAAAACCCACCCAAACAAAACCCCCACACCCTTCTTCCACTGACAAGAATTATTCTGAAAGTAAAGGATTACTACAAAGAAACTGGGGGGGGGAACATTACTTTGGGCAGTGCAGCCTGTGTGCCCTTATTGCTCTGCATCTGATCTATAGTTTAACTGATCCCTGGTTGTTATAAAAGAGAATCTGCAATCTCACACTTTTGGGAAATGAGAATAAGCAATTTGTTTTCAAAAAAAGACTGCCCAAAAAAAGCATAAATAATGAGAGCAGCAAAGGACTGGAAAGGATGTGAGGGATCTCCTCTGCAGATGCTCGGTTTGTCTCACTGAAAGGCAGAGGAGAACACTTTGCTATGTGGTGCAAAGAGAGGATTCTAACTTCATCTTAAAAAAAAACCAGCCCAAAACACCAAACCAAAACCAGAGACAAAATTCCTTGCTCCAAATTACCAATAGGACAATCTGCTATTTTTATTTTATGCAATACAGTGAACTGATAGTAAGGATTATATATCTCAATTAGATTAATATCCAAAAGGTACAAAAACAAGTCACTTCATAGTCACTGCTTATCACAGTAATGCAAGAAAAAGCAGTGTATTACTAAAGCAAAAGAACTATAACATCACCATACCAGGTTGCAAAACCACCTTGATTTTCTGTAGGTGATGTTATCTTGACCCTCCAGAGTTGAAGATAAGTTTAATCACAGCACAACATATATTTCAAACATATTCAGAAAGTGATTGATGACATGAAATTCAAACCCACAAGCCCCAAAAGCAGATAATATGTTTACTGGCCAAAAAAACCCAGCAGTCTAGCAGTTGCCGCCACAACAAGGAGTGACTGCATTTTTTTTTTTCCTCACCCAGTTTTGAGCTGTCTCAGACTCTACTGGGAAAATATTAACACAGCACTACTGACAGCTGCTACATCTATACACATAAAAGAGTCTCAATTTTTGTTTTAAAATTACCTTTCAGGGGAACTGTTTGCTTGTGTCCTGCTCACAGCTGATTAACCTCAGTGATCACACTGTACTACGAGACTGACAATGACTCAGTCTCCCTTTGCTTAGGATTTATCATAAAAAAATAACACAAAAAAAACCTACCGTGCAAGCCTCAGGAAAAATATAGTCTAAAAGGTTAAAAACAAGAACTTGAAAGGCATCTTTTTGGCTAGCCTGAAGGTGCAGTAAAAGTGTTGGGTTTACAATGAGTAGGTTTAACCATATTTTAAAGCACAGAATCTGTTGAAAATGCTACCCACTACATCTTAACTGCAGGTGCTCAACACAGATTTGTATTCGATGTTCTCCTAGGATATACAATCCTTTCTCTAACTCCCTAAAAGGCATTTGACTTCTGCTCCTGGTGTTCATCTCTTCCAGAATCCTGCCTAATAATTACTCCACCTGAAAAAAAGGCAGCACGGGTGTCCCAGCTCTGGTTTCTCCTCTCAACACCTTACTGAACCAGCTGGCTCAGAAGAAACCACAACACAAGGCCATTTGCTACAAGTCCACAGTGTCTGAGGAAAACAAAAAAGAACAAACTGAGCTATATAAGATTGTTGAAAAAAAGTCATCTTGAGAAATCGCTTTGAAACAACAGTATGAAATGGTCTCTGAGTAACAAATTCAAAGCTCTGTTTCTTGCAAGGTATTTTTCCTAGGACTGTGGTATTTCCCCTCAGATTATGTCTCCTCCTCCTAACACAGTGCAGGAATGTGACTATAAGAGCCCACTTCCACCTCCAGGAAGATCTCAGAGCAGGACTGACCTTCAGCTTAAGTAGCGCCAGGGGTTAAAAATGGCAGATCTGTTGTTGCAACCTTTGCAAACTCAAACCAAGAAGTTTCTGTGTCCTCCCGAGGAGCACACTGAATTATCCAAGCTGGCAGCAAAACACAAAAGGAGAGTCAAGTCTGTTGCTCAAATACTATGGCAAAGCCACTCAGGTCAGGCTTTTCCTCCAGTGCAAGAGCAGTGTGAAGAGGAGTGATCACACGCAATGGGAAGGAAAGGTCAGGGACAGAAAGCTCTGAGATAAATAGGCTTGAGGCTTTTTTCCCTTGCAAAGGGACAAGTCATCTAGAAGTACCTCTGGGAAGAAAAAGGCATTTAGTTTTTAAAAGCATTTATATCCTTGTCAATTATAACTGAGAGATTTATAATATTACACACACACAATTAAACAAATCAGGGCTCACAAACCAGAGACACTCATCACTGGTCTAACCTCCATCCCCATGGTACCTCAGATATAATTAGTACCATGGGACTTTCATAGCTTTTTATCAATTTCTTCCCTCAGAAGGGCAAGGTGCTATTTTTTTAAGCTTGTGTATAACCAGGTCATTTGAAATATCAGGTAAAAGTCCAAAAATGACACCTCTAAGTGCTCTGAAAGTGCAAAGCGTCATTGTCTAAAATTAAAAAAAAATACCCAAAGGAAGGGAAAAAACCCCAAAAAAACACAACACATTGTCTAAAAGATTAGGAAGACCCACACACTTTCCAATAAATCAGTATCCTATTGCTGTCTAGATGCTTACTGGAAATTGAGAGTATTTTCTTGTACAGAGCCAGGATTGCTGTTTCGCTTGACCCCCAGGAAGCCGAGAAGTGCTGTTTATGACACCAAGAGGAAAGAAAAAAATAATTTTTGAAGCCAAGTAGTATTACTACTTTTAGTCCTATTAATATAATGGACATAAATTTGAGTCATTTAATGATGCACTAAATCCCACAAAAGGAGGCAGCCTACTGCTCCCAGCAGCAGTGCTTCCCTGGAGCTTGTGCCAAACTGTTAAGAGAGCACTGAATTCAAGTGCTTCATAAATATTTCTGCAGGACTGTAAACACCCATTTCAGTGGGTAATACCTGTGTACACATGGGAAATACCAAGCTAATGCAACAGTAAATAGGAGGAAAAACTCTATTACCCAGGACAATTAGGTTGTAGATACTGGCAGACACCAACTTATTTTATGCAGAGTATCCCCAATGCCCAGTCCAGCTTCTTATCACCTTATCCTCATCAACCTGGCACCAGCTTCAAAACCTCAAAACACGTGAAAGTTTTTAATGCTGAGATATTTTAGGATTCTTTCTTGGACATGAATGAGGGCGCAGGTTAGGATGGACTATGGTAAAGGCCAGGGGAAAGTACCAGCATTTGGAGACTTGCACCAATTCATTCACCTACCTCATCACAGCCAAGACAGAGACAAGAAGTATGAAATAGCTTTAAGAAATGTGTTTCCCAAAATAATACTAGTTTACACGTTGACTAAAAAGCGTGTCCTTTAAGATTATTTGGGTAAAATAGGGGGGTGGGCAGAAAAAAGACTGGGAGAAGCTGTTCTGTGGAGGGAAAGCGTCCCTTCATTTAGGTTTTTGAAATATTAACATCACAGCCCCTTGAACATCTGTCCCAGTTAGTTAAAGCAGCCGGGAGTGGTTCATCACTCTGTGGGTGTAACCCAAACTGTTATTCTATACCCTCTATGCCATTCCCCAGAAACTGTTCACGACAGGCCATTTGCAGCAGCTGCCCAGAGCACACCTGACCCCTCAGGCTATAAGCTGGGTGTTAAGAGGCCTGTGAGATAGGAGGATGTTCCTGTCCTCATACCCAGGACTCACAATCACCCATTGTGGAAATGCCCACCCTGCGGGAGGGGCTGGGCATTCCTGCCTGAACCTGGGTGTGTATAATCTGGAGTCTGGGGACTTCTGACTCCACTCGTGGGAGCCAGGCAGGAGGACCAGAACCTCGACTGGACTGCGACCACCATCCTCGACCTGACTGCGACCACCACTCTCATCAACAGGTTTTCCCTATTTTTACTTTGGACTCAGGGGGACCACGTGGGGCTCNGGCCTGTGAGATAGGAGGATGTTCCTGTCCTCATACCCAGGACTCACAATCACCCATTGTGGAAATGCCCACCCTGCGGGAGGGGCTGGGCATTCCTGCCTGAACCTGGGTGTGTATAATCTGGGAGTCTGGGGACTTCTGACTCCACTCGTGGGAGCCAGGCAGGAGGACCAGAACCTCGACTGGACTGCGACCACCATCCTCGACCTGACTGCGACCACCACTCTCATCAACAGGTTTTCCCTATTTTTACTTTGGACTCAGGGGGACCACGTGGGGCTCGGCTGGTGGCCAACGAATACCATTCTTTTTGTGCCCCAGGGCACTGAGTGTTGTGGGTTAAAAAACCAACTGTCTGCATAATTGTATTTATTATATTATTTTTATTAAATTGTAATTCTGATTTATAATCTCTTTGAGTTGGGTTCATTTCTCCTGCTGGTTTACCTTTAAACCAGCACAACATCATTTCATAGCAGTGACTTCCTACCCCTCCATATCAGTATCAGCAGCTACAGAATCAGAGAATGGTTAGAGTTGGAAAGGACCTTAAAGATCATCTAGTTGCAACCCCCTGCCACGGGTAGGGATGATGACTATGCATCTCTGTCCCAAAGTAAACATGCGCAAGATAATTAGATATTTTAGACGTTCAAGCAGCATTCATAGTCTCACATTATGCTGCCCTTTCACCCCACAAAACACATATTCCACTGGGTGCCAGCAGGAACAGTGATTTAGGACTATACTGTAATTGATTATAACAATGGGCAGGATCATCTAATGATGGAACTGCTTGAGTGGGATGTGAGCCACACTGACACATCACAGGAGATGACACCACTTCCCCCTTAAAAGGAAGGGGGCAACACAAAAACAAATCAGACATGGAGACCAGCGCTTAAAATTGCAAGCATGATTGGTTCAGTCCCCATGAAAAGAAAGCCCAGGGCAGCAACCTGGTGTATGTTGGAATGGAAAAACACAACTCCCAGGGTCCCATCACATACACAAGCAAAGCATCAGTCAGGAAGAGGCCAAAACACAGCACAGTGCAGCAAGACTATGTGTTTCCAGTATTATAGCCAGGTCCCTTGTTTTCAGTTTCTTCTTACCTTAATCTTTAGCTCCAATTCCCCCAATTATTTACAGTCCTTCCCTCACTCCTGTAGTGTTCTGTTAACATTTTTACTCCTAAGCTACAGCTACCATGTTCAAACTTATCTTGTGCTTTATCAGTCATTCCGCATTTCAGATGCCGTTCCTGCATGGAAATAGTTGTACTGAGTGATAAAATTTTATCTATTTGTGTTTACACAAAGGACTATTCATTTCACATTCAGAATCCAATGCACAGATAAGCCTTACTGCAGAGGTCTAAGTGAGAAAGCTCGATAAATAAAAGACCTCAGGCTGCCTGTGCTGGTTTTGTCTGGGGCAGAGTTAATTTTCCTCATAGTAGCTGATAGGGAGGTATGGTTTGGATTTGTACTGGAAACAGTGCTGATAATACAGGGATGTTTTAATTACTACTGAGCAGGGCTTACAGAGACAAGGCCTTTCCTGCTTCTCATGCCACTCCACCAGCAAGTAGGCTGGAGATGCACAAAAAGTTGGGAAGGGACACAGGTGGGACAGCTGATCCCAACTGACCCAAGGGACCATATGGTGTCATGCTCAGCATATTAAGCTCAGGGAAGAAACAAGGGGGGCACATTTGGAGTGATGCCAGACAGAAGCAAAATTTATCTTAAACAAGCCTGAAAAGGTACTTTCCCTAGTTTAAATCACTGTTGTGCAAAGAGGAATACTGAAGGTTTTCCAAATTCTTAATTTAGCCCATCTTGGAAAGAATATAAAACACTCAACAAGTGCACAAGTCTAGTTCTGACTTGGACTTTCGCTCTCCGAAAAAACATTGTAGATAAAACGTGGATCTCTCCATTATCTACAGGCTCTGTCCCTGTTCTACAATCTCATTTGTAGGGTTAGCTACCTGAAAAGATCCAATTTCTTCTAAGAGACATCCAGGAAGGAAATGGTGCCTTATTTTCACCCACAAACAGGAAATTCTTCACAGAAAGGGTAAGACAAAGTCTTATTTCTTGCTAGGAGCTGAAATAAGTGTGGAGTTACTACAGGTATTTACGACAAATCATAAGTAAGGAACTACAAATACACTGCAGACACATGCATCCAGCTGCAGTGGTCATCAGATAAAATGACTCATGCACACCACAAAAAAAAAAAAATTAGAAGAGCCTCTGGACCTCCCCTTATATATCAGACAGATCCTTACAGGAGCAGTAAGTCAACATTACAGACAACAAGCTTCACAGGAAAACATGTGCCAAAACAAGTCATCCACTGAAAGAATATTCTTTACCCTGAACTGCCTATAGCCAAAAAGACCTACTCCAGAGACACTTCTCTCCAGCTCAGTCATTTTAACTAAGCACATTTATATAAATAAAGTTAACAATTTGATTAGGCATCTATAACCACTATAATAAGACTTATTTTAACCTTTTAAACTTTGGGTTCACTCTTAATCACTGAGAACATGTCTGAGCTTAATTTGAAGTGAATATTAACCCTAAGCTTCCAATTACACTGTCACGCTCTCACTGAGCACTTATACAGCTGATGTTAATATTTAAAGTAAGGGGCTAATTTGTACGGACGGAAGTTTCAAAAAGCCTCAAATTTTTATGAAGCCACAACCCAAACACCCCATCATAGCCTCTAAATTACAAGTACAAGCCAAGAAGCCCACCACTGTGACTCCTCACAAAGGTAGCTCTATTCCACACATGCTTTTAGAACCAATCCTTAGATCTTAAATAAAATTAACAGAAACATAAAGCCTCATGAAACCAACTGCACAGAAGAAACACAAAAACTATCATTAAGGATACCAGGGTTTCTTAAATTTTGGGCAGGAGCGGGAGGAATTTGAACATTTTTCTATCTCTAACACATAGTACTTGTCTCTGTTGTATTTGTGGTTTATGTGACTGTAGAAATTCTCCTTCCTCAAAGAAGAGATTTTGAAGTACAAACTTAAATGTCAAAAGTGTTATTTTCATTGCAACTATGACCTTTAAAATAAGTAGGCACTTAATGACAAAGGAACTGTCCAAATCTTCTAGTGACACTAGAATGAGGAAGCAACAAGCTGCAATTTTATTTTTTTTTAAAGCTCATTATTTCTTCCAGTATTTGGAACAGCTGGTAAAAGTAATCTTTTGGCAAGGCCTGCCACGGGATAAAAAAAAAAAAAAAAAAAAAAAAAAAAAGAAGTGTATTTGCTACATGCTTTAAACCAAAATGAAAGGCTGAAACATACAAATATTTATAAAGGAATAGGGGGGTTCAGACTTCCAAATTGTGCAATAAATATGCATACACATGCATTAGTTCAGTGTGCTGTAAACATATCCCTGTCCTTTTCTACCACACTATTTAACTTATTTCACAGATCTATCTTCACATTCCTGCTGCCACATTTCAGCCACAGGTACCTGCACTCCCTGCACAGTTAGAGTCCCTCAGATCCACACTCCCCACCCAGAGCAGCACCAAGCCTTGTGCATACACACACATTGCGTATATCCCTTAGAGATGCTGAAATGCTAAGGACATGCAGTGCAGTTCTATATAATATCCATATTAACTGCTTGTTATTCTCTGTATCAGTAAATCACACTACCTACTGCTCTGTAACAAACATACTGATGTTCTATATTTATATGAGAAAGCCCTGATGAACACGTCCCATGTACCAAGAAGAGATTGTTATGCAGATATGGACAGCTTTCAAGACTTGTTGGTATTGTTTGAAAAGCTTTATAAAGTCATGTTGTGAAAACTCAGCATTTTTTTCTTCTTGAAAGCCACCATTTTAATTTCATCTGGGAAATCAATTTACACAGACCCAACAAGTCCTGGTGCACACTGCTTTGTAATAAGAGGGAAAGGATGACAGAAGATTCTCCAGAAGTCATTAACCACTTTAGAAGATACAGTTGAAAGCATACACAGGAGGAATTATTGCAGCCTCTGGATGTGCTTGGCATTCAACTGCAATAGCTGACACAGACAGAATGGGATACATGGAGTTACACATCATTAGCCTTATTGACAGAGACCTATGCAGGGCCCAGTTTAAGAACAACATCCAGTAAGGTAAACAGCTGCTTGGCAGAATAGTGTTTAGTCAGTCAGTTTAGTCTGAGTTCCAGCCCAAAAGATGCAGTCCTAGTTCTAGTGATGTTTGTTGCTGAGCTTTTCCTTTTTTCTCCACTATTGCAAATTTATCCAAACTTACAAACCCAAAATTTTATGCTTCTACTTGTACCTAAATAAACATCACCACACAGTTGGCATCAACTCATCCTCCAGTGGAAGGCTACAAATAAGAATTCTTCCTGCTCTAAGAACTCCATTGAAACAAAATATTTCCTCAACAACATCCTTGTCACACCAGTTGAGGAAAGCACATTATTCCTAATGACACAGTGGCACTCCCAGTCTTATCTCATTAGTTCAGATGAGCATTAAAAAGTTTGACTGACTTGGATGCACCACTGAACAAAATCTACCAGGCTTAACTGAAAGGATATAGAAAGAAAAGTGTTAATTAAGTTCTGATATGGTTCTTTCCTTGCCGTTACACAGCCATGGAATTACAGATATCAGCTGACCCGCAGAATTCAGAGATACCTCAAAAAGCCTAATTTAAGACTATTTATGTGCTCAAACCTTGCAGTAATGGTTACACTGGGAACCTGAGTAGCCAAAACCACAGACGAAGCACTTCTAGATATAGTCCTGCATCTTTATAGACATCATCCCCATATTTTCAAAGATACTTAGTAGAATATTCATAATAATCATTCAAAGGTCTAGAATGAAGATCCAATAAAATCAAAATACAATGAAGAAAGAAACAGAAGGGGAAAGGTTTTAGCCTAATCTAAAAATATCCAGTCTTTGCTCAAAGCAGTTTAACAGACAGCCCAGAAACTACTTTTTCTGGCTTTCTCCTAGAGCCCGCAATTCTGGTCCTGAGCCTACATTAGACCTCATCACTAAACAATAGCGGGGCAAGGACTGCATGTTAAAGCAGGAGAAAACAGCCACAAGAATCTGATGGGGAACCTGCTGACAGTACATAATCAAAACATGCATTAATTGATTAAACTTTCAGGTTAACCTTCACAATGCATGTTCAAGGACAAGTCATACAGGTTGTTCCTGCCTAAGACAGGAATTTCAGCTACCAACCATACAGGTTAAGCAAGTAGTAAACACCTCTACCTACTAGTTTTTCTATTACTCTCTCACCGGTGTATATTTTAAATCAACTCATATTACTAAAAGGGATTCCTTTATGTGATGAAACAATATGAACAATAACACGTAAGTTTCTCCATCAGAATAGTTGCCTCTAGTGCAACCATTAGAACACTCAAATTGGCAATAGACACAGTGCTCATTTTCCAGTGGCATCATCCCCATGCCTTGAATTCACTAAGAAAACAAGATTTCTCTTTAAAAAACCCCCTGTCAGAATCAATATCACAAGTTAGCAATTCCCTATCTGTTAGGGAATCTTTTCAACCAAAGATGAGTATATGTCAGACCAAGCCATTAACTTTCAAAGGCTAGGAAGAGCAAGACCCCCAGTACCTCACTCAAAGCGATGTGACCATCGTGTAGTTTGCCAATACAGTGCAACAGGACAGTTCTCCTTTCTAAATCACTTTCAGACTTGTTCCCGTGCACAGCAGGACTCCTCTCAAAGCATTTTAATGAAAAATCAAGTATTCCTGATGGAAAAGAAACTCTGGTTTGTGGCTGATATTCATAGGACTTCTCATGTTATTCTGCACTTCACTCCTTGCCTCTAAGCTATTAATTGCAAACGACTGCTGCTGGGGAAAGTACATCTGTGGAAATGCAAGACTGAAAAACCCTAGTTTTTCATGGAAAGTATTTTTCTATTTGCATACTAGGAGGTCTCCAGCCACTAGGGCACCATCTTCCTAAGGATTCTCTGCATGTAGTTTAGGATCTTACGTTGGGCCTAAAATGGCAAGGATACTTCAAGTGCAAGTTTAAAAAGAACAAAGAGCAAAATAAAGCCCCTTATGCAAGGCCTCAAATGAGAAAATCCACTTCTCTTTAGAGCATATTACCTTAATCACAAGATCTTACTTTTGTGAGATGAAAAATTCTTCTCTTGATCACAGAGGGAAACTCACAGCAGAATCGGAAGAGTCTAGCTCAGACTTTATGAATTCCAAGCACCCTGGGAAATAATACAGGCCTTAATATCACCACTGGCTGTCTCCAGCAAAATGCGAATTAGGTTGTGAAAAAGACTACAAACCCCTTCCCCTCCTTCAAAAACCAACAATTCCTCAGCTTTTTTCCATTTCTTTCACTAGTTACTATGCTCTGTGCTGCTGACGCTTGGATGGACCACTGAGGTGATACAGTATAAACACAGCTAATCTACTTCAGCCAAAAATTCAAAAGATTTTAGCTGAAAAACACAGCAAGAATAGACTCTGAAACACAGGAAGCTATCACAAAGCTGTTCTGTGCCAAGCTTCTTGCTCCTCTGTTTTCATTGCTTCAATGGAGAAGGAAGAACTGCAACAATTATTGTTACAAAAAGGTTATGGCACCATTATGGACAGAAAGATCTGAGCAAAGCCACCACCTTCCATTTATGGATTCAGTTTGGTGTGTACATTTCCCCCCCAAAAAAACGGAGTCTCTGTCCCAGAGATCTCACCACCTATTTAGACAAACATAAGGATAAAGGTTGCAGGATGTAACAAAATGTAAAAATGCAAACTTTCAACAATTTAACATGGTTTCTCATTCTCCCTGTGAATATACTTTTGAAATACAGGTCAGAGCCAAATAGTCAATGTAAGAGGCAATAGCAATTTGATTGTTTCTGGTGAGAGCACTACATTGTTTCTCTGCTGTTACTGTGTGTCTGCAAAACTAACTTGTTCCAACTGCATTTTCTCTCCATGTGGCACAAGATTTGTATTCAACAACCTTTCCTTTCTAAGGCTGCACTGAGGAAAGGGAGCCCATTTATATCATTCTTCCTTTGTATAAAGATTTCCACTGTGGTGTGAATTAAATTCATCCTCAAAAATAATTTTCTCTGTAGCTCTACATGAGCTTATGTCCCAGCACACAGCAACTCTAGAGCAAATTTTTAGAATATGTCACCTTTAGTACAATATTCATAACAGGCTCAAAACACTTAAGAGAAAAGAATAAATGAAAGGCTTTTACATAGTCACAGCCTTCTTTCACTGAACTTTCATCCCTCCCACCTTCATCTCATAGTTTAGTTTTTCTGAAATATTCCTGCATCTTCTCTGTTGGCCTCTGCTTTTATGCAGGGCTTTTCTGGATAAGAATCTCCTCTATTTCTGAGTGAACAGATATCTGCCTCCAGCCCAACCACTTACATCATCAAGGAAATCATCCCCTTGATTGCCCTAACAGCGCATTAGCAGTTAAAAATATATATATATTCTACCACTTAAGCCTGTCTGCCTGAAAGAGCAGATGATGCCCACTCAGGCAGCTCTTCTACACTCAGATCCCCCATCAATTTCAATGCAAATTCCCCAAGGAGAATGACTACAAAGACTGGGCTCCTGCAAATATTTATAGCATAATTCAACACGGTTAATGAAGTAACCATGACACAAACCAGAAAGAATACCAGTTTAATATGTCAGGCCTTAGCCACATGAATAGAAATTAATATATACACATAGATATCATCTAAATCATGAAACAACTACAGGCTCCGCATTAATAAATAGTGCAGCTGTAACAACACAAATACCCCCCTGAATCCTAAAAGGTAAAGAAGCTTAACAGACAATTACACAAAGAGTAGAAAAGCTAAACTGCATTTTAGAAAAAAGACTGGTGTGGATAATCAGCATAGGTGACCTAACTTACAGTTCAATTTCTCTTGAGTAAATACAGTGGTATGCAAACTACTTCTGTACTATCAAAAAGGAAAAAAAAATAAGATTCAGGTTAAATGCTGTCAATTAAAAGAAAGTAACAATACAGCAATTGAAGCACATGTACGTAAATGAAAGGTACCCAAGTATGATAATAGTACCCATCTTCTAATTTCCAATCATCAGTTTTACACTTTTTACACATTGCCTCAGAGATAAGTTCCTAGTTTTGAGTGCTTATCAGTGTACACACTGGCAATTTCAAGCAGTTTTGCTCACAAAAAACAAGATTTCTGAGCTGCAGTCATCTCGTTTTTACAAGCATATGCTGTCTTTATTACTTTAGGATTTAACATTCATAGGGTATATGAGGCATCTAGTGATTTAAAAGATTTTCTTCCTCACAGTAAAATCCATTAAAAATATGCTTCTGTGCTCATATGCTTGTATTTCAAGTTGTATTGGGAAACTGATAGAAATTAACCTAAAACCTAATACTCTAGTCCCAAAACAACATAAAAATCCTAATACTCATACCCTTGCTTTTCCAAAAATAATGTGTGATGTGAATGACATTAATTCCCTAATTAGATATTCTTTTCCCATTACCCAAAAAATTGGTATTTGATGCAATGGAAGTGTGCATAACACATTATTAATCACTGTCAATAATGTGAAAGGTTGCAAAGATAACTACTCATCATTATAGAGTCTGGGCACGTGGCCAAAAGGAAAAAAGAACAAAACACATGGATATTAAGTTATCATCAATGGTTATGAATAGTTTTTGGCTTCCAAAGTTCAACATTCAAAACATCTGACACACTGCCTAGACGTCCCTCACAAAAGCCTTGATTTCAGAAGGTTTAACTGCATGATGTTCTCTGTGAACGTATAATGTATTGCCACATATGCTGAGTGACAACATGCTTGGACTGTGGACACACACAGATTTAAAATATTGGAGTCTAAGACTTGATTTTGAACCATTTGCTGAACACAGAGTCACATTTTCCTCAGGCATTAAGGATGAAACTAACCTATTAAACAGTCACAATGCTGCTTTATGTCATCTTTGACATTATCTGCAAAGGAGACAACAGTACATTACAAATAAAAACAGTCTTTACCTAGCCCTTAAACAGAAATTAAGACTGAATGTTTTCATTATTTAGAAGCTGTAAAAATCCTAAATTAAGATCCACTTTCTAGTTTAATAGGAATGGATATAAGAACAGAAAACTGTCATAATGTGAAAAGCATTCTAGATTACTAATCTTAATTCGCAACAAAAGACATCATTGAAGTTCATCATAGCAATTGACTTGCAATAGAATAATTTCAGCATACTGTTCTCTTTCAGAAGAAAATCAGTCATTCCAAACTCCCAAACTGATTCGGTCACGATACCTAGACACCCCTTTAAGTTTGCCAAAAACACGTGCAAGCTTTAAGGAAACCTAATTCCATCCTATTGTACCCTCTGCAGACCACTCTAACAGACCATATTACCTCTCTTCTAAAGGCCCATCCCCAGCTGGGGCAGCAGTTACAATACACCCCAGAGCATTCCATGCAGCATGAGGTTGTTAATAATATATATGGAAGTTCATGAGGGATGGGGGGGGGTTGTCTTCCTGTCCCCAGGAAGAGATGCAAGCCTGAAAAACTACTCAGTAAATGAAGTACATCTACCAGCCCTAAGTGTGGTGCACACGACACTTGCCAGGGTTGAGACAGAATAGACTCTGTCGTCCTCTAACCATTCCCTAGTTTACTCTTCCCTTCCCACAAGATTCACTAAAAATTAAGCAAAACCACTGTCTCTCTCCTGAATATTTGAAGCACACCTGCTGAAAAGCCACCTACAGAACAGTACATTCATTTACAGAATATATAGAGTGTATTTTAGGGGAGGGAGTGTTACTGGTTTTGTTGCGGTTTAAGGGGTGTTTTGGGGTTTTTTTTTGTTTTGGTTTTTTTAGAAATAAGGACAAGCACATACTTCAATTTTTAAGCAGATTTTCTCATAAGAGATGAATGCTTGTATCATACTTGCTTTCATGTTGCTTACTTTGTGTTCTTGTCTACAAGACTAGAACAAGTATTTCTCATCATTGATCAAGATTATCCAGTTCTAACTCCCATTTTACTGATAGCAACAAAAAACCCCAAACAAAACCCAAAACCAGCACTGCAAGAACAAGCCAGTTCTCCTCCAGCTTCTCATTCTCCATCACACTTCTAATCTTCCTGATCCTCAGATCAACCAAGCATCTTGGAGCTATGTTTCCTAAAAGCCATAAAGGGCCATGGTGACAGCTGGATTCATTTGAAAATAATGCCCACTTAAAAATAAAATAATATTAACTTAATCCAAGGGGAATCCAATACTGGGAGCTGCGTATCTCAGATATTCTCATCTGTGTAGGGCAGCAGGGGAGTCATCCCAACAAGTTAGCCCTTGAAATGCAAAGCTGCAGCAGTAAGGCAGTGGCAGACAGAGGACTCCAACCTATGTGACACACTGAGATTCTTACGGGTTTTTTTTACTTGAACTTTTTAGTAAAGCCCCAGAGATGTTTCTTGCTATTGGAACATACCCAGGTTGGGCCAATTATGACCACCCAGCTGCAGCAATTGCCAATTTAGATCCTGTGATGATAACACAGAGATGAGGGAGATGGGTTTTTCTTTTACACCTCAGCATTTTCCACATTCCTGAACCACAGGGCTATACTCCTGAACCACAGGGCTACATCTTACCTCCTGTTATTTACAATTAGCAATTGGAAACTAATATTCTACTCTATAGAGATGCTTATACACACAGAAAAATCCAACAGCTACATCTACAAGCTGAAAATATATTACCTACACATCAGATAAAGACAGGTGAGTACAGAAGACTATGAGCAAAACATTGTGTTTATGCCATTATTGATTATAATGCATGTTAAGAAACCTGGATTTTCTGCTAGTGTCACTCAACACAGTGTGTATCTTTTGTCTCCTTGTGGTTCCGCCAAAGCAATAAACACATTCACACTCAGCTACTGTAAATGCAATGCATGATATTAGACCACCCACCATCAAGATTTGAAGTTCCAGGTTCTTATGAAAGCAATCATCTGCCTGTCTATCTAGAAAGACCCTTGTCTGTACATGTTTCCACCTATTTTGGCTTTTCAATGTGCTGTGCTGCCCTCCCAAGTTACTACATAGTTACACAAGGTGAAAAATCTCCCCCACACTCAACTTTCATCCTCTGCCAGCTGGTCTATTATGTCATGTCATTTGAGTTTTAAAAGGATGCATCCATGTATTTATTTTTCCCACCTGATAAATATTTATGAAGATTTTACTCCAGTCCTAACACATACACTCTATAACTAATCTTTCTTTTATTTAGTCAAGCATCTTAAACGAAGACGAGTTTGAAGACAGGCAATTCCTATTGCCAAGCCTGAGATCCAGAAGTCAGAATATTAAGCAAAATGATGCCAGTTTGAAAGACAAAAACAAAACAAACAAAAAAAAACACACCAGCACATGAGATTATCACGAGTTTCACAACAGTGGAGTGAAGCATTTAAAATCTGCAAACACTAAATGTTTGAAAGAAAGGTCTCTTCCGTTGTTTGGTGATGGTTTTCTCATTCACAGGCTATGAGCTATCAGCCTAAATAACACTAAAGCACAAACATTATGCAATTAAGAGATAGCTGTTGCAACTTTCACTCATTTCTAGTATCTTATATTGATTTTGATCAAGGCTGATACAGAAAAGACACACTTTCAATAACTAAATTAGTACTATCTAGTTTTTTGGATTGGTTTAATTCATGTTGGGAACCAGTGGGACAATAGTGGAACAACTGAGGCCTAGTTCCTCCTTGTATCACAAAAAATTTAACTACAATCCAACTTCCCTTACCCAATTACCTAGCAATTCTGTGATCTCTCCAGTTTCTAACCACTCTTATTTTTACTGTGTTTACAGGATTTACTTAAAGATTTTGAATATCACAGTACTAAACTGAAGACCTTTTAAAAATTCATTACCTTGTTTGACATGATACAGCAAACATCAATGAAGAAAACAAGGCATCTGAATTAGAAAACTTCAGAGAGAGACACTGTAATAACACAGACACTTCCATCTGCCTTGTTACATTTTTGGAGTAGTCATATGAGATGTATGTTGTTTATCCAAAACAAATCCTCCAAGTTACTGAGGATCTGATAGTCACTGCTGTCATCACAGTGAAGAACTGAAAGACTCCAGCAAATACACTGCAAACTGAATGCTTGCAGCACGTAGAGTTCTTGTTTTCCACCTATAAGTGAGGTTTTTCACAACAAGCCTACCTTGTCTCCATCGATTTCTCAACTAATGTCAGATCTCAGAAGCTACTCCCTTGCCCCTCAGCTCCCTTGAATACAACTCCTTTTTTAGTGCAGAACACTTGAAAAATAGCTTCACAAGACTGAGTACATATTTATTACTATCAATGTGCGATAGCCTCAAGAGACATCCACGCATCATAATCTGTTAGCAAGAAAAGGAATCGCAGTCTTCAATACCATGCTATTTTTTGCCTAATGCTGCAAGGACAAGCTAATTTGTAAGCCAGATCATTCCTTTCTAAAGGATGAATGACAGTCTTTTGTAAAGAAGGCATTCTTTTAATTCTACCATAAAAGAAACCACCCTCTCACTGACTTTTATTTCCACAGGAAAGTTGCTGGAGCATCTCAGTCTCCCAAAGGCAGGTCCGGTTTCCCATCAGAAGCTGCAATAGACTTCTGAGGAATGGGAGAAGGTTGAGGTGTCTCCACTGGCTCCATCTCCCCCATAATGTTGTACACATGTCATTCCACATGCCTCTGTCATGTCCTACCTCTGGGTTATTTTGCATTGACAGAAAAAGATCAGAAATAGAGAGTGAACTGTCTGACTGGCCAAAGGCTTTTTGTGAGAAAAGGCAAGAAACTCACATGTACTTCCCCTTCCAGCCCTCCTCTGCAAAGGGAAATCATGACTTGATCTATAAAACAATAGTAAGATACTGCACTGCAAAGGGATTTCAACTGGGAGAATAAGTTAAGTTAGTCCAGCAGTCTCCTACGGTTATTTTAGAGTTACACCAATGTAACCTTGACCAATTTTAGAAGAAAATATCTGTTTTCATCTGTAACACATCTACTTTACCACCAGGCTCTGTTACATTCTAAATAGTCCTTTTAGCAATCCTTTGAAAATAATATATGACCATGAACGCAGACACAGACATACGATACTTTTCAAGGATGAACAGCAGAAAACACACAACTTTTTCACACACCTTTATCACACTCATCAAGAGCTCCTTCACCTGCACTGCACTCTTATTTTAGAGCCACACACTGCACTGATAAATATGCTTTGTCTGTTGTACTGAGTCCACACTTTAACACAGAAATCTAATTTCTTTGTTAAATACACTAGAGTTTTGCTGCTACAGGAAGTTGTCACCAATATTTATTTCTTAAAGTCATGAATTGTTGCACTGTGCAAGCATAAATAAATCTATACCACATCTGTCAAACTAGACTATAATCAAGCAGAAAAACCCCTAGCAGTGACTGCCTAAAAATAAAATACTGACAAATGCATGTCTGTCTCTCCCTAACGCCTCCATTTCTGAAAGACCCTCGAGGTACTTGCAGCTTTGCAATATGCCCTAAAATTAGTAAATAAGTCTGAATTATCACAGAGGTTATTTCCTGTACACTCCTTCCTCCTTTTTCCCATTCCCTTTCCTACCACTCCCATCACCAGGAATATCACAATAGATAGCAGACCTCAGGGATATCAAATTTGCTTCCAGGCACAGACATGATGAGAGGCAGTGTCTGACTGTCCAATATGAACTTCCCAGCTATTTAGGTTTCAAAGAATTTAATACCAAGGCCTACACATTATTCCAAGTGACGATTACTTCAAAGCCAAAGGGGTGTCCATTTGCATAAT
Organism: Cephalopterus ornatus; assembly: GCA_013396775.1. NCBI lineage: Eukaryota > Metazoa > Chordata > Aves > Passeriformes > Cotingidae > Cephalopterus > Cephalopterus ornatus. The sequence goes on along the minus strand of VZRE01006216.1, from coordinate 92,228 downwards.
AATGAACATTTTTCTAAAGAGGTGTTCAGGAAAATACATGCTAATGAGTTCTAATGTATATTATCTGAAAGTCACACTTGTTTTATAAAAATAATTAAAACCACAACCTCTAATGTTTACCGACCTGTACCTTTTATGTAACAGACTGAGAGACACCTGTCCTATTAAATGCACAAAAGTATATAGGTCTCATTTTTGCAACACTGAGTCACCTGGAACTCAGTAATTTGTGTTGGACTGTTCACATGTGTAAGGACTGTGGGAGTGGGCTGGTTTCTGAAGGGGTGCATCAGGGGAAATGCATCCTATGGCACAGAAAACATGGCTTTGCTACATCTTAATCACTGAAAGAATAATGAAAATACAGCAATTTCTGTTGAGGTATATCTCACAGCTGCAGAAGCATTTCCAAGAACACTCTGGCATCAGGAGTAAATTTTTTTACAATATAACCAGTAACAGAAGAATTTTTTCCTAGTCACAGAGTTCTCCTTAGCATCCTATAACCCATGTTTGATATAGGTATAGCAGGCTTTTCCTTTTAAACACCACAAGTTCATTTTATTTTGAAGCCGTGTTCTTTATGCTCCAAAGAATATATACTATACTGCATAGCACTTAGCTGTATTTATTGCTTGAGCCTTTTGGTTTCATTACCTTTGAGACTAGATTGATGAAGCCATTAGGATCTTAGCTATAAAATCCTCATTTATACCACAGGATGTGGAAAACTAGAGTAAGAGGCTCACTAATGCACTGAGACACAGATACAGCATCAGGTCTAGCTTTCACTCTTCAGTCCACACTCATGTGGGCCCCAGACAAGGAACCCCAAAGCCAGCTAGAGAAGACAGCATATATATTCCAACGGCAGACTTTAGATTTGCCACAGAATCAAGATGCCTGGCTAAATTTTGAAATATCCCAGGTAATTTATGACCATTAATTCTTGCAGTCATCCAAGATAAGAAAAATAATCATATGTAATGCCTTAGGGTTTAAAGCCTGTTGTCAACAGCAGCAGCTGGAGGAAGGGCTGGATTTCTTCCCTACACACAACACAACCAGCTGATGCATCGTATTGTTGGGTTTCTGTCCAGCTCTGAAAGATCAGCTATTGATCTGTGCCACAGGCAGCAAAGCAACACCAGACATACTGTTGTAAGACTGGAACAAACAGATCACACCAGTGTATTCTTAATCTATAAGAGAAGGGGGGTGGGGGTAAAAAGCCACATTAAAACCAGATGCACACAAATGCAGGCAGGGAAGCTCTTGCAGGCAAGGGCAGAGTTAGGGGTGTCATATAAAGTACTCATCAGCATCAATCCTCACTCCTTTGAAACTGGAAATACTCTTCCACACAGAGTAACACAGTTTCAGCAAACAGAAATAATTTCTGCCTAATTTCGCACAGTTCTATTTACAACAGCATCTGCACTTATCTACTGTGTACATGCTCTACCGTACAAGCATTTTCAGAGGCATGCTTGCCAGGATTTTGGAATAAACCCACAAGAGTAATTGTCCTGCTTTTTGTTCACATGGGGCAAGGTGAATGTCGGGCTCTTCCAACTACATTGCAATTCATCCTCATGCTCTATTTTTGGTTAACAAAGACAAAAAACTGGGCATCCTGCTAAAACAGTGCCATCAGCAAGTTTGTAAAAGGTGTTATAGGTTTTTTCAACAGAGATTTAAAGAGTCCTACCCTTTGTAGTGCAATACTTCATTGGTAATTCTCCCGTTACTACGAAGCCACAACATAAACAGCAGTTGTTTATGCATCTCATCACCTACTTGGCTGCATTTCCTGATCAGCTTCACTCCCTCCCTCTTACACAGGCTTTAAGCCACTGCTCATGTGGAAAGCCAGTATTGTCCTTCATAACTTAAACCACCTGTGAGATTGGAATCTTCAAAGCACACTCAAATCACTTACAAAGTTATACTCCATTGTCTTACAATGCCACGTGCTTACACATGGATATTTCTTCCACGTCCTTAGAACTTCAGATAGAACTCCTTAATCAAGTTATTTTTAAGATAATGAACTTCCCTCAGCTTGAGGAAGAGAAATACAGCCTTGGTGACTACAGAATTTTTTGTTATTTTCCTGTTGTTCAGTGAAATTAGTGTTGTGCTGCTTCAACCAAAGTGACTTAAAGAATTCAATTTAGCATTGTCAGCCAGAGAGAACAGAACTGTGCCAATACACCAACAAAATGGATTTCTTTTTAAGCTAGATTTACTATGATGTACATGTCATTTTACAGAAATTGCATAACCTAACAATATGAACAACTGGTAGATTCACCTGACCTCAACAGGAACAGAAATAAACAGCGCAGCACACCCACGTTAAAAAACCCATCCATACACATTCCATCTGTTGGTTTTAGGAGCCACATGTATCTATATCCATTGCTGAAAGTCACAGCATATGTGCTACATAGAGTTTATTCACTTTACAAAACAGAGGGAAAACTCAAAGAACTGTGCAAGTCTAAGGCTGCAAGAAAGCACACATAAGGTTTTTTCATTTTACAATAACAGACTTGGGGAAAGGTAGGGGCAAAAAAAATGAAAGACTGATAGAATTACACTTGAGTCAATTCTAGATGAGACTATACCACGGAGTCCCCAAGCATATGAAGTTTACCACTTGAAGTCTAGTTCACATCAACACAGACCCTTTGTATCACATCCTGATGTGAACTTTCACAAGTTGGAAAAACAATCACCCCCAACTTTTTAAAGTTTTCAAAATTCTTTTAACTAGACAAACATTACAGGAGACATCAGCTGAATAGGCAAGATCCATTGTTTACCTTATATAAAAATATTTGTCAATATGGGAAATTCCTTCAAGACTGGGAAAGGACTGGCAATACCAAATCACACTCATACAGCTCTCACTGAAACCACTGCAGAAAGAACTTTCACAGAAAACAGAATACCTTGTAGCAACCATCGAGGTGAAAATCGGCATCACTAAAATGAACAAAACTATCTTTTTCTTTGAGCCAATTTCTTAGTGAAGAGTGGTTTAAAATAGTCACAGGCAGCACACCCACAAAAAGGTTTCAGAAACATCTTAAGAGCAGAAAACTTAGACCTTGGATGGATCAACAGGGCACATCCATGTAACTAACCCTCCCAAACCTGACTCTGTGAATATAAGGTTTAAAGTATATTTACTAACAAATCTTAATTACTGTAAGACATTCAGTTAGGAACTAAAATCCTACAGAGACTGTGATGTTTATGGAAGGTTTTAAACATCTGCAAAATGAAGAAGTTGACATTTTCTCAGTTCTCTTGCTCAGTGGATGTTTATTGCATTTCTGTTTCCATAAGAGCCCAGTTAGTTAAATTATCAGAACACTACATAGCAGCTTGCTGTAATTTCATAAAGTAAGCCTTGCTGAAATTTATAAGTGGTTATACTTGTGTGCTTTCACACTGGCTCAGCAGCACAGCACCCACCAACTGCATTACTGTCTCAGCACAAAATTCTGCTAATATATATTGTACTCAGCCACCGTTACCCTGCTTTAAACAACACAAGTTCTCAGAACGAGCAGGTCAATACATGTGGAGACTGCTTATGCTCTTTAAACTGACTTTGATATAAAGGCAGCAGCAAAGTATCCTCAAGCAAATTAGAAGGGTGTCAATAATAAAGCAGGAAGAACACAAACCAAGGAGAAAGCTGTAGCATATGGCTTCAGTCACGTGTATCACCACGGCTGCTTCAAGAAAAATAAGTCAAGAGAGAACACACCCCATGAAAGAGTGTTAGTCTGCTTTTAACACTGTAAAACTGCAGCTCACACGTTCTTCATTCAAAATTAAAAAAAAAAAAAATATAGATGAAGATGTTTACTACGAAGGAGCAAGAAGGAAAAGAAATATACTGAAAGACCACCATTGGTTTAGCTTTACAACGTCCAGTGCCAAATCCACTCTGCCTCTGTGGTAGCATGTCCAGGTAACTTAACCTGATATTTCAAAGTCCAGGGTGACAATTTTCACAGTCAAAACTAAAAATATCCACAAACTCACACACAAAAGTAACCAACCACCTATAAGCCCTGTGAGGTGCAATATTCCCATACTGCTGACAACAAACACAGTCCTTCCTAAAACCTACTGGCCCAGTACCTCAGGTAGGTACAAATAAAACTCTAAGCAAGAATTAAAATAGCAAGTCAAGCAGAGACAAAAGTTTAGTTGGACAAGAGAGCACATATAAACATAAAACAGACATTTACAGAGATGCTTCCAAACTCTGAATGCATTTCACAATTATATTTTACTCATCAATCACAGTGTTCATTCAAGTAGAGCAGAAGACACTTCTGTCACTATTGCACATACAGATTTCTTTAGCATGTCCCACTGACTTAGAGCTATGGATCTGAATGAAAAGGCAGAAAGAGTGGGAATGAAGTTGATGGAAATCAACTGAAGAAATATTCCATTTCAATCATCAGCAGAAAAAGCATTTAATCAGAACACAGGGCAGTACTAAATTTTTCATGACACAAGACATGGAAATGTACCTAATTAGATTATTTTCGCAGCAGTTTTTACCTCAAGTCTCCTCTTCAGGAAAATAAAGAAAATACGAATTTACTGCTCATGAGCAATCATCCATTTTATGTCAAAACAGTAATATACATGCAAACTCTACAGACAAAAAGTCTGTAGTATCACCTCTATTACTCTTGCATTTAAAGACTTCATTGCAAGGGTCATATACTGGCATAAAACCTGCTCACTTTATTCACATTAGTAATCCTACTACCTTCAGCTGGTCTGCTTACACAGTTGTTAAACCTGATCAAATTTTTCACTCCTATATTACAAGTTACATGGAATTTGGTTATGTAATTCCCACTAGAGCCAACTTAAGATACGTACATAAATGCATTGCTATCCCAAACATTAATATGAGTTCTCTTAAGCTCGGCCTGGCAAGCTGTGATGAGTGAAAAGAACTGATTTCAGCACTGTCTGAGGCAATCCTGTTTCTAGATCTTGAAGATCAGCCAACACACAGAAAGCAAAACACCCTGCCTCTAAAAAACAAGCACAAATACTAAATCTTGTCTTCCTTCAATCAATACAGCTACAAAGTTGATACCTAGAAATACACTTATTCCTCCTCCCAAAAAAAAAGGGAAAAAAAAAAAGGAAATTAAGCTTTATTTCTACACCAAAAACGCAAGCCTAGCATTCTGTATTTTACCTAGGAAAGACAAGCCATATCCATCATTGAGGGGTGTACATATACACAATGATTTCTTACTGCTTCAAAACCACTAAACAATGGTTGACTTTATGTCCATAAAATATATGGTGCTAAAAAGGAGAATGCACTCACCCAATTTAAAAAGAGCTTGGTCTTATTTCTTCCAGTATAAATCTCATTTCCAATAACAAAAAAGTGTCTACTGATGATTAATTTTAATGGCCCATGATCACACATTCACTTTACCCTACCAGAAATCTGACAATTTTAAGCTTAAAACCACTAAAGCTTATATTACTATTCAACCCATAATAACAACAACTGAATTGAATCAACATTATTATTCCAAACTGCTTTTTCCCCAGTAAACATAAGTCTAAGCAAACCTCTCCTCAGTAACCTTTCCCTGAAAAATTCTATAGGAAATGAAATGTAATACTCTATTAAGACTTGTTTTGCAAACAGAAGTGAGAGAGATCACCCAAGCATGCAGAGCCATTAAAATGGATCTTACATATATCATTATAAATTTAATAATCTCCATGACGGCTCGAGTTCAAGTTAAAATGAATGTCAGCAAAGCATGACCAATTGATGTTATCCCAGCTGCCACTGAGCCTCACTTGGGGTTATATTATACATTCAGAGGCCCAAACTACATGTGCACCACATACCCAGAGCCAGGAGCAGATGGGAGATGTAGGCTTCTATACCTATCAGCAAGGAGAGGCAGACATAACTGCATATTAATTTTGGTGCATCAAAACAATTATAGTCTACTTTGGTGTCACAGGTTGCAAATGTTTTTCCCATCACACCCCACGTGCAGTATAATGTTGTACACTTAAGGAGGGGAAAAAAAAAAGTGTTCTAACAGCCTCCAGAAATTAAGTCAATAGAAGGATTTTGTTACAATCCATATTGATTTACTTCAGTCCCAAAATGCTTCCTTGAAAAAAGTAGAAGGAAGACCCTGGCAGCTTGTCAGTTAATAGATCTTGCTTGATGCAATTAAAATACATTCAGAAGTTCTATTTTGTTCCCCAAATAAATGTTCCTAAATGTCATTTCTCTCTAAGCAAAAAGCTGCATTTTATCCAATTTCTGAAAGTTTTCCAGGCCTCTTAGATTTCTAATGGAGTGACAGGGAAACCACTTTCATTCTTCAGCAGACTTGATGAAATTGTGACACAAACCTCCCTCTCTCCAAAATGAGGCAGCGCTGTTGAACAGCAAAATAATAGCTGACAGTCAGGTTTTTTTCCAACTCACTTTTCAACTGAAATAAAAATCATACGGGGAAAGGAGCTCTCCATACAAAGCTGAACACAGTGGTTTCTATTGCCCATCAAATCTGCATGGAAAGTGACATCAGTGATTTATCCAGTAGAAACATGTCAAGTTTTACATTTTGCCTGACTGGTGCCAACAAAACAACTTTCAAGTCACAGTTGTTCACAAGCCACGGTCTGTCTGAGACTGCAACTTCATTCAGGTCAATTTAAAGCACCAATCCATTAAGATGAAATAATACAACACTACTTTGACACACAGAGCTTCCACAAAGCACTTGGACAAAACAAGGTGCAGCAGCTGACATTGGGCACATTCCGCTGTGCATTTTTTTTCAAGTCAAAATTGCATCTGGCAACTCCAGTAAAATGCAAACATGACCACCAGGACAAGGAGGATACTGACAAGTGTATGACAGTTTCAGCAAATTGAAACACCAAACCCCAAGAAAATTTTTTAACCTCTCTACTAACGATATCAATTAAAAAAAATTAAACTTATAATAAATCAATAAGTTGTCAATCAACAAGAGTTAATATATTTTGTTTTCACTGTATGTCTCCTCATCAGCATACACCCACAATTATAGAGGTTTTTCCCTTCTTTCACTCATGTTAGCATTTCCCCTTCCCTCAGCTCTTTACTCCATACATCAGAACAAGCTTGAAGAGACAGACAAACATCTTCTCAAATATATAATCAGGAGAAGAGATGTAGAGCTGGCTAAGCACAGTGAGCAGCAAGTGCAACTGATAAAAGCGTTATAAGGAGCTCTTCTGCCACTTGTGTCTCCTTCAGCAATTTAAGCAGAAAGTGCTTTTGCCTTTTGTCACTTACCCTTTTTTGATCTTCCAGTCCATGTGTCACAGTCTTTCTTTTCTGATGTTGGCTGGATTCAGAGCCAGATTCCATTTCCCAGCTACAAAGACTCTTCCAGCCTCTAAGCTTTCTCTAAAAATCCATAGCATAAACAACAAAAATCTAAAAATAATTAAAAAAGCGAGATAATTCCTTCAAACCTCATCCATGTCCTTTATCATCCTAAATTCCTGTTTGCCATCACTGCTCATTATCTTAACAAGCAGTCATTCTGTGAGCCTCTATATCCTACAGTAGCTCAGACGAAGGTTTCCATGTACATGCCTTACAGAAGGATGACAGAGCTGAATCCAAACCCAGTAGTTTGTGCCACATTATTGCTCCATCAGCAGCCTTTTCAGTGCATTCCTGGCACGGATAATTTATATGTCAATAAAGGTGTAAATGTGCATTTAATCCAGTGTGTTGATATTATCAGCATACCTCTCATGGGCCACCTTCTTCCCATAAATCAATGTAAACACTTCACAGTGATAATTGCCTTTTGCAAATCTAGCAGGTGTTAATTACGTAAAATCATCCATGCACGCTCATCTTCTTCTATGTATTCAAACAAATACCTAGAAGGGGGGGAAAAAGGCAGTTTTTACCAGCTTGAAAGAAAACATAGCTACTGATATTCTTTGCCCACCACCAGGAGCCACAAGTCAGAACTGATACAATAACTTCATGTTTTGAACATACTACACTCCTCATGCAAGCCTCTCAAAATGCTTTGATGCCTATTTAGTGTGTTACCTTGCCTTCGGGGCTTCTTGCATAAAAACACCCCAGAATGACAGTACTGCACACCACAGGTGAGCTTTTGCAACACTGACTGAAGCCTGCAAGGATCAACTCAAAACCCAGCCTTGCAGGGTTCCAGTACCTAAAGCCAAACCCATTATTCTTCTGGGGTCTCTCACCCAGGAATCTGTCACCACAGTCTATAAGGTTATTGTGTGTCACCTCCCAAAATCCTGAGCACACTAATACCTGAAAAAACAGTTTCTATTATTACTTGGGAAAGAAAGCGGTGCCTGAAATCACAGCTTAGCAAGTCAACCACATTATAGTGCTGTTCTTTTTTGCACTGAGGAGCACAAGTTTACTGCAAGAGACAAATCACTTCCTGAGTTAATCTGTAAGGTGGGATCAATATCAGCAGGCTTCAATATGCAGGCACCAGGCAAAACACATTTACTACACTGAATTCCATACTAAAAAGGCTAAATATTAAATCAATTTTAGCCACATTAGCTGAGCATGGTATAAGACCATATATTTAGCTGCATGTTGTTACAAACCTGGTCATAAGACAAGCTCCAAAAAAAATCCAAACCTCTGTCCTATGTAACAAAGGAACTAATAAAAAAGAAAATCATCAGACATTCTGCCATCACTAAAGGATAAGCAGCATAAATAAAACACATTTTTCATAACATAGTAGAAATGTTTGTTCTACATACTGAGGTGCCCTGTTATTCCAAGGCAAAAATCTTGACAAGACAACAGGTAGAAATACTGCTTTTGCCTATCACATCAAATGCTCTTTCACTGTTCCTCACCAGGAAGCAGGTCATTAATCCTAAAAATAAGCTCTTTTTCTTCTAAAGAGCACGGGAAAGAATACAACGGATTGCAGCAATGCTGCTGAGCTATGCCATTTGAAAATAATCTAAAAACACTTCTAAACCATTTTAAAGAGAAACAAGGGGTTTCAAATTTTATTTTGAACCAGAACCTCCTCCTGATCTGTGGTTTCAAACCTGCCAATAACCAGAGAAATCTAAAAGGTATCTTGAAGGCAGTGAATGGCCTTTGACCTTAGCAACAAATATCACACACCGAAAAAACCTCAACTTTTATAAATATCCTTAAGTCCCACCGAGGAAAACTTTTTCCCTCCAGTGATTTCACTGTGATGTGACACATGAGACTGCATCAGTCACATCGTGTAATGCCATGCTGGAATAGCATGACATAACCAGTGCAACTAAGGACAACATGAAAGGTCCCCTGAACTAGAGAAAAAAAAAAAAAGGAAAGGAAAAAAAAGAAGAAGAAAAAATGCAGTCTCTGGAAGTTCCTGTGCAATCAACGTTACAGCTTTAACCATCATGGGAGTAGACAGACTCTCTGGGGAAATGCGTGAGTGTCTATTTGTATATAGTACTTAGTATATGTCTGTAGCCTTAGAGCACGTATTACAGGTATTTAGTGTTACTGCATGAGTTAGCTACATTAAGCTTCATATATTAAAAAAAAAAAAAGGTATTAACATAGAGGAAGAAAAAATGTATCCTGAAGCTTGAAGAAACATTTCTGATCAGCCACTAGACTGAATCTTATTCTTACTATCACCAATAAAAAGAAGTTTCACTTTTTATCTCCCCATGTTTCTAACCGTGGAAATTGATTTACTAACAAATTTAATTGGCATTAAATACAAAAAAACTTTAAGAAGAAAAAAAAAGGTAAGATTTGCTGGGGAAATCACCACATAGCCAGAGACACTGAATCCAACAAAATATCAAGGGACACAACATTTTACCTCGTTTTCCTACCACTGCAATATCCAGAATCCCCAGTCAGGCTCTGGACCCAGGCGGGCTACGACTGAAAAACCCCCATGAATAAACAGCTGTAAGAACTCGAGAGCCTACCCCCGACCATGGCTTAAATATATAAACGGTCTCAATGAACCACAGGCGAGTTAACGTTCTTAAATTTAAACCTTAAGGGCTGCACCTGGATGTGTCCTAGGAGGGTCCATTCTCAGCACACAGCACCGCAAGACCCCCACCTGCAGGCAATGTCATTCAGAAACACTTCGCTGGGTACCCAGATCCCCGCACATGCCTCCTGGTTGCCACTCTTTCAAAGAAAGCAGAGCAAATTAACACAACTTTTGGGGGCGGGGAGGGCCTCATTTAAAAAAAACACGCAATCTCGCAGCATCGGAAATCCTTCATTCCCGCCACTGACTTGTGTTTCAGAACAAGCAAGCCAAGCAAATTTTTTTTTTTTTAACACGGAAAACAGAAGCCCGGCAGCTCCCAAGTTCCGCGGGTCTGTGGCGCGGCCCGAGGTGAGAGACAAAAAACCCCCCGGGGACACCCCCACCCGCGGGCTGCGGGCGGGGCGGGCGCCCCTCTACCCCGCACGCAATACGACACAAAATAATAATAAAAATAATAACAGAGGGCCGCAGCGGCAAGATTGGCCCGGCGGCAAACCCCACCCGCGCCCACCCCCGCAGG
>VZRE01006216.1:53233-81201 GCA_013396775.1 Cephalopterus ornatus | reverse complement strand
GGAGGGCGGGCGGCCCTGGGCGCTGCTCCTCTCGCGGGCCGGCAGCCCATGCGCCCGGGGCAGGGCGAGGGGTCGCCCTGCACGCCCGGCTGTGGCTCCAGCGCCGCCGCTCCGCGCCGCCGCCACAACTCACTCTCCCGTCGCTAGGACAACGACCACCCGCCCCCTCCGCCGAGCCACCTCCTTCCCGGCAAACGCCGCGCCCACGTGGGGCCGGGACGCCAATGGATGGGCGGGGGATGCGGCTGGCAGAGGCGATGGGGTGCCGGCCTCTGGGCGGGAGAGGGGGCCGAGGGGCCGCGGGAGTGGCTGCTCCCAGGGGGGGGNNNGAGGGGAGGCGGCGGTGGGAGCGCCCGCGCAACCCGCACCGCACCGCACCCTACCCTGTGTGCGGGGCTTATGCCATGCCAAGCCACGCCAAGCCCTGGCCTCCGGACCGGGCTGACCGCGCACGACCTTGCCCAGAGAAGCAGCCACCGGCAGGCATCCTTTGGCTCTCCTGCGTCACCTGCCCCAACAAAGAAGACGCGATATCGCCAGCAGAGCGATGTGGGCAGGCTTTGGGACACATCAGGTCGTGTCCCCTGTCTGCCCAGCCCGCTGTCCTGCATCCTATCCCACGCCTTGGGACGTAGGAGCATTGCTGCAGGACCAGTGCAGAGAAACGGGCACACAGACCTGAGGGATGCCAGTCAAGAGAAGCCACAGGTCCGTGTTGCACATAGAGCATTATTAATGCAATATATTGTTGGTACCAAACACATCTCAATTAGATATGTATTCAAAAAAACCTATATGAACCTAGTATCACCCTCTCATTAGTGGAGATCCGTATGTTGGACCCCGAGATTAGCTCAGCTGGTTGGAGCAAGGTTGTGAGTTTAATCCTGTATGGGCCAACCACAAGTTGGACTTCAATGACCCTTATGAGTCCCTTTCAGCTCAGAATATTCTGTGAAATTACTTGGAGCAGGTCCAGCCTGCTCTGGAGCCTTGCAGGCTTTAACAAGCCAGGGCTAATAAGCCACACTGGGTGGAAGTTAATTCCTTGCAGAGCCACTTTGGCAGCTCAGCACCAGTTCTGGAAATTACATGTACCCACACTCCAGAAGGTTCTGCAGAAGCCACCTCCAGTCCAGTATGACTCTCTGGCCTGTGGTGGCCTCAGTGCCAGCATGTGGCTGTGTCCCAGCAGACCTCAAGCAGCCACATATTCCCTTGGTCACCCCCCATATCTGGGCTAACCTGGCCCACACAACTTCTGTGGAGAAGCAAAAGAAGCGCTACCAAATATCATGACAGATGAGAAATAGGTGGGGTTTATGTAGAAACATTTAGCCTCAAACTGAAATACACTTTTTTATAGCGTGAGTGCTGTAACACACTGTATTTAGAGCAGAATGTTACCATGAAGGTCAAGGCTGGCTGGAGGCCACAGAAGTAGGTGGTGTTGAGGGGACTTTGGATTTCTGAAGGCAATCAGCTGGTCATGGTTCACTGCCTGCTCTGGCTACAGTCCAAGACACCCAGGATGGCCACTGCTAACCACTTTTTGGGAGTGGCCAGCATGAAGAGAAATGGTTCCTGTTCCTCAGGAGTATATATTCAGGAGCAGTACCACCCTTCATCCTTCCTATCCTGGCACCAGTCCAGGTTTTCAAGGCATTTTCCTCATTTTCTACCTAAACTCCCTAGTCCTATACGTGACTCCTTCTGTGGCACCTCATTCTTGAACAAAGAAAAATCAGTTCATTCCCAAATAAAATTATGGCTCCAGTGTCACTGTGCTTTTAGCTTGATACTCAAAGCTGTTGATTCAGCAGAGCTACAGCTTTCAGCCCACTATTCGGTACATCTGCTGACATGGAACACCAGTAAACAAAATTTACATCTCATTTAGACCATTTCTTTAGTTCTGTACTTTAAATGTTAAAGAATGTGGCCTCTGTAAAAAATAGCCTATGAACTTAGGTTGCCTGAGGTTTTGTTTAAGCTTACCTGGAAAAACAAGATGTCACAAATATCTGGGCTGCTGTGGCTCCTGGGACCTTTAGGGACAATGTGTCTTGCAGGAGGCTTTGTCACGATGCTCAGTCTTGCCTGTGCTCCAAGGCCTTTGCAAGCATTTGGTGCACATACTGAATGCCATCTCCTGTGGAACATGAAATTTCTATCAATGTGTGACTCAGCTGCCACTTTTTGTGTAGCTATTTCTCATGCAGACAACAGGAATGAAAAATTAAGCCAAACTGGTTCCTTGGCAAAATTTAGGTGGTGTTTTAGTACGGTGAGAGGCAATTTATAATACATTAGTAAGAAACTCTGCTTCTACTGTAACATTTTTATGTTTAGAAAATCTTCTTTTAAAATATGTGAGTAGAGGTAGAAGAGAAGATTAGAACAGTCTAGTCTGTGATAAAGGAAAATTTCAATTCAATGGGACTGCTGTAAAGGCCCTTATTTATTTTTCTCAGCAGTTGCATTTTGCCTTTCACTCGTTTGCCTGCAGATTTAGTTGCTGTGGAGGTTTTCTTCTGTAAATTCTTCAAAGTGATGGATTTTCCCTTTGAAAGAATGCTTGACTGTAGAGAACTACAGAAGTGTAACCTTTTTTATTTTTTCCTGTGCACATGTGATGGTTTGAGCTTTGAAAAGATGTGTGTACTGCCACCTCTTTTGTTAATTTGCATACCAAGAGCCTGAAAATTTGCATTACTGGTTTCATACTCCCCAACTGAAAAGCAAGAACAGTGATCTGCTACTATTCTCAGTTAAAGGTCATCTGAAAAACACGTTTCTCTAGCTCAGACTAGTGAGACATTCAGCATTTTATCAATCAAAGAAGCATAAGGCATATTTTATTGATTAAATGTTGTGGTTGTAGCAAGGAACACTAACATACAAGGTGTTGCACCCTCACCAGTGCTTACAATCTAGACAGACAAAAGGCAAGAGAAAAAAAACCCACAATGTTTTAATCTCTGTTTTAGAAACAGAAAGCTATGGCACAGAGCTGATGAAAGGAATTTGCCAAGATCACATCTCCCAACTAACATGAGCATCTTAACTACAAGCTGTTGCCCTTCTTCTTGGTTCTTATCCTTTTGATGTGTTCCAGCCTGTTAGATAGGTAAAAGTAATCATGTGTTACAGTCTTGGACTCTAAAAAATAGTGATTAAAGCCCAAGTTCTAATAGGACACTGACACAGTAATAATTCTCTTACGTAAGAGTCCATACAGAACCACAGGTAACACAACACTTTAAACACACACCTTTAGTCTAGGGATAGATAATGCCATTCAAATCCCAGTACAATTCCTATGAAAAAGCCTTTTAGTATGTTCACAGAAGTGAAATGATGGGGTGGGAGCACCAGCCTGGAACTCTAGACTCGTGAATCTGTCAGCTTTCTGTCATCTAAGCCCACCCTGGGTACTGTGGAAGCTCACTGGGTTCCCACAGGATAAAATCTAAGTGCCAGCCATGCACTGTAAATGTGTTAAATCAAAGATTGCCTTTTACCACAAATTCCATAGAAATTCTGCTAAATGAGCCATTGGTCTTAGCTGGAACTTCAAGATACCAAGTCCACAATGGTTAAGTGCACACTATCACTGGCCATGCTTTAGAGTTGTGATCCCAGCATGGACAGCAGGATCTGGCCCAATGCAATTTAATTGCCACGAGGCTATTTAAATGCTGTGAAAGCCACAATGCCATAATCCCACAGTTTTCCCTAAGCATTTGAAAATATGAAGCTTCCTTTGCAAGTGCCTGTTCCTCTGACACTCCGAAATGTCACAGAAAGTTCAGTTCTAAAACATTAAAAGATGCCTAAAAATTCTGAATATTATTCGTATTATTAAAGAACCAGTTTTTATTGTAAGTGAAAAATGCTTCATAATTAGAAAACAAAACATTCATGAAGAGCTACATGCAATTCATCATCTAAAGAATTTAAATCATTTCACTTCAGATAATTCAGCTGTGATCTAAGACTGTAAGAGTCAACATTTCCTGAGGTGTTTTCGCAGACTTTTCAGGACAATCTCAAGTTCATTTGTCTGTATGTCTGCTGCAGGGTCTGGTAAAACATTCTGTTACAAAACTGATGGTTGCAATGGTAGGAGTGTTAAGAGAGAAGAAAAACAGGGATGGTAAACTAAAGTAGCAAAGCTTTCATTAATTTTTCAGGCTCTGTTATGTACCTTCTAGCTTTTGGCTGTAGTTAATCAATTTGAATGTTCATATAAGTTCTGACTTTAAGCGATGAATTCTTAAAAATGATCTATTTACCTCTCTGAATTCCAATATAATCTTTGAAAGATTAACTCTTAAGATAGCTAATAGGTTTTCTTAAGGACAGCAAGATGCCCTGTACTTGTTAAAAGGTGGGTACCTCTCCCTCTTTGATAAGAAATACATGGATTCCTCACTCATGGCTCATGAGGACAGCTGGTTAGATTCAGTAACCAATCACAAGAGCATGTCTAAGCAGTGGTTTACATGAACTAAGAATTTACTTCACAGTGCATTGTATTTTAGTTAAAATATTCTAAAACAACCAATTATTGTTATTGTTATCTAGCATCTCTCTCATCCTCAGAGCTGTCACTGTGTTTCCATGGTTGGAATATGTACCTCTTCAAAGTAGGATGCTTCCTCCATGGCTTGTATCCATGGACAGCCAGCATCCTTCCATGGTCACTCATTATTACAGTGAAGCACCTTTGCCAGCATCAAGTTGGGATTTTGGTGAGCCACTGCCCCAGGATTTTACCAGTGTTCCCATACAGCTGAAGCAACCTGCTCTCCTTTAACCAATATGGATGTTCCCTCAGGATATCAGATTTTTTTCAGTGAGGGGCATCATTCTATACTGTGATTCTGTCAAGTAGTTACTTTGCATCATGGCAACAAAATCTTGGAATTGGCTTGTGTGGTAGGGAGAAGCAATTTGATCACAATTGTTTAATTCTTGCTTTGGTAGGTGGGGCTCAGGGCAGGCCTCAGTTGTTTGTCTTCACTCCCAAGGTCTTCTCTGAACATCTGCCAGATGTGGTGGCATTCCTAAAATTCTCTCTGTTGTTTGTGTCTCCTTGGCCTCTGAAGCCTGGCTGCCTAATTGGAAACAAACCCTTTCCTGTGCTGCTAAAGGAAGTGGGATGTGTGAACCCTCACACCATGCTGGCCTCAGCCTGCAACTGCTATGTAACAGGAGGATTCCTGCTTGGCAGCAGGGACACCACTAACATGGACACCTTCACAGGGCAGAGTGGTTGTTATGTGTTATTCTGTGCAAAGTCCATCTAAGCCAACCCGACCTGTTGTTACACACCTGTGCAGGGTTTGGCTGGGGTAGAGTTAATTTTCTTTGCAGTGGCTGCTGTGGGGCTGTGTTTTGAATTCGTGCTGAAGACAGGGCTGATCATGTAGAGATGTTTTTGTTATTCCTGAGCAGGGCTTGCACAGAGCCAAGGCCTTGACTGCTGCTTGTACTGCCATGCTGGCAAGGAATTTGGGGGTACATGGGAGGCTGGGAGGAGACACAGCCAGCACAGGTGACCCCTAGTGACCAAAGGAATGTTCCAGACCATGTGACATCATGCTCAGTATATAGTGGGGCGAAGAAGGAGGAAGGGAGGGATGTTTGGAGTGATGGTGTTTATCTTCCCCAGTAACTATTGCACATGATGCACTGCTCTCCTGGAGATGGCTGAACACCTGCATGCCCATGGCAAGCAATGAGTTAATTCCTTGGTTTGCTTTGCTTGTGTGCATGGCTTTTGCTTTTCCTGCTAAACTGTCTTTATCTCAACCCAAGAGTTTTCCAGATTTTACCCTTCTGATTCTCTCACAATCCCAGTGGTGAGCGAGTGGCTGCATGGGGTGAGGTGAAACCATGGCAGCCCTTTATCACCTCACAATTTTCAAGATTTGAGATCTTTTTTTTTTTTTTTTTTTGCTTGAATAGGACACCTTGAGAGTGTCTCAGGAGAGCTACATTCAGAGGAGTTCTCCAAAACACATTTTCCATGTCTTCTTTTATCTGAGTGAAATGTGTCTTACAAGTTAGTCATGTACACTGCAAAAGGCTATAAAAGACTGCGTATAAACATGTTTAATGAAGCTGAATACTGCAAGCATAAGCAGCAAAAACATTTTGTTTACTTAACATTTATACACACTCAAGTGAAAGCTTGTTAAGTTTGGTTGGCTAAGCTTGTTTTCAAAAGGGACCTAGAAGGCTGAAAAAGTTGAATAAATCAACATATGCATAACAACACAATCATTCATATTAGCATTCTAGTTAAGTCAATGATTAATTCTCCTTTGAGGATGAAGTGGTGGTAAAACAACTCTAGTCTAATATCTAGTAATAATATTACAGTCAACTCAAAATTCCAGATTATATCAACATACGCTTATGTAATATAGGAGAAACTTTTGGAGCTAAAGTTTAAAGAGAAATCTGAATAAACATATGCTATTTGAGTATTTAAATATAGATTGAAACTAGCTACTCTCCACAACTGGCTTGTAGATATCTGCTCTGTCTGCAAAATAAAGAGGTCACTAGAATTTCCTACTGACTTTAAATGGCTGAACTGGAAGAGCAGGATAATGTCATAGCAGCAGCATAAAGGACAAGGTCTGAAATATATTGGCTGTTGTCAGAAATAAGTATGAACTCCAGAAGGAAGATGAGAGGCACTACAATGGTGTCTTTTTAGAAACAGCAGAAAGCTGCTCTGTCTTGGACAACCTGGATATCAAGAATGTTGTAACTGAGCATTGAATAGATTGGTGGGGGTTTTCCCCACTGATAAAGAGTTCCCCATCCTATTTGTCAGTTAAAATTGCAGTAACACAAAGCATTGCCCAGCTGGGGGCTGTAAGAACAGCACTGGAGAGAAAACTGAAACCTTCTGCTGCAGATTGGTTTTTTCACTCTGACACAGAAGACAGGAAACTGAGCCTTTCCTCTTGCAGGTGCTGATAGTGTGGGATGACCCATGTGGATTAAGAGGGTGATCTTGAATGCCTGAGAAAAGCAGTTCTCTACAGGTTTTAGTCAATGCCAACAGCAAAGAGAGAATTTCTGATCTTACCAGGCCTGGAGAATGGGACTTCCAACATCCAAACCAAGTAGCTGAGGTGGCAACCCTTATTTCCTCACTCTGAAGTCTGTCCTTAGTGTGTACTTACCTCCCTCAGGCTCATTAACAGTTCTTACCCTCCCTTCTCTCCAGTTTTCTTTACAGGGGAGAAGAAGTTACTGTGAATGACCATGGACATTCTTTTGGCTACGGAGATGGAATGAAAACGGAAGCAGCTGAGTTCATGGGTAATCTAGTGGTTCCAGATAGAAGTTGGTGGGCAAAGAGATTCTCTGCCTGGATAAAGCTCTGAGAAATCTGATCTGATCTCATAGCTGACCTTGCTTGGAGCAGAAGGTTGGACTAGAGATCTTCTGAGGTCATTCTAACCTGAATTATCCTATCATCCTGTGAATCTGCTTTGCAGAAACCAGCACAGATGTTGGGATAGAGGAGATGGTTCTCATTTAGAGAACAAATGACGCATTTTGAAAACATTGTTTTATGCCAGTTATTTTACAGTCTTAGGTGACATAAACCTGATAGAGGAACTTCTGTTTCCTAATATAACGCTATGCAGAGAGCAGTAAGAATCTTTCAGCACTGATACAGTCCTACAAGATTCAGCAGAATGTAACCAGGGCCAAATTTTAATTGTGGAAGCACAGAATAGAAGATTAAAAACATTGCTAGGAAATTTGTTACATTAACTTTTTTAATATGAAAAAGATTCTTTAAAAAATGGGCATTTGCAACCTCATGTTACCTGTACATCAAAGGAAAATATATTTGCCTTGATTTTAAGGTAAGTTTATACGGTTACAAAGATCTTTATGAACAGGTGAGGTAAGGGAGGGAGGGATAGAGGTTGGGAGTTCACATTTTCCCTTTAATATTTTCCACTTCTGTAATCTCTTTTATCTAAGGATTTCAAAGCACTCTATGGACATTAATGAATTAAGACTCACAGCAGTCCTGAGAGAAAAGGTAATGATTTAAAGATTGAAATTTAAAGAGATTAATGGATATAAATGGGAAATAGCATTGCTAAAATATCATATATAGTATTCAGACCATATGGAAAATCCCCTATTTGCCTCTTTCTTTCTATCCTGTGTGCCTTCAAGGCAATTCACAGTACTGGAAAAGATGGTAAGAAGTGTTTACAACTGTTTACATACAGACAGTTTGGATTCAGTGACAGCAGTGGTAGCAGAAATAAACAGGGAATAGATCAGATTGCAAAAAAAAAAGGGTTGTTTTGAACATGTTAAACTTAATTTTGGCCTATAGAGGTAACAGATTTTATAGAATACTTTTGTATTGAAATGGATTTGCTTTACAAGTTACAATGTTCAAGGCTGTATGAAATCACTAAACGAGACAGTAGATTTGGAGAAAGGCTCTCCTGCTCAGAAGCCTAGTCTCTGAACACAGAGGCCACAGCAGAGGGAAGGAGCCTTGGGGCTGACTGGAATACACAGTATACAGAACATTAAAACGCACTTACCTCTTTAATGACCAGCTGAATTCTCGGGCCTTTGCTAACCTGACAGGTTTCATATATAAATAATTCTATTGATAGTTGGCAGAATTCATCCCAAAGGATGCCATATCACGTGCAATAATAAAAACAGCATCTTTCAGAGAACAAGCAAAGCCTTTGATGCACAGGGACACAGAATTTCAGGAGGTCTGTGCAGTCTTGCGACTTTTCTTCCCCTTTTATGTTTCCATTGGTCACAGATACACTTTCCTCTCAAACACATTTGTAGTTCTCCAAGCTGTAAAAATTCATAAGCAGGATCCAAAGGGAAAATGCCTTGTATCTTCCAAGGAGAATATGTGCTGTAATCATGTAATGAGAGATCTCTCTTGATGTACAGCTTTCATTCAAGGGAATAGTCAACAATCATGCTAAGGGCATGTAATTTCCCAACTCAGAAGTCCTTGCTGTCCTGGGGCATTAGGAAATGAACCTCTTTGCAAATCAATTTTATTTCCAAATTGGGGTTTTTTTGATTCATACTCTGAACAAAGCAAGAAACTGAGAAGTGTCTGCTTACAGAGAAAATAGCTTCACATTAATCAAGAAAACCTACAATTATAAGTGGAAGCTCATTTCACACTCTATAAAAAGCAAACAAGACCTGAGTTATAATACATGCATATTAGCCTTTATTTACAATTATAATAATCAAGCTTTAAGATAAACATCTAGGAGCAAGTTTTCTTTCCTGTAGGAGGACACTATTCCAAGTGTTCAAATATAGGAGCTCCTGAGTCACTTTGGCCAGCAACCATTTGGTGCAGCATTATTTAAAGGCCATCCTCCGTGCTTGTTGCTGCAGCCCACCTCCACCTCTGCAGAGAGAGTACGGCAAGCTGAAAAGATGTCCAACGCCTAAATCAACATCACTATGCAGATAAACCAGGAATAGCAGTACTGTAGCAAGCCAGCTGCATGTATCCCTCTAAAACTACTCTGAAGTCTCAGAAAGTAAAGGCAGATGTACCAAGTCATGCCAAAACCCAGTTTTGTTCAATATCCTATCCCTAACAGAGCTCAGTAACCAAAGTCTGAGAGAAGATATAACAAAGCAAGCACAGTTATATTTATGGACTGTATAGTCCCAACTTGCAGGAATTTGTGGCTCATAGCCTTGTTCTTGTATTAGAAGAGAGAGTAAATTAATACCCCCAAATTTTCTTCTAAAAATAAACAGCTGGGCATCATAGGCACTCAGGCATCCCACACAATTTCCTCATCTGTTTCCATTAAAATAGGTAAAACTGTATGAATTCCCACAGGGCTTGATGCCCAGTGAAAGGACAAGAAGAAATGGGCACAAGGTGAAATACAGGAAATTCTGAGTAAATATTTTTAAAGTCTTGGTTTGGTTTTGGGGTTTTTTTTGTGGGTTTGTTGGTCGCGTTTTTTTAACTTTGAAGGTGACCAAATGCTGGAGCAGGTTGCTGAGAGAAGTTGTGTTGTCTCCATCGAAAATCCTGAAGAACCTGCTCTGGCTGACTCTGGTTGAGCAGGAGGCTAAACGAGATGAAATCCAGAGATGCCTTCCCACCTCAACTACTTTGTGATTGTGTGAAATACAAGCAGTAGTGTGTTGCAGAATATCCAGACCTAAAGGATTTATATCGTTTCCATCTTGAAGCAAAACTTGAAACTTCAATTTCTACAGCCCAAACTCTTGTATTCTGTGTGAAAAACTGCTGTTAGGCCGGAAAGTCACATACACTTAGTCATTCTCCATATCTTCACACTTAAGACATTCTCTCAATATGTGGATAAGACAGTTATCCACTATATTTATCTTAAGTTGTCTTGTATGAGCAAGACAACCATCTTTGAAATAGGGACTGTTTCAGCAAAAACTTACCTTATTTTTTAAACCTTTTAGGTAGCAGGTGCTTATGCAGTAGAAGTTTATCATCAACAGAACTCAAATTTTTCATCTACAAAGTACAAGCAGAAACTTGAACTAACAGTTTTAATGACTGGTAATGAATATAAGGTCAAAACAATCTCTCTGGTCCTGCACTATATAGATTGTAAGTAGGCAAAAGAACATATTGCATCTCATAGAGAAGGGAAGAAATTGAAGCATTTGAAAGGTGTGCAAAGTTCAAGCTCCCAGACTGGGCTTCATCTTGTCTTGGATTTGCCAGTATTACTGGCTCAGAGTTCTATCATGATTTAATTATTTCCATGCCACTACTAAGTACTAATTCAAATACTAGTTCTAAAATACAATTGATACTAAAAGTTCCTCTGCTGTCTTGGGTGCCCCAAGCTGGCCAGGCAAACTTAAAAAAGCAAGAATAAGGCTGAGATTAGAATTCCAGTGGTTCTTTTTCCGAGAAGAGGCATTCAGTGTCTCAGTGAGCGTTGCAGCTTGGCCTCTGGATAACTCTGTGACCCTTCAGTGGCACATACAAATAACAGCAATTTCAGATGCACATCAAAGACAGTTTTAATCAGATTTACAGAAATCCTATGAGAAATAAAGGAAATGTGTTTATTCCCAAGACATGTTAGCAGAATATTGAGTTGTCTTTTGTTCACTTCTGCTGTTGTCAAATCCACCTGCTGTGGTCTCTCCCTATTTTATAAAGTGTAAAACTGTCAACAATTGCTTGTTACCACATCTTGTCCTATTTAAACACCATGCAATCAAATTTTCATTTCAGTTAACAGGAGCTTTCTCTGTTTGCAAGTACTTGGTCCCACAGAATTAAAACTAATTTTAATCAGTTCAAGTAGTAACAGAAAATTAAAATCCATCCCAACATTAACCGAAATTTACTGGAGTGCCAGACAAACCTAATACCTTTATTTTATACTAACTTGTGACACTTTTAAACACATATTTTTAGGGGAAGGAGAAGGCGGGGGAAGGACAGTTGCAGATGAACCACGGCTGAGAAGTCTGCACCTAAAACAACTTTGTATGTAAAACAGTTGTTACCGCAACTGCTGAATGAACTAGGCAAGAAAGAGCGTGAGAAAGAGCAGGAGCCAGAGCACAAGCTGGCCCTGCCTCTCTGCAGTGCTGAGCTGCTGTGGATGAACCAAAATAGGCATTAATTTGGTGGCAACATGTACCTCAGCTGAACATCTTTTATAAACTGTTGGAATAAAGCTGACGAAGAGTAGAAACAAAGCCTAAACAACCAGTATCTAAGGTAACCACAACTGGATGGTGTTTATTTTGGCTAAGTTCTTCTTTACATTCAATGTCTCCTAGACTTTTTGAACCAAGGAATCTTTTTTTTAAGGTTGCAATAAAATTAATACCAGTTAAAGATCTCCATATTTCTTTGGTAATTTCACCTGAAACCTAGCTGCTAGGAGAAATTTCCTATGACAATTGCATGCAAAGACCAGGTGCTTGAAAACAAAAAGAAGGGTCCATATCTTAAATCTCTGGATTAATCACATAAATGCAAACTTTGCTTGCCTTTCCCACTTCCCAACCTAATTTGTTAATTTATTTTCTGTTTAATTTTATTATTTTTTCTGTCTAGGTGGGGGAAAGAAGGAGTGAAGCGAGGAATGTTATGACTATTGACCTGAGACAGTCTCCTGGAAATAATCTAACAGCAGGGAACAGCAAGTCCTTTTCAAAACCAGTGGAGCAAGAAAATGCTGTTGACCAAGCTATTGTGAGAGATTTGAGGGAGGGGAGGGGGGAAAACTATGGAAAAGAAGGAAGAGAAAGGATACAACTATGCCTTGGACCCACACTTACTATTTCCCTTAAAAGAAAACCACACATTTCCAAGGCCATTACTTTTATGCTACTTCTATCATAACTAAACCTTGTTCCAAAAAGATGCAGTTTTTAGTGGCCATCAGATGTCGTGATTAGGTTTATGACTGCAGGAGTTTTGCTCACAGCACGTGGTGATATACAGCCTTGGATTTTCCTTGGATGTCTCTCCTTGTAATGCCCTATGGTAGCTTGGAAAGACAAGACAGTATTTCCATAGAGTTAATATCCATTTGTGTCCTTCTTCAGGGGCTCTATGTTTTCTCACTGTCTGAGACTTAAGAATTCTGAAATCTTCACATGTTTATTTAAATGCATTTTAAATGTGCATAAGTAATAGGAAAACAACAAACAAACTATATTCCCAGTCCTAATGAGATCAGCAGCAGCCAGCATTGCCAAGACCACTTCCACTGTGAAATTATGGCCTTAGAGAGGCTTTGAGGACAAGGAGGACCTTGCTCAGATACGTTTTGTGTGTGTTACTTCAAGATGCTATTGCCAGTTCCACTTGGGTCAAGCACCACAGCAAACTTGGCCCTAGGAACACAGATAGTGCAGATTTTAACTATTTGTTTTCTACTGATGCTTTTTCTCTACAAACTCCCTTTTGTTACAGGATTACAATGGACAATATTGATATATTGCTGGATCTGCACCTAATGGTAGTTAAAAACATAATAAAGTGCCTATAAGCTTTCAAATAAACCATATTCACCACCTTAAATAACTTACGGAAGATTCTAGGTGATGTTTGTGTGAGAGAAACGTCCCACTCAGGATTTGGGGTTTGTGTTTAATGATCTTTGGTTCTTTTTGTTGATCCTTCATTCTTTATGTGAATGTGCACAGACACATGGAGTAGTTTCTCACTGAAATACAAAACCCTCGATGTTAATTCATCTTTTGAGTTAATCCATTTACACTGAAAGCCAAGAGACTGAAATTATTATTGTTGGGGGCTGACAGTTGGGGCCTCCATCAGGAACCCGTAGCAGTGGATCTGACTTTCCTCATTCCTCATCATTTTCCCCACATCAAGCCCACTAATCAAAACTGTACATAAACAAAGGGAGGTTATTGTTTGTGAACATTAGAAAAATTCAAAACCGAAGCTGTATATGAACTCTGGCTTTTATTTATGGCATTTTTGGGTGAAACAGACGGTATTTTCCCACCACATGATAAAGGAGTGTCAAATCCTGCTCTAAACTGTCAGAAATCATCTATTCTTATTACTCAGATATGTGTAGCCACTATTCACACAGAGCAACTTTGTGAATAAGTTAGCACATATTTGCATTTTTAACCATGATATCACACTTTAGGATTCTTTCTTTAAGGACAAATTCCCTGGTAATTTCAAGAAGCAAAAACCTAAACAGAGCAGGCAGGTTTTAAGAACTTTGTATAGTCATCTATTAAAGAAATTTCGTCTACTGTATCAAAGGCAGATGTTCTGCAGAGGCACCAACACCAATGTGCAGAAAAAAATAAAATAAATCTGAACTATTGATGAAATAATGAAGATACTTTTCCACATATTTAGGTATCAAATAAATAGCCAAGAAAATGTTATGAAAGAATAAAGAAAAAGGCTGATCAAAAAAGCCACATACCACCTTTTGGGATGAAAGCAAGCATGTGTAATGGGAGCCCAAAGGGTAATATATTCAGAAAGCTGTAAGTGCTGAAAATGAAGGCTTAGAATGAAAGCAGCTCTTCAGCCATAACGCTACTGTCACTAACGTAAAGCTATAATCTTTTTTTCCTATGTTCTCATTATTATCCAAGCACTAAGTGTCAGTTAAGAAGATGTAAGAGAGCAGGAATTTTCAGTGGGGTGGAAATATTTCATTGCCTGTTTTTTTATATAGAGGAATGTTACAATTTTGTCATGGCTTTTAACTAATCTTTGGTTTACTGCTACTGTGACAACCTCTTAAGGAGGTAGAATGTGAAATGAAATGATACTGTTACACTCTAATAGACTGAAAGTACTTTTTTTTTTAAAACCCAAAATAGTGGTGTCCATATTAACACTGAGAGGTTGAAGCCCATATCTGTCATGAAATTGTGAAAGGAGAAGCAGATTTGTTAGCAAGTGGGAAGGGACACCAGCTCAAGCTTCTGATACCTTTTTTGTTGTATTTTGAGGGCTGGTAGATAAAATGCAACTGCCCGGAGTCAAAGAATTCCTTTGTTTTACAAATTTTCTTATTAGTACCAGAAAGAATATGGTATTTTTACCTAATTGTTTTACAGAAAATTAGAAGCATTGCAAAGGGAAATGATTTATGAAAAAGGTTCTCGTCAACCACAATCTGTCACCCTTTCATAATATAGCTCCTGTAAGTATAGTCTCAGTGAAGTTTGCAGCACAGTTTAAGGAATAAAATATTAATCAGAGCAAGAAAGAAAACAAAATATATCCGTGAGTTAGCAGTCAATCTTAACCTGCTGTTTGTTTCACTTCATAACTGGATGTTTACAAGGTTTCAGAGTTAAGGCAGACTGTGGATTTGAGTGGAATATCTGAATTTTGAACTGACTCACCCTCCAGAGAAGGAGCATGAAGAAATTTGGATTCACTGTGTTCTTTTACTTCCTCCTGGAGTGAAAAGACTCTTACACTGCAATTTCTAAAATGTGTACAACATTTTATTCTCTTGAAAAAGAACTCATGGGAACGATAAACGTATATATTGAGGCACTTTAATTTAAAGAGCATTCATTCACTGCTTCCATGAGACATAAAGATAAAAGGATAAAATAGCGCTCCCTATCGTAGACAGATACCAAATTGAGTTCACACAAAAATTTGCAGCTCAAAATATACCATATGCTGCTTGTTCAAACAAACGAGCTATGAATTGTCTTTGGGGGTAACTTCTTACCAAATTGCTGTATTCAGGGTCTTCTGCCTTGATCAGTCAGACCTTAATAGTTAGGCCTTAATAACAGAACAGTCTGTTATATTTTACTACAGATCCTAGATTTTCTATCCAGTATTTAAGAATCTAGTGCACAACAATTAATATCTCATTGACACTCATCTCTGTTTACTGAGGAAATTTATTTAGTGCTATTTTATGTAGCTGTTAAAGGGACAAGGGACTCTTTCTTCTTCATCCCTCTCCCTGCAGATGGAGAAACCAGTACAGCAGAAAACCTTAAAAAAGAAGTTCCTCAGTGTAGGGAGAGCTCTTCAGCCTCTGCATAGTGTGAGCTGGAGCATGAAACAACCCAGCCTTTATTTAACCACATACATTTTCCTAAGAAATATCCCAGATCATCATATTCAAGTTTTCAATCCATGTGTGTCATCACTCGCACAAGAAAAATTACACTACACCTCTCCCAGAGAAAGTGATTTAAAAATATCATCAGTACAGTTTCAGCTAAGCTAACAGCTGATTATACCATTGATCCGTCTCACACAGGGCTTTGGGTTAGGGTTTTTTTCAGTTAACAGTAAAATGAAGAAGTAAAGTTTAGGACCCAAAGTGTTCTCATCCCAAAGAGTTTCTGTGCTCTCCACTTGGAGATAACCAGGCAATAAAATCCTTCGGTCACCCACAAGGAAAGCATTCAAAACTGCAGTCATGCATCTGTGCTTTTGGGTATTGTCTTCTAGTTCCTCAATTTTACACTTTGCTAGAAGCACAGTAACAGCAAGTTTCAATTACTCACATCTCAAACACTTACCAATATTGATGAGCCTGAACTGCAGCAATTTCAACCCACACTTCTGATATGGAGACAGTCTCCTTTTGAATTTTCTAACACTGTCTGGGTATTGTTATTTTGAGCATAGCTTGCTGTATGCTAAAGAGACCTAATAAAGCAGGAATATGGCAAGACAGACATTGTTTATTACAAATCATGCAAGTGTGGTAGCTTTTCCTAGAAAAGAAAAGCATTTCTTCCTTTAACCTTAGAAGAAATCAAATGCATCCCTTGCTGCCATAAGTAATGACAGAAAGCAACATTTTAAAATACTAAGTTGTTGCTCTATTTATTCATACCCATGGAAATTACACGTTAGCTTGCCATGTGCACAAATGGACTCATCCATAAATTGCAAGTAATTCAGTAAAGTTTACTTCAGCACAGTTAAGTCATTTTGGGGGCCTGTCAATTCTGATAGCATCACCCCCATGGCCTCAGTGGGAGATGGGAATCAATCCGAAGGATCATCTAAGGAAGCACAGTTGTGTAACGTATTACTACAGCAACCCCTCAGTTGATACAGCAGCAGCTAACTAGTGTAGACTTCTACCCTGAAGCCATTTCTATCTGAATACAGCTCTGAGTTATTACAGCCTGGGTTAAACTCACTCTTATCTCACCCAGAAATAGCTTACTGACTGGGAATCCCAAGTCCAGAACTAACTTTTCTGTTACTTTACAGTCAAGAAAAATAATAGCCATATTTGGTCTTTAATGGTCATCTATTCTCTCCCATATTCCCCCTTACTCCAGGAAAATAAAGAAATGTTGAAACATGTCTGCTGCTGGAGTTCACTCAACATTTCTATAATCATCCCTGCTGAGAAACTCATTTTAGAGAGGGTTGGATTTTTTCCTCAGAGAAGGGAAAACAGATTAATTCCTTGGCAACAAGGTTCTAATTAATCAAAAATGTGGCTCTCTTCATACTCAGATTCTTCATTACAATAAAATATCAGATGTTTACTGCTGAAATTATAGTCTTGATTCAATGCAAAATCAGGTGGCACTTAAGATTTAATTATAAAAATAAAAATTAGTTTTATTGACTCTGCATGAGTGTTTATCTCGATCTGTGATTCACTGATTATGGAGAGAAATGATTGAACATGAGACAGGACTTTCTGCAAACAACTGGAGAAACATGTTTATCTCCAACCCAATAGTCTGTCAATCACCCTGGGAAACCATTCCTGTATCACTAGCAGAGAACTGGCCTTGTACTGCCTCAGATTCATTCCAGCAATTATGTGAAGGAAAACAAAATTTTCAAGAGCAATCTGGCCTGTGTATAAAGACCACTCATGGCACTCCCACTCACCCAGGTCGTTGGAGAGAGGTTTCCTTTTCAGGGCACACAAGTTTCCATCACAACCTTTCCGATATAAGCAACAGCTTTCCATGCCTAGACCCATCCATCGTCCACTGCATTTTCGTTGGGAGCACATCTCCCTCCTGTTTAGCTCACAGAATAGGGAGATCTTGTCCTTTCATGACTGAATGAACCTGACCCTGCCACCTGAGTCCACCCAAACCTGCCCTTCAAACCAGGACATGACCCTGGTTTGATTCATGTATTTAATTGCTTAAAACTGTCTATCAATGCTACTTTGTGCATCCTGTAAATTCTAAAGGAAAAATATTGAATCTTACCTGATAATGTCTCTCTTTGATCATGTCTTCAGATGAAATCCAGATGTTGAGAAGTCAACTAAAAATCAGCAGCGGTGCTGGCTTTTGTATTCTTCTACAGATTTGGTGCATGTGGTGAATGAGCAACAAAGATGTGTCTGAACCTTGCTTTTTTCTCCCCACTCCAGATAAAAAACACTCAAGAATTTACCTTTTTTTAATGTAAAGATAATTATTTAAATAGGCTAAGAAAGCAATGCATATCTGCCTAAATGCATAAACGGAACATACTCCTGCTCCCACAAACTCAAGAGAGGGTGAAAAGCTGAGCTGTTAACATACTCAGTACATTTCCCCCTGGCGCCACCCAGGCCTCTAATTTTGATAAAATTAATTTTAAAAAAATTAAAGGTAGCACCTTCTTCCTCTCAGGATTTTTGAAGTCTATACTATCTTCTAGAATTAAGTAGCTTCCTCTGCTCCATCCCTCAAAATTCATCTGGAAATCCTCCCTAGTAAGACAATTGAATTTCCTCTCTAAACAGGGACATATGAACTTCTCTGTCCTATCTCCTCTTAGCACGGCCTTAACCACAGGAGAAAATTCCCAATTCTTCTGTTAAAGCTCTTTCACTTGTAGAGCATAATGGACTTTTTATTAGGACAGAGAAAGAAAGACATTGCAATTGAAAACTGGGGGCAGCCACATGCCCTTCTGGCCCTACATCAAACAACATACAGGTATTTTTTGTGAAACACTGGAGGCACAGGAGCACCTTCTTACATATGAAGGCGCTGTGACAGATTTTAGTTCTTTTTCAGTCTTTGGCCCAATAAATGTTGGCTTATCTATAACGCAGAAAATTTAAAATAATCCCAGGCATAGCCAGAGGCAGCTGTTTGTGTGCAGTCTGCAATCAACTGAATCGAGCAAGGGTTTTAGAAAATCTAAGCCCAGTTTTGAAATAATAAGCACCCTAATTGCTGGAAAATCTGTCATTGTGTATTTTGTGGTTGTGAACAGCATATCAAAACAGAGTCTTTCTTTCAGCTGATGCTCCTGGATGCTACTGTAACTAAGATAAGAGAGAGCAAAAGCAAATAGGTGTAAAAAGCAACTGGTTGTTGCCCCAGTCTGGTGGCAAACCCTTCATCCTCAGTCTCGGGATGTGCTGGGTGCTTCACACTGGCAGGCATCATTTCACACCACAAAGTTCTCCAAAGAGGAGCTTCCCTTTCTCAAACTATCAGCAAGAGGCCCATCCCTTGCTGGCCAGGATGCTCAGCAAGCTTCCCTCAGGATAAATGGTCCTTGAAAAAGGTGCCTGTGTGACTGTTAACAGCCCATTATAGCTCATCTCAGGAGTGCAGCCAAGTGTCTTTCCAGGCCCCTGTCATTTTAATGGACAACTCTCCATTGTAGCTAAACGCTGTATCAGTCCCTTCAGGGGGAAAAGGAGCAAACGCTGCACACTGTGTATACCTGACTGACAGGCCACGTTCTGGAGTGCAGCCAGGAGGGAATTCACAGTGAAAACCCCAGTTCATCATAATCTTCACTGGGTGCAGAATTTCCCCGTGTCAGATTATTCAGAAGAAAATAAGGCTCTTTGTTAGAGTGCCACACATTTTCCTGCATCCTCCGAGGGGGAAGAAACAAAACAGAACAAGATAGCTAAGAAATGAATATTCAAATGCATTTAAGTTTCTTTTTTCCTCCCCCTTTGTATCTCCACAAGAAAATATCCTCAGAGAATTATAATTTCTGTGAGGCTGCCAAGCAGAGCAAACTGGATTTTATTTTGATGGGCACACCGCAGTGTGTGTTTATCATCCTCTGTGCCTTCTTGGAGCACAAGTATTACTGCATTGTCCTGTCTATGCCAACAGCCTCATCTGGAATATTATAATGCCCAGAGAGCACCCTAAATGTATTTGTCTAGTTATTAGCTTTAATTGCCAGGCTTTCAGCAGGAATACAGTGAAAAGGTAATAAACACAAGTTTCCTTTAATAATAGAGGACTGGAAGTTATTTTCTCATACAGTTCTACCTTAATGTATATTTGATGACATACTTTTTTCCCAATAAAAATATTTCAAAAGTGTGAAACATGGCTTTAATATCAAATAAAAGAGCCACCCTTTAAAACATGATGTTAACAAAATGTTTTATTTCTCTTGACTTCTGTGATATTTTTAACAAAACCTTCATTGCAATGCTTTGGTAAATGACATTTTACAGTCATTTTAAGTAAGAAAACTTGTTCACTAATCACAACATGAAGGCAAACCTATTTTAACAATGCAAATTACAAATAGGGTTTGAAAAACAGCACTTGAAATATTTTGTCTACAAAATACTATTCAGTTTTATAAACTGAAACTCTCAGGAGCCCTTTCCTTGGGGGTGGGGTATCTTTGAAAAGTCTATGAAACTTAAAGGTCAAGTTAGTCATTCTTCTTGCTTGCTCTCTTGTCCTCACTCATGTCTGCAGTTCTCCTAGTTAAAAGTACAGCTCGACTGTCATTAGAATTTAAAGCACAAAGTATTTCATATTAATAAGACAAAGCTTTGCAAAAATTCTCAGTCCTCTCATAGCTTAGAATCACTTTCTAGCAGCAGGCTAAGAGGCTTCCAAGCAGAGTGTAAGCTCTGCTGGGATTTTAACTGGAACAACACAGACTAGAATTTATGAGTAAAACTCCCCTGACTATCTTCTGTTTGCAAGAGTGGACACATGTGTCAGCACTTGCTGTGCCAGCAAATGATACCTTGGTAGATTTATGCAGCAAGAGATTCAGTGAGAAAGTTATAATGAACCTCTGAGCATATTTAAGGAAAAGCAACTGCCAGAGATTAAGGCAAAGATAATTACTGTTGACATGTTTAATCCCTTTGTGGCAGATGAAATAATTCAGCTTGGTTGAGATGCTACATGCAGAATACAGAGGAGTGTTTCAATAGAGATGGCATTTGGAACAGGAGATGGCAGGTGCAAGTAAAGTCTACTTCAGATATTATGGGCTTTGTGGTGGATTTACTGCACTCAAGCAACATTCTGGTAGGGGAAAAAAGAAAAGGGTTATCTGTGCAGTGCTGAACAATTCTCTCTACACACAAAAGACAAGGAAAACTAGCTAACAGACAGAAAAGTCTGTTTTCAACTCATAACAGGATTTTGTGTTTAAAGAAGAAGCCCCTGTTCCCTTTATGCCATTATACTTTATGACATTTCCAAGAAGTAAGGAATTTTTATTACCCATTTCACAACGTGGAATCCACAGCACAGACAAGCTAAGAGTCTGCCTTTCCTATGTACTAACTACAAGGAAGACTGGAAACAGGGCATGTGGTGCTGAATACCTTTGTACAAAACAGGTGGTCATTCAGTAGGGTAATCCTTTCAGCTGGGAACATGGCAGAAAGCAGGAAAGAGGAATGCTGAGTCCTTGTTCCATGTGTTCACCTGTACATCACACACTTGGAGCTAATTACAATGTGCACTCATGTCCCAGTGCGGGTGCCTGTCATGTCCTTGTCGCTGTGGTACCTGGCAACTAGCAAGAACACACCCCTTGTGGATGGGATTACCCAGAGCAGGCTTAAGAGAGAGTTGATGTGAAACAAATGAGCTATCAGACGTCAGAGCAAGAGAACATACAGAGCAAGAAGTTCCCTAGGATGAAAAGGTGGCCCAAGTTAGAAAGGCAGAGCTGGATAGAAGGTTTAAAGCAAGACATGTGAAGAGCAAACTCAAAGAAACAGCTTTCAAATATGATATGGTACAAAAATTCAGGAAAAGGAGAATTACACTGACATGGAGAAAAATCTTCAAATAGGAAATAGTATTAATGTTCTCAAACTAAATTAATTCCTGATGTAAATCCTCTGAAACCAGTCAGTTTACAGTAGAGGGAAATTTCTTGATGTGAATGCAACATTATTCCAACTCGATGACTTACAGCAAACAATTCAACATGAGAATATTGAGAATCTATTCAGTTGAGCCAGAGGAGCGAAGTATGTCTGTGCAATGTCAGTGTAGTCTGTTTTGTTAATCCCACAATGCAGAATATTCTACTATTGACATGCCATTTAAAATTGCATGTGTCATTTCTCAGTTAGAGCACTGAGGGGGGAAGGAATTGGTGTAAGAGTCTGCGGATTGAACAAACATTAACTTTTGAATGTGTCTGTGTAGTAGGAATCCTTTTGAATAAGAAATTAGATGCTGCTTGTTGACAAGAACCTAATGAACTCCCATCTTAAGAAAAATGCTTCATAGTCTGCTTTAAGAATCCACACTGGATTCCACTACACATACGTGACAGAATAAATACAAAATAAATGAAGTATTTTCAGTAGCACAATCACTTGGGGAAGTAAGATCTTCCAAAGTCTCCTGTAAGTAAGAATATAATATCAAGCCTTTTTTTTTTTTTTTTAACACATAAAACATTTGGGTTGGGAATTAACCTCCTTTGTTGCATAGTCATTCCAAGTTTTTGGTTGAACAGCAATATTAGATACCACCTAATGATATCACATGTGCTCAACCCATATCCAACAGTAACCTTTGTGATAGCACAGCAGAGCTTGTGACATTATCTATAATAACACCGCCTGGTGCCATTGAAGCAAAAAAAAGTAAAAAAGCACCTCTTTCAGCAGATCCCAACTGAAAATGAACAGCCACAGCCCCTCCCAGCTGCTTGGTTCATACACAAGCGCTACTGACACTTCTCATCTCTCAGACATTTATCCTCCTCTTTATTGCTCCTGCCTCATCCTCTCTGAGCATTTATCTTCTCATCTTCCTTTCAATCATCAGCAACAGGCAGTGCAGGGAGAATATCTAACACAAAGAAGCTTGGGCTGATGGGCACTGACACTTGCAGAGTAGATGCCTGTAAGACTAAGGCATACAACGTGCAATGGATCTGCAAGTAGAAACGCTGTTGTTTTCCTTATGTGTATATATATACACATATATATTTATATACAATGTGAGTTCTGTCACTGTTATAACAATTTCTTTTTCAAGAATAGAGTTGACCCCATATTTTAGCTGGGCCTCGAACTTCTGAGTGAGGTGGAAAGCATACAAAGTAATAAAAAAAGAAAATAAAGAATAAAGAATAAAAAATCTAATCTTCTAGTTCAAGGACATGAAGCAAGAAGGCTTTTGCTCCAACTTACTCTTCGGATTTGGATCAGGAAATAACTCTGTGAAAGACTTGTCTGTATGTTTCTCCTTGGCAAGCAGAGTTCCTCTTAATTTCTCAAAAATATTAATTCATTTAAATGGCCATGACTCTCAACTCTTAGTAAAGATAGCTCATCTCTGAAATGTTGAAACAACAAAATCCACAGTACACTAAAATATACGTGTGAAATGTTTGACTACAAAGAGCAGAATGCATTTGAAGTAGAAACGTGCTCTTTACTGAGTACTCTAAACTCTTAGCTCTAGATGCTTAGCACCATTGCTAAGAAAGTGCCCTGTGTTTGATCTTGAATAAGCACACATTTCTGGGCTGTTATCTTCTTTTCCCAATAATTCATCTTAGCAGAAAGAATATACCTACAGAAGTGAAGCACCCTAAACACTACATCTTTATTTCTCTTTGTACCATGCTATTAATATTCTTGCAGTGTAGTTTGTGGTGCATGCATTAAGTTTTAATTAGCATTCCCTGAAATTACCATGCCTGAAAAAGGCCTTTGTTTGTTTAGGAATCCAGGTTTCCATAATGTTTTGGTTTTATTTCCTTCCCAGCCTTCACCTCAGAGCTTGACCAGCTGATTTAATTGGCCTAATTTTATAAGATAATGTAACAACTGAAAGCAAATAAACTCAAGTTAAATTGAATCAGCCCGTTCAATAATATGCCTTAATATGATTTAATTTTATGCAGACTAATGAATACAAAATTATGTAGAGCTGGAGCAAAGCACTCCACAGGGCCTTCTGGAGCAGGGAATACCACCTCCTGATCCCTGTGCCCTGCACCAAGCAGTGCTCCCTCACCCAGATTTGGGGCTGCTACTTATTTCTCCCCCATCATTTCTCCCACCACACCAGTTCCCAGGCTGGCACATGGCAGCAGTGATTCCTTTGGGTTCCTGTATGCAACTAAGGCTGTGTATGTCAGCTGTGGAGCTGATCTCACTGACCACCCGGGCTATGCAGCTGTCTGGAGAAGCTATGGATGCCCCATCCATGGAAGTGTTCAAGGCCAAGCTGGAGAAAGCACCGAGAAAACTGGTCTGCTGGAACGTGTCCCTGCCAATGGCAGTGGAACTGGATGATCTTTAAGATCCCTTCAAACCCAAACAACTCTATGATTCTATGACTACATGCTGCTCTCTGCAGAGATCTAAGATGGCAAAAATACATGAGATCACTTTTAGGCATTGTTTTTTCAGTCTTCCACATGTCATTTATTTGCCATCATTTCCCTATTACTTCCCTATTTAATCTTTGAAAGGTTTGGGTTTGGTTTTTTTTTTAATAATTTAAAAGCCATTTAGTGCTGCTATACCCTGTACAAAATTACCCGTGTCATTTTGCTGGGTAAATAATATGACGTGAACACAGCCCTCAAGCACATGCCCATGAGGAGCAGCAGACTGTCTTACAGATAGAGAGGAGTAAAGGAAGTGTGACTTCTAGTGAACTCGAGTGCTTATACCACTTCTGCAAGAGGTAAAGCCTGAAGTTTTCTGCACACTCTGCAAAAGTTTGGTCATAGCTCTGAAACTAAGGTAGATTTTTGCTGCAGCATAATCCAGAATGAAGATGAGGACAAGAAAAGGATAATTATAATCCAAATTACTGCAGCATTTTGAACTGACTGGAGAAATTAACATTACAGAAGCATCTAAATGAGGAGAAAACTGTGGTTTCTGATTCCTACCTTGTATTTCTGAAACTACTCTGCCTCCTTTTCGTTTTTAATACAATAATTTCATTATCTATACTTAAAATATATTGAATATTTAACGCAATCTACGGAGAGATTTCTGAAGTATTTTGGGATCTGCTTATGTCATGAACTTGTTGACTAGAAGTACATACCTGCTGAATTCTGCAGTTTCTCCTAGATACCCATCAGACATTAGAATTAAGGTATAGTAAAAGAAGGGTGTCTATTGCCTTTAAAATCGACTTGAATAAAAGACACATTACAAGAAAACATGACAATTGAAAGTGTTTCAATAATGGAAATGCATGCTGAACTCGAGGCACTTCCCTGCAAAGCTCCTGCTGGCAGCTATGGAGTACAAATTCACAATGCCAGTCCTAGAGAAAGTAATCACAAACTAGTTCCTTGAGGAAAGCAGCCTAAAATAATCTGAACATTCCGACAGCAGGGCATAAAGGTACAGCAAGATCAGTTTTCAGAAGGTTGTACAAACCACAGAAACTTTTCAATTCAGCTACTAGCAGTGATTTTTTTTTTAACTTTGCAACAGATGACGCTCAGAAATACAATCACTGTATACCTCACAGATCCCAGACTGGCTGAGGTCAGAAGGCACCTCTGGAGGGCATCTTGTCGAACCCTCTTCTCGAGCAGGGCCACCTAAAGCCCCTTGCTCAGGACCATCCGTACAGCTTTTGAATATCTCCAAGGATGGAGATTCCACCACCTCCCCAGGTATTCTGTAAGTGATCCTATAAATGGAATTACCTAATAAGAATGATTTCAGTAAAATTCTCTGTATTTTGGCGTTATGTGAACCATTAATTACAATTCCTCTTGACAGAAGTACAGCATCACATCCATGACGCACATGAGCACAAGATGAACTTTGCTACCTTGTGATCACACTAAAAACCAATCCATTATTGACAATGTGTTCATACAAGAAATAAAACTCAGAGCAGAGCATGCAAAGCAAACCAATTCTTTAGCACAGTTCATCACTAATGCTGTGACTGGAAGAGGAAAATGCCTATGGGCAGAGAAGGAGGGATGCTTAACTAGAATGCAGGCACTAGAAGCACTTCATTTTACATATTCTACATTTACATTTTACATTCTACATTCTCATTTACCACCTTATCGTTCATTTGATTTGACCAAATCACTAGGATTTTTCACACATTCTCTTTAATCCACATGATGATGCTTCAAGGAACTCTTTAGCTGAACCAGCAGACATAAAATTACCTATCATTCTCCAACACTGATTTCTGGCATCAGGTGGTGTCTTAATTCGGCACAATACTTGAAACCAGCAAACATCCCGCACAAGGATGATCACACAAGAGCCTTCAAGGTTATACATTAAAAGACCTGCTATTAACTTGTTATGGGTGCCTTTGGTTGCCATGTCAGGGCCATACAATTTTTAATCCTTGTGCTTTTTTCTCTAGAAGGTGTCTTAGCAGAGAACGAAATCACTGTTTCTTGTGCCCAGGGCTGCAGAGAGCAACTCAAGCAAGAGCAAAGGAAAACACAAATACAAATACTACAAATAGTTTAAATTGATGGCTGCAACAGAGCACACCCTTGACAGCTCTACATAGTTTCATAATCTCAAAAAGGCAAAGGCAGTATCGTGCTAAGGAGGATCACAAAAGAGGCACAAAAGTTACTAAAAGAAAAATTATTTCAATAATGGTAGTAATGGTAGCAATTCTTTTAATCTCTGCTTTGAAATGTCTGATACTGTCAAAATGGGCAGCTTGCAGGGCTAAATTTGAGACCAGGAAATAGCTACCCTGAACAAAGGTCACAAGAGATACTGTGGTGTTTGAGCAGAGATAATGGCTCCTTGATTAGGGGATAAAGGTAATTTTCAAAGCTCAGCATAAATGAGATAAGTAATCGGGTGATAGCTTGAATGTAAAAGCCCAGGTTTTTTTTCCAGTTTGATTTTTGAAACACGTTGAATGCGTTTTCTCCTCATTTAAGTAACTCAAATTCAATGCACATGGCATGTGGTCATCCCTGAGGAAAAAAAAAAAGGAAAGATAAATCACACATTATTTTTTTAGCATTTATAATCATATTTGGTACTTGGTATTTATAATTGTAATTAGTATATATAATTGCAATTAGTGTATATAATTGTAAGTAGTATGTATAATTGTACTTCTTGTAAGTCGCACACCAGCTCTGGGTTACCAGGACACAACAATCACACCTTCTAGTGCATCTTCTATATAAAGAAACCAATGCACAGCAATTGTATCAAAGCACAAACAAGGAAAAAAAGCAAATGACCACGCAAATCCTACCCCTCCCTTTTTAAGGTGGGGCATGTATGCCCTGCAAGAGAATAACCCTTGGCTGCTACATGTCTGGTGATGCCAAGGAGTGAAGGTCACTCGGGGTCTTTTTTTTTTTTTTTTTTACTTGAGTTTAGAAAATTACACAGTTGTGTTAAAAGGTTTTGTCTTTATGCAATCCCAGCTCTGGTGTAAAGAACATCCAAGAGGAGGTGGGTTTGCAGCCCAAACGCCTGCCTGCAGAGCCAGGGGTGTTGTAACTCCTGTGATAAGGACAAGGGGAACCTTATCACTGTCTACAAGTCCCTGAAAGGAGGTCGGAGCCAGGTGGGAGTCGGGCTCTTCCAGGCAACATGTGAGAGGACAAGAGGACATAGTCTTAATCTGTGCCAGGGAAGGTTTAGGCTGGACAGTAGGAGGAATTTATTTACAGAAAGGGTGATTAGATATATTGGAACGGGCTGCCCAGGGAGGTGGCGGAGTCACGGTTCCTGGACTTGTTAAGGGAAGGACTGGGAAGTGACACCCAGTGCCATGGTCTGCTTGACACGGTGGTGTTGGGTCGCAGGTTGGGCTCGGTGATCTCAGAGATCTTTTCCAACCTAAATGATTCTGTGAGAGGCGACACCAGGTGGCTGAGGACCCTCATCCCGGGCACACTAATGCCCTTGCCCAGAGCCGATCGCAAGCGCTCCCACCCACCGCGAGCCCCGCAGTCGCTCAACTATTCAATTTTTTACGCCCCTTTTGCTGAGCGAGGAAGGCGGGGGCGCGGCCGTCGGGGGCGACCAGCCGGGAGCTTCCGGCCCGGTGCGCGGCCCCGATCCATGTACGATGTTTCAAACATGATGGATGCGGGGTGTTTCGAGCGCAGCGTGTTAAACCACGGTGTGTTTCGAGGGGCGCGGCGGCCGCGGGGGCCCCGCGCGCGGCACCCCGTGAGGGGGCTCCCGGCCGGAGGGCAG
>VZRE01006216.1:28395-52729 GCA_013396775.1 Cephalopterus ornatus | reverse complement strand
GGGCCGTTGGGCGGCGGGCGCGCGCGGGCCGGGCCGAGAGGCGCCGGGACGACCGAGGGCAGCGAGGGGCAGCGGGAGCCGGCCCGGCACCGCCTTCCCCGCCAAGCAGCGCCTCCCTGCAGAGCCGGTGGGACCTGCGATGCGGAGCGGCGCGGCGGGACCAGCGGGCGTCGCATGCTGAGGCAGCGGGAGGATGCGGCCGGCGGGCGGGGAGATGGGCGCCGGCGACAAGGTAATTCCCAAGTCCTGGGCGTCTTCCTGCGGCGGCGGTGACAGCCCCGGTACCCGTGCTCGGACCTTCGCGGGGCGAAGCCGCCTCAGCCCGAGCGATCGCGCGTAGAAACCGCGGGACGGCAGAAACCGGTCGCGTGTTACCTTCGCTTTAATCCCTGTCCGTAACGAAAGTTCCTAAAATTTCACCTCTGACGACCTTTATCCACCGAGTCTCTAAGAAGCACCACTTCTTCCTGGCTCCCCTCTCCTTCTTTTCTTTTTTTCCTTGGTGAAAGCTGTGTGGAGGAGCAGGTACGATAAGCAGGTCATGTTCGTCTCCAGCACTCGGCGGTGCTGTGACAGGGAAGTTGCCGCTGGAAGAGGGTCCCGCGGAGGTGGGGCAGCGCTGGGCTGAGCCCGCTTCCCGTGCGGGTCCGGGCTTACAAGCCCACCTGGAGCCCCGGGAACCTCCCTGAGAGGAGCTCCAGAGACCGCCGGGAACTCCAGAGACCCCCGATCCAGTCCTTGGAGGGCTCCACAGCGCGCACCGCGCATGCGCCGATGTACGGCGCCAAAAGTAAAGGGGTTCCAGCAGGGAAACCGCACGAGGAAGTGGATCGGTCCCCGATCCCAGGGATCCTTCACTCTCCCTCTTTTCCGTCTTTAGTCCCTCTTCTCTTGTTTTCTCTAGGCAAGCGCCGCAATCATATTCCACCCCTTACTCCGCACAGATTTGGGAGCTTGTTAAAGTTCATTGCTAAAGTTCTTTGTAAAAGTTAAGGGCTTGTTAGCTAAGGGCTTGTTAATCAACACTTCTGTGGCTCTGTAATGGGCTGGTTGCCGGGGTTAAGACGGCTATATAATAAAGGATGAATTCCCTGACACATATGCTGGTGTTCAGCCCGACAAGAATTTATAAGGAACATCACACGCGCTGAAAACGTGTTTCAGCCGTTCTTTTATAGCTCTGCTGTGCATTAACATTCGTTCTGACTGTATTTGCCCCAGAGGGAAAGGAATACCTAAGGAAGAAATGCCACGGGGCCCCGAGCCTTAAGCTCCAGGCACAGAAATGGTTTTCAGGGCTTGTTGGTTCAGACCAGGACTGGAACTGTCGACTCGGAGCTACCCAAAAAATGCAATGGATCTCTGTGCCCCCCTTTGGCTACTATTGATAAGTGGATTGTTGGTTTTTAATCTCACCGTTGTTTTTTTTCTTGGTGTGTAGGAAAATGAGCCTTCTGAGCCATACAGAAATGTACTGAAAACCCCTTTGAAACAAGCAGCTACCTCACAGGTGGTACTGACAGAGAGACAGCCTGACTGTCAGCCACTAACTACACCCCCAAAACCTAAGGAAACCTCTCCAGTGGAGCCATGGACACCTACTTCCAACCTGAAAATGCTGATTAGTGCAGCCAGTCCTGAGATTAGGAGCAGAGAACAGAGAAAGCAACTGTCAAACAGTTCAACTGAGGTCCTACAGGCAAAACACTGTTTGCAGGTATGGGGTTTTTTTTTCAAGTTAGCTGAAGGCTGTTTATTCAGTATATAAAGTTGTACATTGGCATAACAAAACTTTTTTTTAAGTTTTGATTTTGGAGCATTTACCAAATATAAGTAAGGATATTGACTAGTTACATACAGCAGGTAATGTTCTGCTGGTTTTATTTCACAGCTGCTGAGGACAAAGGGAGAACACCGGGCCTTTGACAGTGCTCACAACGAAGCTGTTAATATCTGTTTACATATTGTCAAAAATCTCAAATTCTCTTTTTCTCATTCCCATGTAGGAGCACTTACTGGGAGATGAGTATGAAAAGTCTCAGCCAAGTCGCAAAGAGAAAAGCCTGGGATTGCTGTGTCATAAATTCTTAGCTCGATATCCTGATTACCCCAGCGCTGCACAAAAAAGTTACATTTGCCTTGATGAAGTCACTGAAGAGCTACGTAAGTTGCCGTACACGCTACTAAAGATTTCTTTGTGCAAATGTGCCAGTAACTTGCTGTTTGTGTTAGTTCATTTTTGCTCCATAAAATGTTGAATGCTTTCTATATTCTCTCAGACTTATTTAAATCCAGTTTTAAACTCCTCATTCTTAGAGCAATTCTTTTCAAATGCTAAAGTTTCTTCAATGAACCAAACTGAGAAACTCTGAATTCTGTTTCATATTAAACATCTAAATTATTGCTGATACAATGAATAACCAGTTGCACTAAGATTAGTGGTTGGGTTTTTGTAGCAGGAACTTGCATTTCTCAAACTGAATCCACAACTTCCTGTCCAACCATGACATCAAAGCAAGAAACTATTTTCTGCCTTTGATGATAATTTAACTTTCTCATTTTATATCACTATTTTATATGTTGCATCAATGATCTTCAGAGAGTCTAAGTTGCCAACAACAAGCTGAAGCTTTGTAAGCCAAAAAGCTATGCAGTTACAGTATTCTATAGATTATATACTGGTAATACTTAAAAAAATTTTAAAGCACTGTGATTTATATTTTTTTGTACTTTGTACAAAAGAACATCTCTTTTAGAAAATGCCACTCAAAACCAAGAATTTAACAGAAAAAAGAGAAAAGGAGAGTGTTAATCGAATAACATATAAAAACTAGTGAAAAAGCAGTCACCTACCGTAAGTTTCCAAGGTTATTTAAGGGGATAATCTGAAACTGATCCAATGAATAATTAAAAATGCTCTGTTTTTTTTTAAAGCTGGATTGAAACCCATCTAATGGCTCTTCTGGCAACAGTAAGTTTTATTTCTTAAGGAATGCTTTGAGCCAACTACAACTGTGGAACAGCAAGTCCTTCCATATCTGAAGCAAGAATTATTTTCCTTGCTGGCAAGACCTACGAAGGCTATTTCCAGAAACTTTTGTAACAAAGAATTGGCAAAAATGGTTTAGAAGTGTATTAAGAGAGGAGGAAGGATAGGGATCTGTTGCAGGTAAATGCATGACTTAACATATTTTGTGTAGTAGAGATGTCACGTTCATCTCTTTCTTTCCCAGATGTTGAACGCAGGCGTATCTATGATATTGTGAATGTGCTGGAGAGCCTGCACATGGTGAGCCGGCTGGCCAGGAACAGATACGTTTGGCACGGGAGACATAACCTCCCCCAGACCCTGCAGGCTCTGAAAAAAGTTGGAGAAGAGAACAAATACATACAGCAAATTCAGATGATCAAGAAAAGAGAGTATGAGCATGAATTTGATCCTGACGGTGAAAGAAATGAAGGAACAGCAAGCTCTCTTGGCTCGAGTGAACAATCAGAAATGTCTTTTGTCGAGCTCCCAGGAGTGGAATTTCATGCTGGTAATAATTCTCTATAATGCCAAGAATAATATGTGTTTGTAATGATAAATGTCTATGAACTTGGAAAAAAATATTTGTTGGCCTTTTTTTTTGGAGATGGTACTGCCCCAAAGGCACCACAACTGTTCATGGGGAGAAAAGGTACTCTGCACTCTTTCACTTGTCTTATTCATTCAATTCTTGCACATGTAGTTTGTTTTTACAGGGCAAGAACAAGGGAGCATCAGGTGAAACTATCAAATATACCAACATACAATCCTAAAATACACCAAATATATCAAATATACCAAAATACAGTCAATTACCATTGAGTGGTTATGAAGCTAGAAGTTACCATGGAATGTTACAGAAGCAAAAAGCATAAATTATTTTTTTTAAATTTAAGTTTGATTCATGGAAGAAATTTTAATTAAGGGTCAAGCATCTTTAAGAGTACAAGTTGTCAGACAATAGGAAATGTATATGGAGGGTACATCACACTCTCTTCTCTGTACTTAGACTTGGTATTCACCCAGTTCTGACTCTTGTCATGGTTCTGGAGTTCACATTGGCCCTTTCTAGTCACTGAGTTGTTTGTTCTTGTAATTATTATTACTGACAAATTTTTTCTGTGTTTTAAAAATGTTGGTAGCTGGTGTGTCACTTAATACTTTAATCTTTTCTCCTGTCTGCTGCAGCGTCAGTAAATGGCAGGAAATACAAGTCTTTACGAGTGATGAGTCAGAAATTTGTGATGTTGTTTCTTGTTTCAACACCTCAAATAGTGAGCCTTGAAGTTGCTGCTAAAATCTTGATTGGAGAAGACAAGTTAGAAGACTTAGATAAAAGCAAGTTTAAAAGTAAGTAAATATAAAGTGGAGGCTAAATGAATTATTCCAGTATTAGTTCATATAATGTAAAATACAGTCTTATTTTTCCTGCCATAAA
This sequence comes from Cephalopterus ornatus, assembly GCA_013396775.1. Lineage (NCBI taxonomy): Eukaryota > Metazoa > Chordata > Aves > Passeriformes > Cotingidae > Cephalopterus > Cephalopterus ornatus. The sequence goes on along the minus strand of VZRE01006216.1, from coordinate 48,263 downwards.
TATATTTGAGCCTCCAAAAACTCACTATACATGTGTGCTGTTTATAAGAGGGACCCACTTGTATAGTCATTGATACATAATGACCACAAGAGGAAAAGTCTATTAAATCCTCTCTCCTGAAGTAATGCCACAAGGCTCCTCATTGGTAACAATTTCTTTCCTCAAGAGGCCTGTCAAAAGTTTGCAGCATCGTTTCACCAAAGATGCCCCATAATTATTCAAATCTGTGTTCTGGTCATATAATTACCTTGGTAGAAATACAAAGAGATTCTGTAAAAGTCCTGCTAGGAACTTAAATGTCAGAGGAAGTGAAACCAAAAGCTCTAACTGCCAGTTATTTCTTCATTCTTTTACCCTGCTCTCTCAGTTCCCTACACACTTCCTCTCCATTCAAATGGAAAGGTACTTTTAGGTCTAGGTCTGTATATGTATAATAATTAAAATAATTAAAAATGTGCCTGCTTTTTAGGAATCGAGAATTAATTGTGGATTTCATTGAAAATTAGACCCTTCCTTTATTATCAGACAGACTCCTTTGATTTTTATTTTTTTTTTTTGTGTGGAATTGTAACTATGTAAAAACTGATCCTCACTGGTTTGAGTTCATAACTTCCTTTTCACTCCCTCATGGCAACACAGGTGGATGGTTAGTCAGTACATTTTTTTGTTTGTTTTCAGTCTTCCTCCATAAAGCCTGTCTCACAATAAAAGTGTTTTCAGGGCATTCCAACCATGTGCCTGTATTTCAGGTATCACATATTTTACCATATTCTTGGTTACAAAGCACAGTCCCAAGTTCCATGACTTGCTAGACTTTTAAATTTTTAGTAGCAGAAGCTTTGGGCTAAGCCCATTCACTTTGCCTTCTTGAAATCACTTGTAATTTGACTTCTGCCTAAAACTTTTCCCTAATAGCTCAACCTAGATATAGTGAAGAACATGCAGAATGATTATCCTGTTGGATTTTAGTCTTTCTGCCCTCCAGTTCCCACATTTACCATTACATGTGTGTACCTGCCTTTTAATCTATTTATTTTTACTACAGAATTTGTATAAATTTGATCATTGTGCAGGATTTTTTTTTTCTGTATTTAGCATAATAAACTTTGCAGCCTTTTCTAAATCTGTATCTAGGTCATTCTATTTTACATGTAAACTTTGTATCACAATATGTTATTTCATTGTATAAATACCTGTTCTGCAAAATTGTTCTTACAAAAAAAATTATGAAGCTTTTTCCTCTTAGCTGCCATTTTTCATCTCATATATACTAGTTAATTGGAATTGTCTTACTTTACATTTATTTATTTTTATTTCATTTCAGCCAAAATTAGGAGACTTTATGACATAGCAAATGTTCTCAGCAGCCTTAAGCTTATCAAGAAAGTTCATGTTACAGAAGAGAGAGGTAGAAAACCAGCATTCAAGTGGACAGGACCTGAGGTCTTGCCAAACATTCAGGGTAGGTGCATTTGTAATTTCCTTTTGTTCTGCTGATGATTTTTGATTTTTTTCTTTGTTTTCTCTATTAGAATTTCTAGATCAAAAGACAGAATAACTAAGCAGAAAGTCTCTTACTAGTCTCATCTCTGTCCTTAGTCCTTGACAGCACAACACACCAGTACCTATTTCCACATAGTAGATGTTCTCATACTGAGACTCTTGAATTCCATGTTTGCTGCTGCTGGTACTTCAGTAATTATAAGCCAGGCTCAAATAATTGGTTTTAATTATTGAATCTGCATGTTATATGTATTTTCTCCTTTTTTCCTGCGTTTTAGATACAAAACTTGAAACAACTTCTACAACCTGTTCCCCACCCGTTTCAGAATCCATCCCTTCCAAAGAGCACTGCTCAAAAAACCTTTTTCCTTCGAAAGGAAAGCAAAACTTCACTCGGCATTCATCTCTAATAAAGTTAGTTAAGAGTATAGAAAACGACAGAAGAAAGATTCAGTCTGCTCCAACCAGCCCAGTTAAAATGAGTACAAGTAGGTATCTTTTTTAAGTTTGTTTTTAAGTCAGATCCAGTCTTGCATTAAATATGTGGGCTTGCTTTGTTGTGGAAAGTCTGCTTTGGGCTATACTCTCTAAACAGTTCTATATTCCAGAAAATTGGCAGGAAATTACCTATCAATGTTGATGTTCTTGTTAAGGATCCTCTCTGGGGGATTTAAAATTCATCTAATTGATCAAATCAAGTCTGGGCTGCAGTTTGAGGATAATAGGTCTTAGTGCTTTGCCATTGAATGTGTTTGCTACATTAAATAAAGCAGTCTCCTCAAATTAAAGTTAAATTTTTAACTCCTACATTTGATGTACTAACAGTTTTGATTTGGTTTCCTTCCTCCCACCAGGTACTTATCAAAGTTTACCAGTTTTTCCAAGTACAATAACTCAGCTTCCAGCAATCGCTAAACCGCAGCTGGAAGGACAATCCAAGTAAGTTTCCACAAGTGTTAAGGTGAGAAGCTTTATGATAGCACTGGCCATTAAGTTAAAGTTATGCTCAGTTTGAGTGGGGCAATAGTCTGCAAAAGCAGCTAACCATTGGTACTACAGGCTATTTATTCACTTACTTTCTGTTCAGTGGATTGAGAAGTAAAATTCACATTAAGTCTTTGTAGTGCAGAAAATAATTTGTCAGGGCATTCATTTCTGCCTGAAGGAATTAAAATATGTTTGGGGGTTTTTTTGTTTGTTTTGTTTAAGGACAGCAGAGGAGATGCAAATGAAATGTGCCCTGTCCTCACCTGAGGCAGTCCCCAAGCCTGAACCCTCTCAGCAGCCAACTCCCAGCCAGCCCCTGGGGGTCTGCCCTGCAAGCCACAGCTCAGTCTCACCAGTAATCCTACCTCATCTTCACTCTGGAGTGTCATATGCAATATATCTGCATCCTTCTCAAGCCCACACTGTGACAACCTACAGCCCAGGTTTCATGTTGCAGCCTCTACCATGTGCTAATGTAACTGGAATTAAGAGTAATAATTCAAAAGTATTAAATAAAATAACCACTGAGGAAGGGGACAATCAGATCACTACAGCTGAGCCAACAAAGCCTTTGGCAGCTGAAGAAAGACCAGAGATGAAATCAGAAACTTCATCACAGAGGTGCCTTAAAAGATCACAAGCATTACAAGAGAATAATTTAATTAAAAGGCATAGAGGTGATGAGGAGAGCCTTGGTACTTCTTTGGTAAGTTAAATTAGTTTTAAAATGCCATTTTAGAGCTTAATGATATTGTCACCTACTCATTTTCAAAGTGATTTAGGGAGCCTGCCAGTGTGTGTAAGCATTTTTAATAACATTATGTTTGAAGAGATGATGTTCATTTGTTCTGCTTGCTGATGTTGGTTTTGTCTCTAAGAACATGTGTCAAAGTATACAGGTGTTAGTCAAAACAACTCCCAAAACATATCATATTTTTCCTGATTAGGTCAGGTTGAGAGTGGAGTTGGAAGGTCCCTTCCAACTCAAACCATTCTAGTACTCTATGAACTTGCTGGCACCCATTCTTGGATTTAGAGGTGTTAGGAGGGAAAGTGGACAAATAAAAGTCATTGGACAGGGAACGTCCCAAAATCCCGATACCTTCTAAATATTTCCACCCGATGTTGTGCACTGTTAGGTTGTTGTAGGCACAATAAAGTAGCACATTAAGAAAATAAAAGGTTAAGGCAAACCTGATGCATATTGAGAAACTGGGTCTGGATTGCTTTCTACTCCTTAGCTGCTGAAAGTTTTAGCACCTCTGTAAATTTTAACCCGGCTGTAAATTGTGCTTCCAAAACAGTCATTGTATGTTTTCGCCACGTTGTGACAACATGTGGTGTCAAACATCCACCAGCTGTGAAGGAGAAAGAAGGCATAACATGGACCTGGTTATCTTAGTGACCAGAAATTTTTATTGCACAAATCGGGGATCAGGAGACAGCTTACTTTCCAATTTTTAAAAATGTATAAATATCATTTTATGGCTGTAATTGAGAATGTTAAGCCTTACAATATCTGCCTTTCTTTTTGTGTGTACTTTTTTAAAGGGAGAATCCACTAAAAATGAAAAACCACCTCCTAATAACTCACAAGTGAATCATGAAATGGATAATGTCCAGGAAGATAAACAGAAGGAAACAGAAACATTAGATCAAAACATGGATCAAAACATGACAAGTTGCTGTGACCAGTGTAAAAAGGAAAATATTCCAGAAGATGAAGATAAAATCAAAACTAAACAAGACATACCTGTAGCATTTGCCATTCCTACTCCTGAGGTAAGCTTTGTCAGACACCACAGCAGGTCCTGCCATTCCTGGGAAAACACCGCTTGGAGTCTTTGCAAAAGAAACAAAACTATAACAAGCTACACCTATATAGATTGTCTTTGGATGGATTCTTTTTAGAGTGCTTCTAAAACCTTATTTTGTAGGAATGTAGAACTTCAGTTTCTGCATTAGCACACAAATAAGAGGACATAAGGTGACTTTCAGGCTGCAATTGGAATGAAGATCACCCTAAGACTGAGACTAAGGGCTGAGGGCAATGTTGAGATCCCTCACCTCCCCAGTCCTTTGTTTGCATAGACTTTGAAACAGAATCCCACAAAACTCTCTTCTCATCAGTAAAATCCAGTATTCTGCAGTTCAGACTTAACTGCTCAGGAGAACCTGAATAAAGAGCAGTTGACAAAAACAGAACTTGTAAATGCAAAAGGTTTGTCTTCCAATATTTCTTGGCCTGTGTTTTTCATAAAACAATGAGGTGACATGATGACTAATGAGTCCAGTAATTTATTCTGGAAAAAGGTATTCAGTGTCAGGATTTCTCTTTCATCTTGTCTAATTGCACTGTGTTAATCACAGGTGTATTTTCAGTTCATCACTAAGGATATCAGCTGGAAATGGAGCCAGCTGTGTGGTCTTTTAAGAGCATGTCCTTGAGTCAGTTGTGTCTCATTTCAGACAAAAGGTAGTAGGAGCATGGAATACAGGATCATGGGGACGTGGAGGATAAAGAATAAGAACAGGGCAAGGGAGATGCAGCTTTGGAGAACACATTTGGGTTTTGTTTATTACATGTTTGAGCTAAAGGTGTGTTGTCTTTTGCTTTCTCAGACTTTTTTTCCCTCTGGTTATCTTATTCCTCTTACTCACTGTACCCACGGCACAAAGGCAGACTGCTCCAATAAAGAGAAAGCTGGGATGTGTTCCTTACAGCACCCTACCTACAGCTCACCCATTTCTGGTGAGTGTTCAATAAAACAGTGTCTGGTTTAAGGGATTGTGGGCCAGATTCATCCTACTGAGGTAATGAAGTCACAGCACAATGTCCTGAGCCTCAGTTCTTGATCCCCTTCAACACTTGATGTTTCTGTTTCAGGTGTCATTCCAATGACAGCCTCAGAGCTGAAAACAGTTAACATTCCTGCTTTTCATATAACACCCTTGAACATAATGCTGTCACCAAATTCCATAGCTGCTGCACCTGTACTGAGCAACTCCTGTCTCAATTCAAGCAATGCCAGTTCTGCCCCAAATCCAAGTTCTTCAGCTCTGAACTTTATGCTGCAACACATAGGACTAATACCTGCTGGTGTGCAAGTTCCTGCAAATCCTGTTCTTCAGCATGTGCCAGTCTCTTCCCAAGCTGAAAACACCAGCTATAGCTCAGGAAGCACGAATGTGCAAGAAGGGAAGGTAAGTATATATTGCACCTTGGCCGTGGTGGCTTGAGTGGGAAGTACAGCACAGCAATTCCTTTATAGCAGGTAAAGTTTTTAAATAAACATTTTTTTTTTTTGATCTTTAGAAATCAGCAGTGCCCAAAAAGAGCTAGCAGTGAAGGCCAGCCTAAGTACGATAGAACTGAGAGGTTAGCAAGGAACATAAGTCACTTATTTGTTGTGGAAGTGGAGCCACCTGGAAGATTGACAAGATGTGAAGAGACAACTGTTTTAGAGGGAGGATTTTGCATAGATCTGAGATTATTAACAAATTGTCCCTTTGTTACTTTATCTTTGCTTCTTGTTACTTCCCTAATATATTCGCAAGTTCTTCTGTTTAATATTAGTTTTTTTTTTCTTCCAGGAAGTTTCCCTGTGTATTTTGTTTAATACTGTATTGCCTAATATCTGTTTGTATTAAAAAAGGAGTTAGGAGGGGATTAGAAAAATCATACTTTTCTTTATATATATTTATATCAAGGAATGCAGGTATATTCTTTGTAAAAAGTTGTTAGGTTTTTAAATTGCGGGGGGGGGGAAGAGTTTGCTAACATCCTGCAGAAACCTAGAGCTAGAATTCACCTTTGTTCCCCTTAAATGAAAGTAACCTCTTCTCTTCAGCCTTCTGCTCCAAAGGAACCTGAGGAGCCTCAGGCAGTTACAGAAAGCTTTTTCCGCACACCAGGAGGCCCAAATTCTGGATCTTCACTATCTACAAACTCAGATGGTACCGAGAGAATCTCTCAAGGAACTCTTTATATTCCTCAACGAAAACTTGAAGTTTTGGAAGACTAATTTTGGGATATGGAATTGCTGAATGTGTTAACAGGCATAATTACTGCTAACACGCTGCACACGAATGGCATTGTATGATGGACATTTTGGACATGTATTGGCAAAACCTCAATGCTAGAATAGCCTTAATTAGTGCTTTAGAAATAAAACTGACTCTTAATGAGAGTTAATACCTTTTCCAAAAGGCTTACCTAAAGTATTTTAACACCAAAGTTATGTATCTAGTGGGGTTTTTGTGTGTGTGTGTGTTGATTTTCTTCTATGCAAAGTAAGCTTTGTACAGAAAGGTACAGTCTATCAGTCAGTACCTATTTTGCACCCAAAAAAAAGTACTGTGAGTGTGTACATATTTTATGTCTTAACAAAATGGCCATAGTTAAAATGTTTTGCTTCTATGTTTAATAATGCTCTTTTGTAAAGTTAGTAAAAAAACCAAAAATCCCCCAAAATTTTCTTAATCAATTTTTATATAAGTTAAGAATTATTTATACTGTATTTTTAAATCAATTTGTTCAGATTAAACTTGCATAAAACCCTGTACTGACTTTTTCTGTTTGATCAAATTAGATTACCCGAGTTAACTAATACATTGTGTATTCACTGGCATATCTTCATTCTTTTTTTGCCAAACAAGGGCATCTCTGTGTTCTGAAGGAAGGGGAAATGGAATTTCATCATAAAGAGACTTGTGACTTCTGAACTCTTATCACTAGATATTATATCTCCTAACAACAACAGTTAGAGGAAAACATAGTTATGAAGTAAGGAATTCTGAGTATCTTTATGGAAAGTGTGTCCAAATGTCAAAGACATTTCAAACAAGTTAAGTTAGGCCATTTAACTTAAATGATAAATTTAAATACATACAGCATCTCTTCTACACTGAAGGAAGAAAGAGGAAGACTCCTCACTCAGTTCACACTCAGATAACTAGGAATAACTAACAAATCAAAATACAGTGTATCTGCTTTTCCAGGTCAAATGTGCCTGGTAGACCAAATTAGGACAGGAGAAATGATAGCAAAGCCCAAGATTCAGGCTTGGACTGGGGTAAAAAACAGTTAAAACAGCTAACACAGTAAAACTATCTGGCCTGCTCTTTAATAATGCAAGACTATAATACCAAATACACCTGACAGAATAGGATCACTATGGAAATACTAAATGAGGGGGAGAGAAGAATAAAAGCTGAAAGATGGAGGAATTCTCACTGCAGCAGTCTGTAGATGTTTCTTCTCCAAAGGGATAACTGATCTTCCTTACACCTGCTGATTTCATTCTAGAAATATAAAGGCAAAGGTTTTAGAAACTTGCATTACTCAGAGGAAACAAACTACAAACCTTTCATTTTTGGACACCACATTTGATAGACTAAACAAACTACAGTAATTAGGGTTGGTGAAATGGTCTCACAATCGGCTGTATCCTGAAAAGCTGAGTGCAGATTCTGACCAGCTGTCCAGTGTTCCCTGGCTCCTGTCACAATACAGTTGCTTTTTCACTGGGACCTTTCCTTTTGCTTGTTCATTTTGAAAGCTGAAAAGCTGCTGCTTCTCTGCTCAAAGGGCCCCTCTTCCCACCTGCCTCACCTCCCTTTGAACATGGCCTAAGCACCTGGAAAGTCCCTCTGATCCTCAGCCTTGCTTTGCTTTTGATTCAGAGTTCTAGTTCTCTGAGCAGGGCTTCTTAATCCCTGCCTTTGATTTACAGCAAGCACTACATTCTCGCCCCAGTTCATGCATGTGCAGCTCCAGTTGCATGTTTCAAATCTGTTCTTCCAATCCCAGGTCCTGCTAAACCACAGCTGAGCAGGGACTATATGAGATGCCAACTGCTCCTCGGAACTGTTAAGAGCCTCTCAACAACTCACTTCCTCACAGGGGCACACAGTAGTACAGAAATTAAGCAACACCCAACACCAGGAAAACCAAAGGTGGTTCACCTGCATTTTTCCCCTTAAATCCTCTGCCAAATTCAAAAGGAAAAGACTTACATTTTGGGGGCAAAATCTTTCTCTGCAGATTTCCCTGCAATTGGTTACAGTGCAAATCCATCCACGGACACAATCTATAAAACGAGTGAAGGTTACAGAAGGTTCAGCTCTCTCAAATGTTAGGGGTCCTAACATGAATCACCAAGGGTGCAGAGGTTTTTAAAAGCTTCTCAGTACTTCCCATGCACTCCAATAGTGAACTCAGTCCTGCCTCAACCGCTCCTCACTGCCTTCTTACAAAAAACCTTCATCCCACACACACACTGCACTGTCCCCTCTGCATTTGGAATTATCTGACACAGGCAGAAGAGTCCAATGAACTATCCAGGGGGAATAACCAAAAAGAGAGGGAGTCCAGCTCTCCTGCTTAGGAAAAAAATAGTCCTTCAACTTTACTCCAAGGACCTGTCTCTGCATTATAAAATCCTTGCCAGACTCAAAAGCAAATGGATTTATAGGCTCCTAAGAGTTTGCATACCAGCCTCAGCAAACAGACCTCTAAAATCCTAAAGTCTGACGTGGATTTGGTATTTAATTTCCTTGTGCTCCCATGAAATTCCCTGAGTCGAGACTTTCGGTTTCAGAGTTCTGGTGTTTAAACCCTGGGCTGTAAGGGCGTGGCCCTTTCACACACAGCAAAGTCCATGATGCTGAACAAAATTGCTAAATTCAGGCATCCCAACAGAAAATGAGAATTAGCATCTAAAACTTTAAAGCCCGTAAAATAAAACCTTGTAAAAAAGTAAGTGAATTTTAAATGTTTCATACTTTATTGCCCACCGCTCTAACACATCAGCAGCATCATCCATTTCAAAGGGACTCAGTCAGGCATGGCAAATATAATGGCAGTTATCAGACAGGCTAAATATTATACATATTAACAAACCATCTTAATGCCTAAAAACAGTAAAAAAATGAAAGATTAAAGTGAAAAGCATAATTCTCTGTATCCTAGAAGGCAAATTAGTTGTATCTATCAAATCATGAACTGCAGAATGAAATGTTATTTGGGTTACAAATGTTGTGTTCCAGGGAGTGCTACAAACAAGTTTTGATTCATTATTATTTTTAACAATTTAATATTGGCAATGTGACCACTAATAATTAAATCCTCATTTCAAGGGTCAGTTATTTCATGATTCACATTTAAGCAATGCAGGAGAGTAACTATGAAACTTTAACCTTTATTTCTGATCTGTTAGGCTGCAGTCAGGAATGTCCTTTAGGTGTAATCCAAGGGGCTGCATTGTTGTCCACCTACTCACAAGTGGACACGGGGGAACAAAATGCCAGGCTTTTGTCAGAGGTTATTTTCAGCTTGGTGATAGCAATGGCATTGCTCAGATCCCTGAAACTCTCATTCCCCTCCCCTCCCAGCTTATAAGGCCGACAGTGCATTTAAGGAGTGCAGGGACCCCTCCTGTTCCAATTCTTGGAGGCCTAAGGAAAGAGGGAGACACGTCAAGCAACTTCGGTAAGTTGAGTCCAGCGGGTTCTACCAAGACTGTCTGATACAAGGGGGTTTGGGAGATTTTTTTCCAAATAGGTGGTTGCTTAACAAAGAAAAACATGCAGGTATAGTACAGAAACATGATTCCTAGAGCTGAGAGCAGTATTTTAGGTTTGGAGTAGCCAGCTAATAAGAGATTCTTCTGGGTTTCTCAGCCTGGGGACTAGCTACTGGTGCCGCAAGAACAAAGTTGTGGGGATCCTCATTACAGACACTCATTTTGACTATGAAAGGCTGGATAACAGAAGTTTCAGAGTGCTTAAAAACTGTGTTTCAAAGCTACTGAATTATTTTTTCTACAAACGATTTGGTTTTAAAAAGAGTATGTACAAAGCATACAAATTTGGGTGCTTTAATCATTTCTCAGTTAATAGTATTCTAGAAGTAAAAAAAACAACAACACCCTCCCCCCAACCCTTCAAAATATTTAATGTTAGTGACCAATTAGTTTTATATCACATAGGATGAAAACTTCTATGCAGACTTGGCAGAAAATGGCTAGATACCTGGATGCAGGATGAAAGAATTATTCCCACATCCATCACTCAAGCATTACAAGAGAGTGTGATTGGTCAAGTCTTCAGAAAAGCCCCAGTAATTTAAATGAATAACTAAATGAATAAATACATGTTTTTACTTTGAAATAATTTTACCCTTAGGTAGAAAGCTTTTCAAAGAATAAGACTTTTATGTAGATAAAATAATTCTGTGTCTTAATCATCACAGTGCTATTTCAAAGTAGGTAATAGTTTCACTTGGCACTTAAAAGACTTAGTGCACAGAAAAGGATTTAAAGAAGGATCTCATGGAAGGAAAAGTGAAAGCTGATAGCCGAGGATTAGGTCTGGAAAAAGGAATGGGACATTTGTACAGCAGGACACAGCTTTCCACAGCCACATGGATCAAACTGAACTCTGAGCATGTATTTACAAGTACGTGAGTGTGGGGTGTCATTGGTCTTAAGTCAGAATGAAGTACCTTGTCCTACTTGTAGGATGAATGAAGTACCTTGTCAGGATACCATATTTTTTGGAGATGCAAACTTAAATTTCTGCAAAAGTGTGCATCAAGAAAGTTTCAAAAGAAATGTGGCATCCCTATGCTAGAAAATAATAGATAATTTGGAAGAACAGAGATGAAAGCAATGGGACACTATCAGCTACACACGACACACGCTTCATATCAAGCCTGTTAAAACCTTTTGTTTCTAAAGGGGTGTGTAACTTAGGCTGACCAGTGTCAATGCAAAATCAATATTTACTTTCTTGTGTCAGCGTTGAAATTCCCACCCCTTGATTTTTATGTGTTGCTTTACTGCAGAAATGAAGGAAAAATGCTAATCGTTATGAGATCATGGTGGAAGCTCAAGGTATGACACTAACTAATAAAATTTACCTGTATCCAAAATCCACTGAATGAATCAAAAGAGATATGAGTATAAACAATATCACATCTTCATTAAATGAGCTCAACCTTCAAACACAAATGTTTCCTCTGTTGTGAATCTGTCCTGCTGAGAGAGAACTCATTCTGCAAGGGACTGGATTTCAACAGAAACACCTTCAGGCTGTTTGAGATGCCGTGGTAGGAATTGTGCCTTGCACCGCAGACCAATCAAGATAATACCTCCCTATGAGTGTTAGTTACAGAGAAAGAGAGAAACTAGAGCAGCATTTTATTACTACTGTATAAAGGAAGAGATATATTGTTACACCCCCCCCCACCACCAGTGCTGATGGGGCGAGTAACACTGAGGACAGTCAAATGAGTCACTGGTGGTCACAGGACAGGTCACAGCAGAGCTGTGATTAGATACCAGAGTGAAGTCCTGGCTGCATCGGCATCTCCCACAGACTTCGGTGGGGAAAAGAATTTCAAATGTAGCCTTGATACTTGCATTTCAATATAAACAGGGATATTTGGATTTGATACCATTACTGCTTATTCATTAGGTACGGCCTTGGTATTCTTTGAGTCTAGACCAAGCATGCAGCTGGGACCAAAATGGAGAGAGATGGAAGGCACATCCTACCCATCAGTCCTCATTCAGCAATTCTACTACCAGTGCTCACAAAGACCAATACTTCCCATTCTGTTTATCCCCTTCAAAGCCATCCTGTGGCACACGTGGCACTGGAGATAATCCTCCCAGCCACACAATACACAACTTCTGCAACCCATTCAGATAAAGTCTGAGCTCCAGACTGCCTAATACATGAGCATGTAGAAGGGACAATCTTGTGTTTTAGAATGGAAGCACCAAAACTACTTTCAACACCTTTTTCACCTCCAGCACAGTCTGGCACTAGCACTGCCTTTTATTCCTCTACACAACTGCATCAGGCCAGTACTGCATCCACCACTCACTGAGATCAGGGGATCTAAATATATATTTGGGTTATATTCTTATCAATAGCACTTTGATTAGAGTACGACACTCTGTGACAGCGATGTGACACCCAGATTTGCACAGTATGACTAACAGCCCAAAAGAAGACGGCTCACAATGTTTTCATGCCTGTGCAGAGCACACAAACACTTCAAAGGCTCCCTTGCTCCAAGCCTGGCCTATACAGTAGTGATATAAGCTCTAAATAAGGGGAGGCACGTATCCCTGGCTGCACATCTTGTGTATAAATTCTACTCCATATAGTAACCGCATTTTGAGGAATGATACAAGGTGCTGAATAGTAACAGAGCAAGTTCAAGAACACTCCTCCAGCTTAACAGTACCGTGAGTGCCTACATGTTGCAGTACTAGCACTCAAAAGTTTATTTAATAATAAATAAACACATTTACTACATTTAGGATGAGTCTGCTCTACTTCCCACAAGATCACCAGAATATAACAAGCACCATGTGGTGAGCAGACACTGCAAGTTGACCAGATTAAGACAACTAAGTTCAGGGAATTTTGAGGGGATTTAGATACTGACATCCAATGTAATTATGTGAAATGAAGATTTCAGGTATATTTTTTTCTGATGACAAGTGGCAGACCGAGTTCTATTTGCACACCGTGAGGATGGAGATTTATCCACCGTTATAATTTAGATGAGTAGAAAACTATGAATGCCATGTACCCTGTGGAGTTTATTTGCACAGGCAGCATCCACAGGGATGGCACTGCAGTTCAGAGTCCAGAGAGATGATCAAAGCAAGGACAGGACCTGCGCTGGTACCTCACCCAGCTGTTATTCCAGCCAGCGCAGACATCATGGCATACACTGCTGTTCTTACCCTGGCATCCTTATGGGAATACTTTTACTGTGACTTTCTTCTTCCTCCTACAGCTTCCCATCAGGTGATGCCAAGAAAACATGGAAAATGTGTATGCATGCCCAGTCATGTTACTATAATTAGACTCAGGGACAGTGGTTCTTCTAAGAGCTCTAACCACGGCCCCTGACAGCACAAGGTTCACTATCACACATTATCAGACTTTTTCAGAGATTATTTTTCCCCCTTCAGCTAATGATGTAATTGGAGCTACTTTCCAGCAGCTATCCCTTTGCCAAAGACAGAGATGCTTGGTGTGCCTTTGAGGGGAACTAACACAGCACAAACAGCTTTATAGAGACCAGAGGTACAAACCTCCTTGGCAGCTACCAGTGCTGCCTCAGATGGGAAGAGATTCCACTGGAAATCTGATTTGAAAGGGAACACTGTGAACACAAAAATCTCATTTTAATTTTCAAGAAAGTGTCACAAAACTGATTGTTATCCCCAGTCTCTCTTCCTTCTCTTAAAATATTTGAAGCATCACTTGAACTATTTTCATAAGAGAAAATGGCACCAATATGAAAGTACTTTAAAAATAGAAGAAAACATAGAATGGTGGAATGAGAATAAGATTTTACCTACATGAAAGATTTCTGTCTTTGCTTTTATCCCACATTTAAAAGAAATGAAAAAAGAATTTAGCAGTGCTGTTCAGTAAACACTTCACTGAGTGAGAGGGATCAAATACACTACATGTTTCTTGCATGCAGTTAGTTTTTTTTCTTATTTCAGCTACATCGGGTTTATGCTTCTTACTCGTTACACTACAGATAAACAGAATTAGAGGAAAGCTGAATTTTCTTTTCCTTTTTGCATCATTACTGTTCTGGAACTGCCACAGCAGTTCATGAGCAGCCTCCCAAGAGAGCTGAGAGGGTCTGGAAGAGATTAACAATGGTGCTGCTGTGTGACAGCAAAGGACAGGGCTGACTGAGCTGGGGAGGGTGTTCAGCTGAGCATAAATCAGCCTCACAAAGAGGATCTCGCTTGAGGATGACAGGTGCGCTGTCTACCACAGGTACCAGTCACAATAGTGACTATTTAATTACACAGGCTTAAGCACTGCTGTGCTAAGGCAGAGAGGTTTGGATGTGCTGGTACCAGCACTGTTACCAAACACTGACTGTAAAACATGCTCACATTGCCATTTCTCCAGTGCTACGGCTTCAGTGTGTGCACACACTCCCATGCCACCTTCCTTTTGCTGGACAGACGTGTCTCTTATACCATTGTGGGATTTTTAGTGTTGGTTGCCAGAAAGAATTCCCTTCAGGTTGCAGAGCTGCCATGTAGACATTGTTCATTTCATTCTGAAATTCAGAAGATTACAGAACAGAAGTCACTAAGATGATGATAAACAGGGGAGATTAGTGTCCACTGTGAATATACAGTAAAATATTAGTTTAAAATGCAAGTAATTGAAAATACTGGCTTCTGTTACATCACTACTGTGATTTACATCACTGCAAACTCCCCTCTATCTCTCACTTGACCTCAGAAGAATATTCTCAGGTGGCAGGCCTGATTCAGCATTCAAAACCCTTTTCTTAGTTGAAAGTATCTTATGGTGAATTTAATCAAACACAAATAGCACAAGCAGGCTTCAAAGTAACTATAATAAGAAGGTGACTGGTTTTCCAAGAAGGAGAAGGAAGGCCTGTGCCAGGAGCTTGGAACAACCTGATAACATGATGTGCAGATGACAAGATGACGTCCCAGTCTTTCCAGACACAACGATGACTCAAAGAAGAAAACAGAAGGGCAGCCTGAGGGCTGGGCTTGTTTCTGATGTGTGATAGCACATCATCAGGAAGGGCCCTGAGCCATCAGGCCACCGGAGCTGGGCTCCTGCCCCTCACACTGACCTCCTGTGACCTTGGCCAAGTCACTTCAACAGTCACTGCAACAGCAACCACTTCTCTTCTTTTCCCTTATGTTTAGATTTCAAAAACAATTGACAAAGAAAGAAAAAAACCCGCCTTAAGCACCTTAGGAACCTGTCTATTATTACCTTACAATGGCCATGCAGCACAGGGACCTCACAGCTGTCTCATGAGGAATTCAGAAAAGCAACAAACAACTTGTTTCTATTGATGTGTCCTCTTAAAGTGCCCTTGTTAAACTTCAAGGTGGAATTATTCAGGTATGAATTGTATAAAAAAATATACTGACAAAGAACATGTGACCAAGGCAGCTCATGGGGTACTGGATGAAGTAGCACTTGCTTTGGAGAGGTATAACTAGTCTACCTGTTAACAGAGAGTTGAGGTAGGAAACTGTTCTGTAGAAAATTTAATGCCAAATACTGCCCATGCATTTGCTTCACTCCAGTAAAGCTTCAAAGTGTTTGCTAGCCTTCATTAAAATTTGCCTCAAAAACCAGATCAACCCACACTAAGCAAAAACTGAGAGGAAAAGGCTACACTGGGGTACAGAGGAGGGCAGGACTAAAAGAAAATGACTATTTGATGGAAAATAAATCCTAGATTCACTTCTCCAGAAGAGGTTTCAGTGGTCTTAGCACCTTCTCACTGATACACCTCACAATCATTTCACATATTTACCATCACAATTATACCAAGCTAAGGAATAGCCTTATTTACAAGAGAAGGTCACAAAGGACAGAAGATTTAGACCATCCATGCCCCTAAAGCACCAGGGTAGCACCCTCACCCATGGGTGGGACACCACACAGGCATGTAGTACATTGCAAGTATGCATGAGCAGTTGACTGGAGATGGGGAAAAATATAATACCTTTATTTTAAAAAATCAAGATGTTCTGTTTAAAATAATTCACTTTGCAATTTGATTTTCTAGGTTACCTCTCAGAGACAGGGATGCCGAACTGGGGGGGTGGAGCCAAATGTGGTGCCTGTGAAAAGACTGTGTACCACGCTGAGGAAATCCAGTGCAATGGAAGGAGCTTCCACAAGTCCTGCTTCCTCTGCAGTAAGCTGGGCTACACTGGTTCAACTTCACAACATCCCTACAGCTCTGTATAAATCTTCCATCAATTCTAGTCCATTTACTTTTGTATTACTCTACAGGCAGTTTTCTAGCCCTTTACCCCAAGCAATCTGCATCTTGGGCTCCTGGCTTTTCTCTCCAAGCATTAGATGGTTTTTGTTAGGGACACTCAGGTGCTGCAGGGTCATGGTATCATGGTCCATCTCCAAGAAACCCTTCCCCTCTGTCCCACAATTTGGCATATTATAGGATTGTTTCAAGTTAAAAAGTCCAGCAGAACTTAACAAACCCTAATAAGACAGAAGGATGTCTTATTAGGCTGTTAGAGGAGATGATTACTTTGACAGTGAGTCCTAACATTAATCCATTTCACACAGAAAAGCTGGAAGACATCACCCCGGTGGCATCAAAACCTCCTACCAACACGCTGCACTTACCTTAGTCTCCTCCTCCCCATATTTCACGTAGTCCCCTTTCACTTGCTCTTTCCCTCCCACACTCCACTGTGATGTTTGGCAGACGGCTTCCAGAAATCTTGCTTTCTCTGCAGATGAGCTAGCACTTAAAAAAAAAATCAGAGAGAAGGTATAGATTCAGCTCTGTTTGCCCTTTGTGGAGAGAGAGCAAACAATTTGCTAAGAACTAAAAGTAGATGAAGAGTTTATTTCGCAGACAATGCTTGAAATTTAGTACCTTTGCAGTATGAATTCCATTGAAGCCATTGAATTCAATTTTTCACTCTCTTTTCCCAGTTGGAAAGAGACTTCTCATTTGGAGGCATGAGGCTATTACACACTTAGCTGACACGGTGCAGTCAATGCAGAACAAGTTCAAAGGACACACTGGAGTTTACTTGGCTTTCTCCAAGTGCCCTGCAAGTGATGCCTAAAAGGCAGAATAAGAAAGAATTCCTTCAAAAGCTTTTCAGTTATCTGACAACCTTCAGCCAATCCTTACAGAATGGTAAAAGAAAGAATCTCAGTCCCAACTAGTGCCTTCATATTGCTTCCATGTGCTGCTTATAACAATTAATACTAAATACCAGAGAAACTAATAAAATAAGCATCTGTTCTAATAGAACATAGTTAATAATATTTCTCAAGTTTAAATTTCATTCTCATCTGATTTTTTTTTTTTTTAGTGATTTATGATAAACAATATACATACATTACATTCTGACAACAGTTTGGTTTGTTTTGGTGGCTTTTTTGGTTGGTTGGTTGTGTATTTTTTTGTGGATTTTTTATTTTACTTTATCTTCCCCTTGTGGTTGTAAGTCTGAGCTAAATTATTAATAAGGTTACATACTAAAAAAGTATTCCCATCAGAAATATCTTTAAGGTCAAAAACTAAAGATGCATCTAAGCCCAGTTGGCATATGAGAGGTATGTTAATTGGCTTTACTTTTACCACGATTCAGCAGCTCTAGATGCCTCAGGATCATGTAGCACATTCATGGGCTTTTCTATGAACCAGTTATAGGACTTCATTTCTCAACAGAAGGAAACCAATCCTCCCCAATGTAATCTCAGGTATGGAAACAGTTAACCTGATTAGCTGAGCTTTTCTATATTTCAATATTAAAAATATTTCAAATATATCATATATTTTACATAATATTTGACCAGACAAAACAGATGAGTAGTTTTCAACCAAGAATTCGATTTCAGCAAAATTACAAAAAATTCAAAGTAATCTGTTAACACAGGAAGAATCAGACAAGCTAAACTATAAATCACACTCTCACCGCTCCATAGTTTTTCCCTACAAACATGATGACAGAGAAACCTCCTTCCAGCAATCCCTACTTCCCGTGCTGCTGCTTACCTGCAGACTCTTGCCTCCCTGTCAGGTTTTACTCAAACTGCAGCTGTGAGGGACATTTGGCAGGATCTCACACTGTCAACCTGAGTCTCCTCAGTGCCGGAGGGTGCCCAGGATCTGTTGGCAGATGACAGGTCTCAAAGTTATTTCAACAATAGCACTTCAAGGGCTTCTGCTCCATCTGTTGTGGTGAACTGATACCCTATCCCTGAGGTACCAGA
This sequence comes from Cephalopterus ornatus, assembly GCA_013396775.1. NCBI lineage: Eukaryota > Metazoa > Chordata > Aves > Passeriformes > Cotingidae > Cephalopterus > Cephalopterus ornatus. The sequence goes on along the minus strand of VZRE01006216.1, from coordinate 29,948 downwards.
AATAGAAACACTATCTGCTGCCAGAGTTTCCATCATCCCTTAACTCCCTTAGCAAACATAATTACCACCTCGAAGCAGAAGAGACCGTAGCATGAGGAGATCAGATTCACACATTTACAGACGCCCTTCATTTTATCCCTATTAAATATAAAGGTCTTCGCAAAACATTTTCCCCTCTATGCAGAACAGGGAGGAAGAAAGCCACAGATATAAAGAGGGCTGGAGACACATAAGTAGTACTTTATGCAGTCTGGTCTAGCAGACGGTGTCTCTGCCCATGGCAGGGGGTTGGAACTGGATGATCTTTAAAGTCCCTTCCAAACCATTCTAGGATTCTACAATTAAAGCCACAGAGATTCCAGTATTGCCTTAAATTACCTAAGGTGGATGAATTTGACTCAGAGGAGGATATTTTAAATAAACACAGGGGCAAGAGACTAATCAAACCCTCAGCTGGCTTCTTTAGAGTTTGCACTTCCAGCTACTTTCAATACTTCTGTATTTCACAGCTTTGTGGTGCATACATGAACTAAGAAACTCGATTTTCCAAGCTATCCACAGCTCATGCATGACTGGAATGCCCTCTGCAGGACATGTACTTGCTCAAAAGGAGCTGGAGAGACGGCTTTGCCTTTTTTTTTTTTTTTTGCCTCAATCAACCACTGTTGACACAGTGAACACTTTGTAAGAAGTGTTCAAATACTAATTTTTTAGAATCCTAGAAAATCCTGGTTTTCTACAGGCTCTCTAAACTGAAAGCTTCTTCCTCTCTCAATGGGGTGGAGGTTTTCTCACACCAAGTTCCCAGAGTGGAACAGTCACCAAACAGCTGAGAAGTGTAGCTACTATTTTTTTTCCCCATTCATTACTGTCCCATTTCTGTGCATAAACACCAAGGGGATCCACTGATCCAGCAACAGAATTTAATCTCTGAATGCTGACCAGGTTTCAGATAAGCAAAGAACTGTGAGGGAATAATTGAGCTTCCATGGCTACTCCATGAAAATAGCCACACTTGGAACACATCTCAGCAACACCAGTTAGCTCTGGGTGTGCCTTGTATTTCTCAAAACATAGTTACTCACCAAGATCCCCAAATAAGCAGCTGTTAGCACTCAGTAGCTTCTAGTCCTTCCACGTTGAGGCTTGGCTTAAAGTAGTGCTGCAGAGGACATAACTTGTATTCCCTGGTGAAAGCTGGGCATTCTTATGGCATCTTCTGTCCAAAAGTCTCCCAGACATTTCCTAGTGAGCTAAGCCAAGCAATATTTCTCTGTAGCAAACATGACTTGTAAGAGGTCTCTGTTTTGGGAATAGCTTTAGTGGTACTCCTGTCATCCCAGAGGAAGTCTAATGGAGCTGAGATTTACTTCCTTTGCCTTGGTGCCACAGCTTGAACAAACAAATAATACTAAAAAAAACCAAAAAAACCCAAACAACACCCCCCCACAAAAAAAACAAAACAAACAACTGAAAAAACACAAAAAACCAAACACAAAAAACCAAAACAAAACACCAGACCAACAACCCCGCACCACACCCACCCACACCCC
>VZRE01006216.1:6773-28314 GCA_013396775.1 Cephalopterus ornatus | reverse complement strand
CCCCCCCATATTCTACCTGACTCTGGACACGGTATTGCGTTTAAGATCTAAGTAACATTTTCATTAGAAAACAAACCTTTTTTAGAAACAAACCTCATCAAAATAGCCTGGGCTGAGCTGAGAAAGCCACCACAGACTCAGAAGGAGTATTTTGAGAGGTCCAGATGCACAGTGGAATCAAGACCCCTGCAACCTCCTTTTCCCCCTTTTTTAAGGTTTGGGAGTTTTGGATGGTTATCTCAGATCAATCTTAACTCCACAGATCTAGACAAATTGCCTTGACAAGCCATGATTTCCCTGGGGTTACAGTATAACTTCAGAGAGGCAAAACAGGATCATGTTGTGTGCACACATCTATTTTAGCAACAGCCCAGTCAAGTTTTACACTGACCAACTCCTTTTCCTATATTTTTAAAGGTAAACAAAACATAAACGCTAAATGTAACTACTCTGACTCACATGAATTCAAATTTGAAAACACAAATGTTAATAGATGCCTCTCTCTGCCTGTATCCAGTGGCCTGCAGGAAAGCTCTGGACAGCACCACAGTGGCAGCTCACGAATCCGAAATCTACTGCAAAACCTGTTATGGGAGAAAATATGGTCCCAAAGGTGTTGGCTTTGGACAAGGGGCCGGATGCCTCAGCACTGACACCGGTGAACACCTGGGCTTGAACCTGCAACAGTGAGTTAACCCCACTGACAGCACCTTTCTCTGGTCCTACTTGTCTCTTAGCAGGGTATTTTAAGTATTTTATTTTATTTCCATAACAACATCCAGCGTAAGTAGCAGAGCAGACTTTCCTACACCCTTTCCTTCCAGGGACACAGTAATTTACCAGTTTTTAATGATGCTCAGTCTCTTTAAGCCTTCTTTACAAATTATTTTCTCCTTCAATAGGCAATTATTGCGCAGAAGCAGCCTTTATATCCCACCAAAGCTGTAAATACTGACTGCAATTGTATGCTGCCATTTGCAGCACAGTGGTAAAGCCACATTCACTATAGAAAATGAGAATATATATTTTTTTTTTTTTTTCTTGTCAGAGGCTAAAATCCAGTTAGGTTTTACTTTTAGAGTCATAATCACACTACCACATACTGCTAGCTCTCCTCTCAGTGGGGGAAATAACATTTCTAAATCCTCCCTGTGGCTTGAATAACACTTACAAACACACTGAGAATGTGTTTGAACAAAGGAGTTCTAATGGGATACCATCTTCCAAAAGCACATAATTAGCTCTGACAGTATATTTTTACAGGATTTTTTTTATGATTCTCAAAGCTGCACATTTCCAAATCAGCAACGCTTCCACTGTAAGGAAACCAATTAACCAATATGCTATGTAGGAAATAAAAGCTTAAACAATGTATTCAAATGTGGCTCCTTGTGCGATACGAAGCCATTATGGGCAGAGTTCTGCATCAAAAACTGTCACATCCTGTAGATATAATGACCTGTTGCAGTCCAACAATCCAATAATTCAGAAATTATTCTGTGAAAGGCTTTAAGCACAAACCCATAATGCACAATGTCCAGAAACACAAAGCAAAGCTACTTTTCTGATGTGCTTTTAACCCTGGGCCAGGTAAAAACCCCAGTTCCCTTGTCCAAATGTTTTACCACCTAATGAAACACCTGCATACAAAACTCTTTATTTTTATTTTCCACTCATTGAGTAACAGCAGACAGCCAGTTACAAAGGATACACTGGTCTTCTATTTGTATTTTCCCTCTTGCCTCTCCACAAAACAAAGTAGTTTTTTACTTTCACTTTTCATTAAATGCAATCTTTTCTGCAAAACTGTCAGCTCCATGTACTCAGCCCAGAACAGGTAACATCAGAGCTTACAGTACCAGCTTTTCCATCACACAACACAGAATTCAATAGAATACTTTGATTTTCTCTTTTTTTATCCCCAATTTGCACATCAGAGAACAGCAATTTAGTATCTCTCATCCCTTACCAAAAAACCCATGAAATACTTTTTCTAAGGAAGGTAACATTTGAAGCAGCATTTAAAAAGCACTGAAACCTTGTGTTTTAGGGGGTCACCAAAACCTGCTCGCCCTTCTACACCAACTAATGCTTCAAAGTTTGCCAAAAAGATGGTAGATGTGGATAAATGTCCCCGTTGTGGCAAATCAGTGTATGCTGCAGAGAAGATCATGGGAGGAGGAAAAGTAAGTAGTTACTTCAGCGCTAGAAACAAAACACAGTTTTCTAATGGTGATAAGCTGTAGCTAATAGGTCCCTGATCATTTAAATTTTCCTTCACAGTCTTGATGAAGAAAACATGAAGTAGCAAATTGCTTGAGTGGGATGTACTTTCAGGTCTAAAATCATGTGCTTTTTGTAAACCTTCTTCAACTTTTCCCTTCTTGTTGATGTCCCACCTCTGGGAGATATTTATAAACATTTATTTGTAGTGGCAATTACAGATACATTAAAGAGATCCTGTAACTAGAAAAACAGAAGCCTTTCTCAAATGACACTCAAAGCTCTCCGCTCCAGGAACTCTCACTATAATATGATCTCTGCACACTGAAGATGCGGCCAAAATAAGAGTAGTATCTCCAGCTCCCTGCTTTTCACTAGACCTCCATTAATAACTGTGCATCAATAACAAAGCCACTCCATAACTCTTGACATGGCGTAATAATGTAACTGAAAAAAGACTAACATGGAATGAATAAAAATGGAAGTGACGAGATCAACAAAAAGATTTTAACCTTTTCACACCATAAAAAGCAGCAGTTCTTCGTTTCTTGTACCCGTGCCCTTTCTGTAGTATACAATGAATTGCCTTCATCTCCTCAGCCTTGGCACAAGACGTGTTTCCGCTGCGCTATTTGTGGGAAGAGTTTAGAATCCACGAATGTTACAGACAAAGACGGAGAGCTCTACTGTAAAGGTGAGAGTTGTAGAGAGGTGAACTGGGTTACTGACTCAGTCTAAAATTAGTCTCTTTAGACCTAGGAAAGCCATCATCTTTTACCTTGTTCCATGCTTAACAACTTCAGGAAATTTCATTTTACCTTTTTTTAACAACTTTCTGAAAGCAAAGAGCCGTGGTAACATTGCAATTGCAGCTTATACTATTAACATTTAAAGTTTAAAGCTGTAATTTTTCTACAAATATCTCTCAGATTTACCCTCAGATCTTCTAACAGAACACTGGCTGTATCTGCTGGGCAGGCTCTTGCACCTGCACCATCTCACTCACTAAAATAAAATATCCACATAGATACATCCAGATCTTCAGAGGTCATCTGAATTCTTGCCAATTAAAGATACTTCCGTGGTATCGGTAGCACGGAAGATAATGCACTGATGCTAAATTATACATCTAGATGTTCTCAAATCCAGAAAGTTCACAGACTTCACTTGACTCTCAGAAACAGCTTAAGGGGGAAAAATATGCCAAGGTTATATATCCCAGGCTAAACATCATAGAGAGCCCTAAAGAAGAATATTGAAGTTCTGTGACTCTGGGTACAGTCAGCCACAAGTGATCAAGTCACCACATCTGGAGAAACATGCTGACCATTACTACTTCCTCAGCAGAGCTGTGATAAAAAACTATGCGCACAGTCACCAATACACAGTTCAAGTGGAACAGTTTAAATGCTCATCAATAGTTTCAGAACTATGCTCCAGTTCTTTTACCTCCTGGAAAATCTCTGACTCACTACTCAGCCTGTGTTACTCACCAGACCAAGTTTTACCGAGTATTTTCAGACAGGAAAGTAGCTTTAATGAAAACATTACTTAGATCTTAAATCTATAGTTTCTTCATTTTTTTTGAGATCACCAGATGTGAATATTGTGTAATTCAAATATATGATTTCAGTTTCACTATTAAAACCTGCCAACACTCGTGGGAAATAAGCTATTTCAGATTTTCTTCTTTTTATTAACTGAAATTCGGTAGTGATCTAAAAACTAAAAAACAAAAGACCTTTACTCCTACCTGAGAACATTCAGAATTCAAGAACATTTATCTCCCCCCTCCTTCTTTTGCAGTTTGCTATGCAAAAAATTTCGGTCCCAAAGGAATTGGGTTTGGTGGCCTCACTCAAGTGGAAAAGAAAGAATGTGAATGAGAAGAAATGGATGCAACAGTATCAAACTGATGTTGATGCCACCAAGTGATAGTTGTCAAATAAAACATTAAACATCACACATTGCTAAGAATATAGGGCATTTGGGCAAGATTTTCCACCTTGCAGGAAGAATTTGTGAGCTTATATCTTAAATTCTTAAATTAGATTAAAAAGGTACAGTGATAAAAGAAGGTTCATGTCTGTTTTATAGTAAACAAAGACAAAAAAACCTTGTGTAATATTATTGCTTCTTAAACTAGTATTTAGCACATTTTAGACTGCAGTTTTAGACTCAGCTTAGTGACCCATAGATACCTTATGGAGTGCAGGGTCTGAGTGTTCGAGTTAGACTGTATTTTCCTTTGTTCACAATGTTACTCTATTCCTACCGATCTCCTAGATGTTTTTTGAACATGTTGGCATTTTGTGTTGTGACAAGGTAGAGGTTATTCACTTTGAGACAATTAAACAGGGTTTGAAATTCTTTCCATCAAAGGGAGGTATTTCCAAAGAAAAACAAAACTTTCCTAGAATGGAATGTTGTAGGTTTTGTTACTGTCTGTTTTCAAGCTACAATAAAGTACTTACTGCTTCACATTATTTTTATTTGAATTTGCTTGTGCTTTTACATTCTACAACGTTGCAGATTTCAAGATGAACGAAATCTCCCATTTCTTAACTACAAGAATTGCGTTTCATTGCACTGCTTGACTCGTATGTTGTCAGTTCTAGATGGTATTTAACTTTAATCTTCTGACCTTCATCTCTTTCCCTGTTGGTTTTCATTGCTACCAACTTTGACTTATATTCACACCACCGTGTCCAAGTGGCCCTTTCAGACTGACATTGTAGCCTTTTCTTGGCTGACATTAGCCATTAAAGATCTATGGATGCAGCTGGGAATAATTCCCTCTTTTTATATACATGGCTATTTTTCATCACGAACTTACCCCTTTTCATACGCTAATAGGGCATATACATGTAATACGGCTAATAAGGCAGAGCCAAGCTTTCTCTTATGGTTTTGTGCCTACCTGCTCTTAAAAGCCTCACTGGTCACATGCCCCTTGAATCTATTTCAGTCTGCAAAAACACACTTAGAAGTATGAAAGCTCTATTTTATTACATGTAAACCTTTCAAATACAAAGACTTAATGGAGGTTTTCACAGAGTAAGAAACAAAATTACAATGTAACCATAACATTAAGTTTTTAAATATGAACATTCACCTTAATTTTCAAATGTAATTGTCTTTGATTATCTGCAAGGATAAAGCAGAGGGTACCAACATGGTTTTGAAATTCTGCCCTAAATCTTATTTTTAAAAAATATATTCTTAGTGTCCTCTCATCACATAAAATTTTAAATAGTTTCAGCTCAAACCATATATACACACAGACACACAATGACTGTGTCATATACAAACCTGCTGTAGCTTATGCAAGATAAAGTTTAATATTTGAAACAATAATAAAACCAAGCAACTTCAGAAGAATTTGTAAAAATTAACAAAATATCCAGTTTTATTTAGCTTTCAGCTCAACCATTCTAGAAATTAAGCAAAATTTTACACAGAATGAACATTTTTCTCCTTTGCCAGATGAAAATTGTATTGCTTGGCCCAGTCAATTATGTTGGGTTTGAACATACCAAAGCAACTGCACTGAAAAAAGTCTGCAAGATTCTGGAAGCATCCAAGACTGAAAAGGAGAAAAATATGCATTAATAAACCTAAAAAAAGAAGACTGCAAGCATCAAAACTACACAATGACCACAAGACTACTTCAGATATAAACCTGTCAGTTTTAAAATTGTGGAGTTGTTTTTTTTTTAATTAAACAGTTCTCTATTGAGCATTATTCCTCTGCTGAACTTTTACAACCTGTTTTACATTAACAAATGAGAGTAGATGAAGTTGAACTCAAGTATTTAAAAGTTAGTCCTTAGTAAGATCCCATCTGTTAACACATATAAGGAAATAAAGAAACAGGGAAACCTTGGTAGCAATTTCTCTAAATATTGCAAGAGAAGTTGTAAAGGGGCCAGTTCATGTCTTAATTCTCTTTCTGATCCTATACAACAGACAGAGAGACTGATGAACAAATTAAAGGACAGCTCTCCCTCACCCCAAAATAGTGTCTACTGATCAGTGCTATGGACTGATTTTGGCGTATCTTTTTCCTGTGCACATAGCCATGGACGAAAAAACCCACAAGTCTTGTACTGGTTGTTTATTTCTTAGAGAAAAGGAAGTTCTCAGTAAGGAAAACAAGGTCCACTTCCTCCTCTTAGCACAACTCTTAACAGGCATGACTAGCACATCCTATTTTTGCATTTATGAAGCAGTGAAGCAAATCACTTACAATACTCTGTTAATCAATACCCACTTGTATGGAGTTCTCCTGAGTGAAACAGGATTCTTAGAAGATTTTCTCTGTATCAGGAGATTCATTCTTTCATGAGAGGTCAGCCCCAAGAATGCAATCTTAGTTAAAGGAAAATGTAAGTAATGGTTACAACACAAACATCACAAATCGAAATTCTGTCGATGCAAAAAGATACTAATGAGGAGGGCAGTTTGCCATATCTAACAAATAAGTAACTGCTGCTGTAATTGATGATTGAGAAGTATATTTTTAAATGTCACTTGTGCTAAAACAAGAGCCCAGGAAGCTGTAACACGAATGCTTCCACTGACAAGGCAAGCTTAATTGGGCTGTCTGTAAAGACTGTGCTTCCACACACATCTGCAGAAGTCTAAGACCTATCACAGTTAAGCACCAATATCCTCAGATTCTGTCTATATTCTATCACACAAAACAGTAAATAAAGATCCCCTGAAAAAGGCCAAAATACTTGAGCAAAAGAGAAGTACACATCAGCGATTCAACAATAACTTCTCCCTTTTCTTTCACTGAGTTTCAACAATGAACTTTGATTTCTTTTCAGCATTTTTCCTTACCTATTCCATTTTTAAATTTTTTAATCAACCCGAATCTTATAAACCCTCATAAATGGCTGAAAGGGTCCTTCACTGAATGACACACTAAATATCACAAAGCAGTACATTTACAAATGACCGTGTAGGAAACACGGTAGTTAACTCTAAATATCCTTCCTAGATCCTGGGTTTTTTTCCCTTAGCACAATATATCGGTGACTCAGATACTGCAGGAATCTAGCAGTACACATTTTCAATTGTGGAGTTTTTTTTTTTTTTTTTTTGTTAAACAAGATGTAAGACAAGCTCAGTATGCTTAACACATATTTCAGTGACATCTTTCCTAAAAGCTGGTAAACGAGCTGTTTCCGAGATGTTTTAGGACAGCTTTTCTCAGTGTTGCTTGCGTAGCCAAGCTCTCTCTGAGAAAAACATAAACAGTCCTGAACAAGATAAAATCCAGGTCATATACTTTTATTGTTGCAATGGGATTTAATACAGTCTAATGACACACTGCCGAGCTCTGCCACTGAATTTTAAACTCAGGACTAATTGTGCTATTGAGCTTTTGTGTCATTTTTGGGTCACTAATACCAGTTCTATTTGTCAAATACATTTCTTGTCTTTAAATACTTTGTAAAGGTTTGGAATTTTTGATGAGTAGTAAACACAGAACTCAGTTATAGGAATGATCTGCAGACTGTGATCCTGCTTTTAACAGGGTGCATTGAAGTACTGCCCTGAGGTTTAAGAGAAGCTCCTTGCTGTGAAAGAAGCCAGTCAAGGAAAGCAGACACAAGGTTTTCATGGGAGCAAATCATCCAGGGAAAAGTTTTAAGCATAAACTGAAAGAAAGTAGTACCTGATAAAGCTGAACAGTGAGCCACCATGAGGCCCAAACAGTGTGGAAACAGGCTACTGCAGAGATGTAGGAAACCCAGGGAGAGCAGTACGTGACCTGTGTGAAGTATGTCCACGCTCCATCCTGGTGGTAACTTGTTGGGCAATGGTTGGACCAATCTGAGAAGACACACAGTCAGTTGATTATGTTTTTAAGCCCTTTAGAACTCAACAAGGATTATTTGCATGAAATGAATATTACACAGCAACATGCTCTAGAAATACCATGTTTAACATAACCCGTTCCCACTTAAAAGCACCCACATAGATACCTGACTGCTTATTATTCTGGCTGCATCATCTTTACATCCTGGGTTCATAATCCACAGAAAGAACACCCAAGGCACTGCCTAAGCACTTTTTACATTTACTGAAGTGTCATAATCTCTCATTGTCATAATCTCTCTGGAATTTTGCTTCGTGCTTATTTGTAACTTTAAGATAAGAATTTATAATTTCTCTTAAACACCATCATCAACAAAAGGAGACCTGATGGTGACAATTCCAAGAAAGCACTATTCTACCACTATCAAACAGATGTAAACTGGAATGCCCAATTCCTGCAAATTTCTTATGAGCTACTTTAAGTCTACCACATACATATTTAATGTATTAAAAAAACCCAAAAACAAACAAACCCAAACTACAAGGAGAGCAACTTTTTTTCTTCTCTGTATCAGTAGAGCAATAAAGAGGTTTTCCTCCCACATTCCTTCACTTACAGGAAATGGAGAAAATAGTATGCTTTTTTCATACATAAGTTCACCACCCAAACACAGGAAAGTAACTCCTGTTCACACAAGTGACCTGTGTCCTCCACTGCCATGGCTGGTTCATTGCACTCTATGTTGAATATTGTCACATATCCATATAAAGTGAAGCAATATGAAATAAAATTAACTCCCTCTGCTTTTTTATTTAAAAAGGTTAGTGCTGCGGTAATTCACTCTCAGGAAATACATTACAATGGTTCTCCTCTCCCCTCTAAGAAATTTCCTAATTTTTAAAAGTAACAGTTCAGATTTATTAATGAGATATACAGTTCTCTTCTCTTCAAAGTTATCACTACAATAAAACCAAAAAGAAATGCTTGCAGGTATTCTATATAGATATTTCCAAATTAAAAAAAAAAATCAATAAAGTTTTTGTAATAATGTATTTAAAAACTTATTTTCTATTACAGTAAAGGGCATCCAGATTAGAATCTGTAACCTGACCTTCCTCCACACGGCTTCTCTACTTCATCTCTAACAAAAATTCTTCCTGCTATTTCATTTTCCAATGGACATCCCACTAGAGTTGTATCTTATTATGTTTGTGTTGAGCAAGAAGTATGATATTTGAGCAAAGACTGAGACACGATGTATTGTCACTTATTTACACAATAATGCCACTGCTGAAATATGGCATCACTTGTGCAGGTATAATTACACTTGCTGGAAACAAAATGCTGAAAAATAAAGACCAGGCACACACGTACTTGAATAAATTCATGGATACATACACAGAAGAGTTCCATAAAGCAGCCAGACACCTGTCATTGCTAGGAAAGTCAGGAAACACAGATAGTAACAATGGTTCCCAACACCTGAAATTGAGGCAGGGAAAAAAAGATGAAATAAAAGTTTGGCAATTCAAAATTCAGCAGTATTTGCATTTCCCCTGAAGTTAGCAGGAATAAAAAGTGAGTCAAAACCATTTCTTGTTATTACCTGTGCCATCCACAAGAGAGCTTGACAAGGCTGATCTCTCTCTCAACTTTCTCCTATAAGCCACCCCAATTTATGTAATAGAATTAGTTCTGATAAAGTCAACCAGGATTTGTGTCTTCTTCAGAGCATGCCTTCAGCTGTTTTAGCTAGATGAGGACTAATTATGCAACCACAACTCTCCCCCCTGCACAGTAAAACTGTCTCATATTGCTGAAAAGTCTAAGCTATTCAATTTGATTGTTTGACCTTGTGTGCTTCAAAATTGCATACATACACAAAAACACCCCAGACCTCTGTCAGAGAAACTGTTACATGAGGACATAAAATTATCCTTATTTAAATTACAATCATATTGCTTAGACCTTCCAGTCAATGCATCAGAAGGATGTCCGACCACCTTGTAAACAGTAAACATTGTAAAAATATTTCCAAGGATTTAATATTAAAAAAATAAAAGCTATTGGCAAAAAAACCCCAAAAGACAAAAGTATATCATTACAGATGAAAGGGTCTAACCTTCCTATCTTGAGCATCACTAGTAATGAGCCAGAAAGGAAGAATGAGGGTGAGAGGAAAGAACACAAGAGCACGAACAACACCCTGCGGGATTATCTCAGGGGTCCAGCTGCTCCTCTCACAATTGTCTCTAACAGTGAAGGAGGCAATGGAAGCTTGGGAGGACACCCAAGCCTGACCAATTTCTGCAGTTCACTCTCCTCATCCACAGGTACTGCATTAAAATGTCAGAGTGTGCACACTTATCTAGTTCTTTTAGTATCTACTTTAGGACACGTTATCCAAAAAGTCTAACTCCTTTCTGAACCTTCTGACTCACTCTGCCTTTATTTGCAAACCTTTACAGCAGCAAGCTCTAAAATTTCATTGCCTGCCATGTAAAGACAGGATCAGTTTTAAATCCCTAGTGCTACTATGATGTGCTTGTTGAGTAACAGTTCTGCATTCACTTCTTCATTTTTTTGCCTCTTTCTTTTTTAACACCTCAATCATATCCCCTGTTCCTTCTTCTCTCAAAAGAAAGAGTTCCAGACTTTGTGGTTCCTACTCTTAGGGTGACCACTCTATCCCTTTAATAATCTTAATTGACTTTCTCTCTTTCCATCTAACTAATTTCCCTCTGGCACCTACCAGAGCCCTTCAGTATCAACTGCATATTCTTGTATCATGTGGGCTCTCTCTCTTTAAGGAGATAAATGTTACTTCTGCAACTTTTAAAATATGTGGCATTTGCAAATTTGATAAAACGCACACTCTCACCTATGCACTGTCCAGTCCACAGAGAATGCTGATCGTATCTTGCTACACATGCTTGGCAAGCAAGGCAATGCACAGATCGCAAAGGCTTCCTTACCTAGTTGAGGATGAAGGAAAAGAATACACTCATAGCAGAAGCATCTACTTCGCTCAAAGTTTAAAGCATCATGTTATTGGTTGTGCACATTCTACACAATTACTGTGTAACAGACCTCACAACAGGACATAGATGAGAGCCATACATCTTAATTTAAAAAAAAAATAGAGGGAAATAGTTTGGGGTGGGTTTTTTTGTGGTGTTTTTTTTTTTTTTTTTTTTTTTTTTTTTTTTTTTTTTTTTTTTTTTTTTTTTTTTTTTTTTTTTTTTTTTTTTTTTGTGTTTTTTTTTTGTTTTTTTTTTTTTTTGTGTTTGTGGTTTTTTTTTTGTTTGGTTTTTTTTTTTTTTTAAGATTAGAGTCCAAACATCTCAAATCATCTCTTGTCACTGTAAAAGATATAAAGAAATCCAAACAATATAGAACAAACCCCTTGTGTAACACTCAGAGGACAAGCAGAGAGGAAAATGTTTTTTACAGCAGCATTGAGTAAAATGCAGGTTCACAAAAAAATCAAATACCAAAGGCCCACTTACAAGACACAATGTGCAGAATGTTCTGAAGTCCAAGCAACCTGCTTCTGCAAGACCTACAATGTTCTGAAAGACAAAGTATTTTGTGCTTGCATTTGGATCACATTTTCATAGGTGCTGTGAAGACTTTTACATTATGACTTTTGCAGTTTGTAAGTATTTTGAGTGCTAAGCACTGACAGGAATAAGAACTTGCTATTTAAAAAGGTCCACAAGAAAACACAAACCAGTAAAGACTAATGCAGCTTCACCCACAAACAGAGAAGTGTCTCTATGTTGCCAAAATTAATAAATAATGTGAATTAAATATTCTTTAAACTGAGATGGTATTTACATACAAGGCATCTCTCATATAGTCAGCCAGACTTCAGGGAGATGAGGAGAGGTATGTCTTGTTCACAGTGCTCTCCTACAGTTCTCCATGCTCATCTATTTAAGCCACAGATAACTGGAGCAGAAACCGTACAGAATTTCTATTTTTTAAGCGAAGTTCTATGTGAATTTATATCACAGATAACATTAGCAGGTCTGTAAAATGTTTGGTCAAGCTCACATTTCAATGAAAAAAGATGGAGGCAAGGAAATCACGGCAGGATGATGAATATAAGGAAATAAGCAATAGGAGGAGAAATTCTCTCACAAAAACTCTCAAAGAAAGAATATTTCACTGCTCTCAAGTTTACCACAGCTGCACATAATGACAAATCAACCAGAAGTACATACATATTGCACCAGGTTACAGCCCTTCCATTTGCCTTTCACCTACCTCTTTTCTTTCTTCTTCTGAAGTCTTTATATACCCAGGATCAGTACTCCAAGTTTTATAGAAATAATAAAGAAGACCCATCATGCTAAACATGACAGTGATTTCAAGAATTATATTTGTTATATGTAATTGTCAGGTTAAGGAATATGTTCTTATACCATATATCACCACTTTGTCAAATAAACAAAATATTCTAAGATTAGTTTATGTTATTTCACAAGCAACACACGAAAAAGAAAAAATTATCTTCACCCTTATAGCAGGATCCTCTCTGTCCTTCAGAGGCCATCATATGGGAGAAGTTGAGTATCTGTCCAGTTTGAGTGCTGGAGAAGACTTTTACAACTGTATAAACCTGAATCATAATGTGGCTCCCTGTCATCCTCCCTACCAGAGTGCAGACTTTTGCCTTTCAATATTTAACAGCTACAAAATGAATTTGATTTCCTTTTTCCCTCCAAAGCTTCTCTATTTTATTTAAACAAGTAGTCAGACATGTAGAGTTATAAAGCTTCCAGCAGCTTTGAGATTTGTCTGACTGCTGCACACACCCCTAAAACATCAAACACTCAGTCTTACCTTCTCCTGTTCATTTTGGCCAAAAGCAATTGAATATACTCAGTCAGAAGTATGTAACAAAGCCATCCTGAAACTATTCTTGTCATTCAAAAAACCCAAGCACACACTGCTAAATACTTCTGAAGGACTTTAGGAACATAATTTTTATAGTATGGACTACAACCATCAGGCGAAAGGGGGAGAAAAACATGCCAAGATTAACCGTCTCTATAACAGCAACAGGGGAATGTGGAGTGGGACAAGTTTCTTACCAATTAAATTCATGCAGCATCAAGCTTGAGAGCTCAGGCTGCTAAGAACAGTCCCTGATGTCCCCAAGGAGCAGGAAGAGAACCCAAGCCTGAACTGCATCTCCAGTGACCCCTCAGTCACTCTATAAACTGCACTGCAAATAATCCTTAAAAATCCAGTACTGCAACCTCCAGGTTGTTTTGTCTTACGAATTAATGCCACTGCAAACAGTCCTGATTAAAATCACGATGATAAATTACGAAATATTGGCACTGTATATTACCAGCTGTGTTTATTACAATGCAATTGCAGGGTGCAGTTGCAGAAGTCAAATGATGGTGCATTTCTTACGGATATTGCTGGTCTATTTGCATTGCTATTGTTTTTTTGGAGCTAATTGAAATTCTTAATTAAAACAGCTGGATTTTCATTCAGTCCAGAGGAACAGTTTGACAGACAAATACAGGTAAACAAAATCCTGAAAACTTCTATAACACTCAGATCTGTGACTAGTTCCAGAAGGAAAACACATTAATGAGAAAAAGGGTTGGATACTGAAATGGAAGACTATTCACTGACCTACCTCTCCAAGCTATGGTTAGACCTTCAAGGACATTGCTGTGCTCACTATCTTCAGCAAAGTGCCTGACTCAAATCTCTATTACTGGAATTATTTTTTTCCCCTTTTAGTTTAAATGACACCAAGAAAACCTTAAAGCTTCACAACACAGCACTGAATAACACAATTTTCATTTAGACAACCAGCAGGAATATACTTGATCAATTCATCGAAGTTAATCCTGGTAATTCTATTATGGCCATCTTAATTGGGAACAGTACAAAAGAAAATGTCATTTAAAGGCTAAATTAAAAACTAAAACTGTGTAGCAGTATATCATAGCTGGTTTAGTACAAAATTATTTACAGTTCTAAATATCTTCCTAAATGCCTTCTCACAAAACTTTACCAGTAAGTACATGTCCCCTGTGTAACAAAAGAGCAAGGCACTGAAAAGACTGCAAACTACTAAAATGTTTTTGTATTTAACAGTGAAAGCCTCTACAAAGAAAGCAAGTGAGAGGTCGAAATTAATCCACTGTATACTAAGGATTCAGAGTGAATAAAGACAAACAGGAGATTGGATGATCTATTTTGCAGAAACACAAAGAAATTTGCTCTTTTGGGCGCGTGTGTGGAGAGTGTTGTTTTTAAAGGCAGAAGCATTAACACCACTAACTGCCAAATCCTTGTCACTTTAGAAAGAAGAGATGCTTTTAAAATTATTATTAATGCATGTGTTATCCAGTTACACCACATGCCAAAATGCATTACTGTATGACAGACTCCATGAGGAAGATTAAGAAGTCACATGGAGATGCTAACACAAACAAGTGGATTTATAACTGACATTTTCATTTTGATATTCCAGTAACATATGGAACAATTCAGATTATAAAGAAGAGAAAAATCTGCTAAAGACAAAAGAAGATACAGATTCTTAGTCCGTATATAACTTTAATTTAAAGTCAAAGTTACTTTGCCCCTCTCCAATGGAAGTAAACCAATCTTACCAGACATTAACAGTCATGTGGAATTATCTGGAACTGCTCATTAGTTTGCATGACCAGGTTTAGATTTATAAGGAACTATAGGGACAGTTCTATTGGATTTCCTGAGTATAAAGGATATTGGGCAGGAACCAGAAAAACCAGGTCATGGACATCCAAAAAACTGAACTTAGCAGAAATGCTGTGGGAAGATACCTTAGATTCTTGAGCCCCACAAGTTGCCTGAATAGTAAAAGAAAAAAAATAATATTTTTCAAAATATATTTAAAACACAAGTCCACAGAATATAAATCATCGGGTTTGTTATTGTAAAAACTTCATACACATGGTATATTTCAAGTCTCTCAAAGCAATCAAGAACTGTCACTCAAAAGGGTTCTTTATCCAGATGGACAGGAGGTTAACGTCACAAAAATAAACCTGAAGGATGCTCCGTTCTAGCCTAATATTATATATGAGAAGTGCTGTAAGCTGGGTGAGAAGAACAGTCTCTGTCTATTTGCACACAGATAGCTTTGCCACATCAATGAATGCTGACTGTTGCAGGAACTGTTGGAGAAAGCAAGAAAAGTACAAAACAGCTCAGGATAACACTGAGAAGTCTGGGGAGGCAGAAAGAGATGGAATGGCTCACTAAAACCTATTCTCCGTCAAAACATAGCAGGAAAAAGTTGTGATAGAACACATTTCTGAGCCCTGTGAATGGATATCTCAGTGTCTACCAGATGCAAACCATCAACAACACTCAATAACATTCAAATTCGCTAACAGACTGTTTTAGCCTTTTTTTAATCTTTCAGTGACAAGAAACTATTATTGCGTACACCTAAAGACACTCAATTTCTATGGTCATTCATTCTAAAAAGTACATATATTTAAATTCTTCACACACTCTGCAACTATTTCTAGGGAGGTATCTTTTAAGCTATGGGAAACTAAACTTTGAAAATATATTATGTCTCTGACAATTAAAATACACATACAGAGAGAAAAAGCCACAAACCTGACAAACAGAGCCATCCCAAATAGCAGGCAGAGAAGCAAACCTCCTTTCAAAAGCCAAGAATCAGAACTTAAGTTCACAACGTATCCTATGGCCCACATGAATGTCAAGGAAGATGCCAACATCAGGAAAAGCTGTTAAAATTATTATTGTGAAAATATTCAAGTTATTGTTTTATTGTTACTGTATTATTGTTAAAGTATTCAAGCAGGACTTATTTAAAAGTATTCACTTCATGTAATAACAGATGCTGAAAGACTTAAGACAGACAAGACAAAGGTTACACATCAAAACATCAAAAGCAGGAAAGGAGGAATGGCACAAAAAAAACCCCACTCAAAACACTGCTCTGTGCTTTTAAAGAATATTTTTTGTGCACCTAATTTCAGAAATCTCAGAAGTTGCTTGTTAGCATGGAGTTAATTTGCATATAAATCTAAACACAGTATGCTGTAGTTTTATTTCCGTTAGTTATCACTTGGGAAATTACCTCATATTTCTCTACTACTTTCAGCAATCTGTTATTTTTCCTGCTTCTCATTCTTTCTTCCTCTTTAATCATGTAAACCATGAAGTGATTCTGACTTTGATAAGCAAGGTCAAGCGGTGTCTCTCCCTTTAAAAACAAAAAACGTTATTTATTTATGCACTTAACACATAAATACTTTCCTTTTTAGTAGAAGCAAGAAATAAATACAGTTAGAACAAGAATAAGTGGGCAGTTATTTCCCAGCCCCACCTTTCCCCTCCCCTATTTTTTAAGCCAAAGTAAGCTAAATTCAGAGTTTTAACACACTTAATTCAGTGCTTTGTAATTCTGAAAACTGACACTTGCAAACAGATTGCATCCATTTGAGTTATCTGCTGGACTGCCTCCACAGTAATGGGAATTGATACTTTCAACGTTTATACTTCTCACTATCAGCTTTTACAAATATTAAGAGGAAGACTTTCATATGTGACCAACCCAGGCATTGCCAAACACCAGCTTTCACATGTATTTTGTGAAGTCTTTGTGAGTCTGACTGGACACTAAGGAACTTTATAAATCTGCCCAAGGCCATTAGTCTTCATTACGATGTTTTGAAGTAGAAAGTGGCCAAATAGAGAAATGAAGAAATGAAACAAACCCCTAAGAAAATGAAACGATGTTGAGGGAACACAAGGCTTCATTAAACAAATGTTACAAAGAACCTCTGCATTCATACTTTAAGTCACACCTCAAGGAAGGTGCTAAGTCCTTTTGGGGAAATCTAAGAACATCTGCTCTTAGTCAATCCCTGTTGCAATGGACATCCAACGTGAAGAGGGCTTGGATTTTTCTTGACATTTATTTTACATGTTTATGCCACATGGGATGAAATATCATGAAAGAAATCATACCTTGACATTTTTTATGTCCAGGCTAGCACCAGCTTCCAGCAACAGATCAACTGCACTGATATTTCCTGATGCTATTGCCCAATGCAGTGCAGTATTCTTTTGAACATTGTCTACAGCATTGAGAGAGGGGTTAAACTTTAAGAGAAACCTCGTGGGTTCTGGCCTAGATGAAAATAAAGTATAACAGTTAATGAACAGAAGAGAATCTAAGCTGGGAATGAAACTTTTGAAAAAGTTATTAAAAAAAAAAATGAGCGAAACAATAGGAGATATGCAACACCTTGTCTCAGAATAAGCTCATCAACAAGAGCTTTAGAATTCAGGACCCAGCCTGAAGGTTTTTCTCCAGATTATGTAATCTTACCGTTTTAACAAATATGAGGTCTATAACACAGACCTTATCTTCTACAACACCATGTGTAAGCTTATATCTCCACATTTATTTGTTCTAAATGCATTTCACTGCATCTGCTTCCATTTATTTTCATTTTGGGGAAAGCGCAGTAAGGCTGCAGATGATTCAGCCACAAACCTAAACCTTCTTTTAGAAATTCTTTTGACTTTCTTTGCTATATCCAACAAGCTACTTCGTAACTCCTGATCTCTGAAATACTGCATATTTTAGTACAAATGAAAGTGAAAGGAATGTCAGTTAAAAAAAAAAATCGTAAGAAAAAGTTCACCCCACTGCTTCTTGGGTACAATAAAATAGACCCTTCTCAGTTATTCACTACTCACCCAATGGCTTTTTGTGCTGTTAACATTAAAGGTGTTTGTCCATTGAAGTCTGTTGTGTCTATGTTCTAAGAACAAGAAAAAAAACCCCAAGAAAGTAATTACCAGTGATTTCAGGAAACAGTGAGGTGGTCAAATTTGGAGCTATACAACTGGTTTAGCTTCACGAACGAAAAGAAAATGGAAAGAAACCAAATTCCATCAGCCAAGAAGCCAACACTCATTTAAACATTTTTCCTCCCTCTATGAGTCTTGCATATCATTCCTTCCAGAATATTCTGAGTTTTCACAAAGGACACTTTTAAGGGAGAGTCTCCACTAAGGATATTTTCAAGTGAATCATCTTAATTATCTTCCTTGTGTAAACAGAATACACAACAGAATGTTCAAGTACGTGAAACAGGTTTATTAAAACAACAAAGGACTGGTTGAGTACATATCTCAAAACATAAACACTTAACTTGTATTACCTAATTTTCTTCCTTCTTAACAATGAAGGTTTCCTTGTTCCCTGCTTCCACCTATCATTACATTAAAAAGATTTACTTAAAAAGAAATGATTAAACACTTGGATTTTTTCAGTAGAAGACAGGTGAGCTAACAGTTTTATTAAGTCTGTGATACACATCACTATACCTACACTCTAGAAGTCAGTTATTCTACCAAAGAGAACTCTGAGAAAAAAAATAAACTTAGAAAATTTTTAAATTCTAACACTAGATGTTTCTAAGAAACAATCTTAAACATATAAGAACTCTTCTCTCATTTTTATTAGAAAACTGTTACACTTGTCATTAATTCTGCCTATTTCAGATGTAAGCTAGCAGATATCAACTACAATGGATACAATAAAAAATTAAAGAAAACACAGAAATTAATAAAAATTCAGACCTAGTCTGATGATCTATTCTGCATACTTCAACCAATGGACAATTCCATGGATGACTTGTTACAAAACTGTAATCAAATCATAAATACTTCATGATGTATATCCATCATACACTTTCTGTTCTCAGGTTTAATGCCAGTTGTCATTTACACAGCACCATAAATCTGCACAGCCTTAGCAATGCTCCTTAAATACTCTGAAATGTAGGTGAATGTGGACATGTGGGGATGACAGGAACGGCGGGAGTATTAAAAAAAAAATTTAAAAATATATATATTAAAAAAAATCTAAGTTTATCTGAACTTATAACACAGAAAAATAGTTATAAAATACCTGCTTTTCATCTCAAAAACAAACCAGCCAATTCTGAAATGCATCTTACACACAGGCAGCTACTCACAAGTAGAACACAACACCTGGGACATCACCAACATACCTGGCCTTTTGCTATGAGGTAAGCTACGATGGGCATGTGTTGGAAGAGCACTGCTAAATGAATGCTACTGAATCCTTCCCCATCAATAAGACTGGGATCCGCTCCACATTTCAACAATAATATGACCATGGGTAGGTGTCCTTGTCTATAACGATATATGAAACGAAACTATAGAGATGATGAAAAAAATGGGTATTTTAATGAAAGCATTGCCCTACCAATTCTCATAGAGACCCCACAAAAAAACAATTTTCTTTTAGATTCTCATGCTTTTATTCAGGAAAATACTTTTAAGCTACAAGTTTGTATCAGGAAATTTATATTAAATATATACCTTAATAAATCAGCCTAGGGCAAACTGTTAATTTAGAATACAGTGGTTATTCTATAATAATCTCTCCTGTAAGCAGTCATCCAAATATCCAACTCTGGCAGAAGACTGATGGTCCAGAAGAAAGCACTGATATTCCAATGTGAGAATTGGCACTCAGAGAAGTTATCCAAGAATAATTATTTAAGGTTATGTTTTCTCCAGACAAGCAGTGCTTTGTTCTTTGGACCACACAAAATGCTACTACAGTTTGTAATATTAACAGATTTACACTTGCAAGCAACATACCTAATGGCCCAGTGAAGGGGAGTAGAATTCAAATCTCCACCCAGCTGATCCACTATCGCACCTTTGGAAATATAATATCTGTGTAATAATAACACAATAAGATTAAGAACATAATAAGACATAATAAATATACTCTAATGATAACATAGCTCTAGTAGTGTGGCAATGGCTTATAAAAAAAAAAAATCACTAGAGAAGCAAACTGACAAAAGTTTTTGTAGTAAAGGACACTTTTCAAGAAAATGTTTGAGAAAAAATACAGTCATTAGCAAGGTACTTATAAAATCAGCTGTCCTGTTAGTTAAACAAATCAAAACCAGGAAAATTATTTCATGTACTACATGATTTCACACATAAAGAAACCATGCTACCTTCACGTTGCAGTGACACTTCCACAGAGGTAATTGGGCTAAAATTTGAATTTCATGCTTTTCTTCTCAAGCAGCATGTTACTTTGTTTTCAGGTACAAAAGCAACAAAAAGATTATAAGTAACATTGGCAGAATACTTGTGTCACTTTCACAGGGACTCCTGAACTTACTTAACCAGCTCCTGTCTGTTATTTATTGCTGCCCAGTGAAGAAGAGTCACATTTTCTTTGTCTGGTTGTCGAACATCATATCCTGCTTCTACCAGTTCTCTGCATCGCTCTAGTATTCCATACCTTGAATGAGAAAAAACCCCAACAATTTACTTATAATTTGTTGAACATCCTCCAGTTTGGAGACAGCCACATACTAAACAAAGAATAAATCTCTGTGAGCATCACCCTTGATCCTACTTGAGCAAATTCTGCATTACGTTCAATGGAAGTCTTGCAAAAAGACCTGAGCTCTTAACAAATCTTCTACTTAACAAACCTGTTTGAAATGAAATACCTTTGTTTATGATAAAAATATTTACAACAGTAGCTGTAAGTGATCTTTCTTCACAGAATCACAGAGTATGCCGAGTTGGAAGGGACCCACAAGGATCATCGAGTCCAACTCTTAGCCCTACACAAGGACCATCCCGAAGAGTCACACACACCACGTGCCCCAGAGTATGATACAAACTTCTTCCACTACAGGGAGAAAATGAAACTGAAAATGTTTCCTTTATAAGAATATCCAGCCTGGCTCACATTTGAGGACACTCCCATCTATTTCACCACTTAGCACACTCAGAACATGTACTTACTGTGTAGCCTTGACAATATCACAGGTGCTGGGGTCTTCAACAATGGGATATGGTCCTGGTAGACCTTTATCCTCGTGGGCCCTGTGATTGTTGTGCATGTGAGGTCGATGAGGCCCATGGCAATGGCCTTTACACTGTCAGTTAACAAAGCATTTATCAGCCGTTATTATTTATGGGTTGTATACCACATACACCTTCCTCTTTACCACAGTGTGTGTAAAGTGCCGTTGATACAAACGAGGACGTTAATTTAAGGCACAGTTAAAACCAACAAGAGACTAATCCTTTTATTCGCAGAGCACAGTAGGGATGTGCTTAAGGTGCACCAGGACAGATTTCAGAGGCGCTCAGCACCCTGCAGGGCTGGTTCCTTGGCACAACACCTTCACCCACAGCAGCGCTGCCACACCAGAAATCACAGCCCACGGCCTTGGGAAAGGCTTTAAAAGCGCTAGGGAGCCACAGTGTCACCCACGCATCCTGAAACCACACGCGAGCGAACAGAAGAGGCACACGCGGACAGGACACGGGCCGCTTGTTCCCGGGAACCCCCGCCAGACACCCCGCGGTGGCACCGCGGGGACCGCAAGG
>VZRE01006208.1:0-13846 GCA_013396775.1 Cephalopterus ornatus | reverse complement strand
GTCCTTCACAAATCTTCCTTCGCGAAGCCCAGCCATGACAACAATTCCCCTAACAGAAAAATGGGGATAAAACACCATTTTTTCTCATAATGAAATTAAAAGAAAAGCAGTGTTTGATTATTAGGTATTGTGCTCTTCAACAAACAGAGCTTAGTTTTTTGGACTACTCACAATAAAGTGAATAACAATTATCTCAGATTTCAAGACAGAAAAATTTAATTTTCAGTATACTAACAGTGAAGAGGAATCATTACCTTGCCAAGGAACGCAATATGCCAGCAACATTTTGATTAAAATTTAAAAACTTAGAGCACATACCCAAGGCTTTACAGTGAGGTGTAAAACTGCTTGCACTGATAGTTAAATGAACATCGTAGGTCTCCAGCGGCAAACATGCATGAGGCAGAGAGTCACTAAACAAATCACTGCCGAAGTTTTACAGCTGTCACGTCAGGAGGGTGGTTCTGTGAGCCATTGGTTTGGTATGGATTTGTTTCGTGTCCCTCTTAGCTGTCTAGAGGGAACAGCTGGACAGGGCAGACCAGCGCGGTGTTTTCACGCCCTTGAAGCGGAGCTCCCGAGTCAGCACCTGGGAGCCACGAGCCTCTGAGAGCGAGGCTGAGACCAGTGAAACACTGCTGCAAAACACGGCAAGAGTGAGGGAGGTGAAGTGAGTGCAGCAGCAACTGAGTGCAGGAAGGAGGAACACGCGCGGAAGGGCAGCTTTCCGTGAGTCCTGCTGCAGCAGGGGAGGAGTTTGGAGCAGTTGCTCTACAGACAAAGAGCAGTAGTGCGCTTCCAGTGCTCATTCCTCCCTCCTCAGCTCCGCCGTGTCTGCGGGGTAACACTAGGGAACTTCCAGCTGCTCAGAGCACGCAGAAGAACTGCAGAGGAGCTTCGTGGGGGACCAGAGTAGGTGTATATATACAAAAAGGAATGGACAAATGGCTATTTTAATTCTGCTTACTTGCAGCAGGGAGATGTTTTCCGCACGGGCAGGGAGGGTGGGTTAGAGAACCTTAAGGGCAAATGGCATTTGGTATTCACACAGGCCACACACATGGATCGTGCATGCATACGTACACAAACACTTGCAAAAACAAATCCTTTGCACAGGCTATCTTGGCAAACATCTCAAAAACTCCGCGCTTCACCCACAGAGACAGAGGAAGCTTTAGGATTAGGACCTTTATGATTGTTTTCCAGGCAGCACCGCAGACATTAAGAAACGTGTCATGGAAAACCCTGAAAGGGATTGAGCAAAATGGAAAGCACAAGCTTTACATTTAGAAATAAACATGCAATACACTTGCTGCATATACAAAATGTTCCCAGTGACATGTGGGCTTCCAGGCGTGTCAAGGCGAGGGGGGATATGTCTATATATATATAGATATATCGAGAGAGAGAGACATATCTATATCTATATCTATATCTATATCTATATCTATATCTATATCTATATCTATATCTATATCTATATCTATATCTATATCTATATCTATATCTATATCTATATCTATGCCTATTTCAGTTTTTCCACTTAGATGTAATTGTGTCTGCCCCACAGGCCTTAAGCCAGGCATGCCTTCATCTGTGTATGTGTGTGTGTGTGCTGTAACTAGGTAAGTAAAGTAGAACAGCCTACTGCCGTGTCAGCTGTGTATGAGACAAGTAAAACCAACTGCAAGAGGGGAAGTCCCACAGCATTTCAATGGTTTATGGGGGAGCCCAGTAATTTTTATTTGTAAAATTATATTTTCCTTTTGTCTGTTGTGATCAAATGCTTTACCAAGTTTACCTGAAATATGAGACTATAGTAGCCTGTAGCCTGTATTCCTCTTCTCACACAGTCTTGAAATCACTAGCTGTGGATTGAATGGGCACAAGTTCTGTGTATCTTCTTTAGTTTTAAGCTAGGACTACATCCTCCAAAGTCAGCACTTAGAGAAAACTGACAAGGAATTTATCAACAAAATGCATCTTTTTATTTCCCAGAACACTCTTTAGCTCAGTTGGTTAGAGCATGGTGCTAATAACGCCAAGGTGTTGTGTGTTGGATCCCTGTATGGGCCATTCACTTAAGAGCTGGGCTCACTGATCCTTGTGGATCCCTTCCAGCTCAGAATATTTTGTGGTTCTGTGATTCTTGAGAAGGTGCACACAGCTCTGGCCCAGCTGAGATTCTGTGCATGAAGCAGAGAGCCCTTTCTGAGTCTGGCAGCCCACAGCCTCACTGGAGACCAGGTGTCAGAGCACTTGGCACACGGACATCAGCCTGAGTTTCCTGCCTTCCAAGTAAGGGGAAGAGCTATTGATTATTCAACATGGGGTTGTTGCAACTAATAAGAAGGGGTATTAGTAACACCAGGATTTTGATCTTGTTTCCATACCTCAGCTCAATATCACAACTTCTGAAGATCAGGTCTTTCATTATATTACCACTTTATCAATTCATCATTTCAGATCAAATCCATATCACTCTAAAGAAAAATTTTACTGTAGAGATTTTGCCAAAAAGTGAGAAATTTCAGGATGCTATCGTTTCGTTGGAACAGTTTGTTGTTGCTGATGCTACAGAATTCATCAAAAGACCATATGGCAAGATGGTCTTCAAGCCAGGGTTCACTGCTTAGGTCCCATGTCCCTGACCAGCTGGGGGTTAGTGATGTTTCCTGCCTCCAGAGGCTGTGCAGCCTTCTGATGGTTAGAAGGTGATCAGGAGTTTGAAACAGAGCCTAGGAAAGCAGAGAGTAAGTGATGCTGAACCTAACTGGGGAAACGGTTAAATTCAGGGAAAATCTGCAGGTCTGAGCATCATCTGCTGAAGGAAAGAAAAGCACAAACAACAGGGAAGACTGTAGTTTAGGCAGCTGGTTGCAACAAGTGGATAGGAAACTACTTTTGTTCAAGCTGAAGAAGCAATAAGTTGAACAACGTGGACCTCCAAAATTGTTCACAATCACTTCACAGACATCTGGCTATCAAAGGCTAGATTTACTTTCTCTGTCTCTGCCCTCTGCTCTAAGTAAAGAATGAGTCTTACAAAAAAGCATGAATCCTTTATTGTCTGTGCAAATAAGTGTGTCGTTGTGCAGTTCATACAGCTTTAAAAAAGAAAAATCACTCGAAATGCCTGAAAGAGGTGAGAGGTGTGTGCTCAATGTACATATGATGTATATACTGGAGGGTTTTGCCTCATGATGCAAGCAGACAAGCTTTTCTAATGACTGTCAACAGTAAGGGCTGATGTTCCCTTTCTGTTTATAAGTGGCACACTGCAGGTAATGGCAGAGCCTTTCCTCCCAGCTCTCACCTTGCTGAGCTGGATCCTAGGAAGCACTGAAAGAGAAATTGAGTCGTAGTATTCCTCCTCCACAATAATGTTCACGTAGTTTTGGGTAGCGAAACATTTTTTCAGTAGTCCTTAACCCCTCTTTAACAGACTACAAAGTGTTCCCATGACATAATGAGCTTCAGTGACTGCTATCCTGGCCTGGACTTGAGCTGATGATCTGCATCTGTCTATTTCCAATTGACAACTATAAAAGTTCAGTTTGTCGTCAGTTTTTTACTGTAACTGTATGTGCAAGAACAGAGGCTCACATCCAGGTTTGGGGGTTTTTTTCTGAAATTTCAGATTGTTTCTTCAAAACACATCGTCTGGTGCAACAGAATGCTTTCTGGAAGAAACATGTAAAATATTTGCAATAAAAGTAATAGTTTGCAGCAATTTTCACATGTCATTTCTAGCCTGTGAATGAGCCTATCTTGCCAAAAACTTTATTTTATTTTTCAATGTTTTAAAAATGGGCTTTGCTAATGGAAGAATACCTCTTTTCCAGGACAACTTTCACCTGAACAGGTAGTGCTGCTGAAATTAGAAAGGTTGCCAAAGCACAAGAGCTTTAGCTGGAAGAATTAGAGCCTCCTATAATCTCTGCAGGTAGAAAGTCTCTAACTTTCATTCCTTGGCTAATTAGCACAAAACAGAAACTTTCCATGTTGAAAAGCAATGTTAGCACTCTTGCAACACAACGTAACTTACAGACCCAGGTCTACCTAGCCCCACAGCCAGTCTTGAAAAACCCCTGGTGTACTTGTGGTGAGGATACTGTGACTTCCTACCATGCATTGCCCAGCCTCCAGTAACCAGTGTTTGAGACATTTATGTCTCCAGCCTCTAAGATCCAGAACCTGGAGACACAGAGGAAATCAGTACTTCTAATGTTAGTTTGAAGTCTGTGTATGGCAATTTTAATGCATGTCCCTGTTCCTAATCTGTTAGATTCTTCTTCTCACATCTTCACTATGGTAATACCATCACCAACACCTATGATTCTTCTCCCCTTCCTCCATCCTGCCTCATTCCTCGCTTTCCAAACTGAAGAATCATTTTTACTCATCTTTTCCTGTCTGACCATTCTTTTATACCCTCTTCATTCTTCTTATCCTTCTCTATTTTTAGTTGGTTTGGGGTTTTTTTCTATAGTAGTTGTTTTAAGAGAGCAGTACCAAAACTGCCCAAAATTGTCAAACCTGGATATATAATAGATTTCTATAGCATAACATTTCTTATACCATCTGGGTGATGATACAAGAGTAAAACTTGAGAATTTAATTCTTACTTAAATTTCCAAGCACTAATCACAAGTAAATGCACTGTTCAAACACTGTGCAGTGCTCCACCGGTGACTGTTTGGTAAATATTAACACCAGTACTCATGCTCTGCCTGGTGAATGAAAAACAAATTATCGTAGCTGATAACACAGAAGTAAGGACTGCTTTCAGTGCTAATCTTGACACTTTGTCAGTGGATGTCCTCAGAGTTGTGCAGCTAAAAATTGTAGCTCTCACAAGATTTCCATGTGAGTTTTATCACATGTAGAGAGATGACTTTGGAGGGGCTGAAATTGAGCGAAATAAGGCTGATATTCACACTATATTGAACATACTCCTAATGAATACTTCATTTACATCACATATCATACCAAATTACTAGTTCTAGAAGATAATTTTCATACAAGTCAGTGGTGACAGAGGAGCTACTGCTAAAATAATTTTGAAAGCAAATGACTTTTAAGAATAATGCAGGAAATTTATAGCTGTAATTAGGTCTGGGTACCCTTTCCTTTTCATATTCACCTGACTCATATATATAAAATATATTTTTCACTCACTTTTAGTCTATTTAAACTAATACTGTGTTTAAGGTCACTTTTTTTTTTTTTTTAAGATTAATATTATTGACTTTTCTGGAGATAGAGATATCAGCACTTCCATACTAAGTCAACAAGCCTCTGAAGACTAAGAAATGACTGAACATGGTAGGCACTCTGCTGTTTTTTTTTCTAAACCACACCAATCTTTCACGCTTGGGCAGCAGACGGGGGTAAAGATGAAGCAGAAAGGCAAGGAAAAGACAGCCTTATCTTTGACATGATCTGTTAAACAAGAAATATCGCCTCCTTGATCACCCCAGCACACATATCTCCCACCCCAAAACAGCAACTGTGACATCCTGTAACTTGAAACCAACACTTTAAAGCAGTTCAGTGTCGTTTAAATTACAGTCTGCTACACAAATAACTTGCACTGCAATGTTTATCAGCTTTCTGACATAGCTGCTTCCATTTATAGCTTATAAACTGTTTTTTACTGGTTCCTTCACATCTGATAACGTGGCTTGAGAACAGGTGGTGAAAATGTTAGGCAATTATGAGAGCCTCTGTTTGTGTGTGTGTGGTCTCTTGGCTTGCAAGGCCACTGACCACATGCGAAGGCATTGTAAAAGCCTCAGAGTTACGTTATCAGCCTCTCCGGCCGAGTTCTGCCCTAGCTGGGCTCCTTCTGCAGCTGGGGTCTTTCTGTACTGTAAACAACTTTGCCGAAGGGTTAAAAGTTCAGAATTATCAAAACCTACATTCAAGAACAAAATTCCCTCGAAGCTACTCACGAGACAGTTTTAGGTCTCACGCGTGCGAGTGGCTGGGCAACTGTCCCGTGTCACGGTGTGAAACTGGTTTCTCAGTAAGGCTCAGAAAGGGGATGTTGGCTGTGGCAGAAGTGTGGTTTTTGGTACATGTTACCGTTGTACCTTGACAGGTTTTGCAGCAAATAATCCTGTTGGAATAAGTTTCCTGTGCAGAGATACATTAGCATGGGTTGCTGTTTAATTTTCTTTGCAGGAGGGACAAAACCCTTCCACAGTTTTAGCAGGAAAATATCTTCCAGGAGAATCCTTGCAAGGCCTACTTAGTTAGAAATATCCACCTTTAGAGGAATAGTAGTGTTTGATTCAGGATTCAGATTTTTATTCCAGCAAAACAAGAATAAAGTGTTGTAATTAGTAATCTGATCAAGAAAGAATTAAACTAATGGTAAAGTCTTGCAAATTATTTCTGACATGTATAAAGCCTTTTAGCCCAAGTTAAGGGTTTTTATACTTTGAAATAATTTCAAATTGCAATGCCATTATTGCTGAGAACTTGTTTGCCTTGGAAGATGTGAGTGCTGTGTGACTGTTTCTTGCCAGTGGGTATAGTCCAGCTCACACTGGGATGTGAGAGGTGCCATTTGCCACTAGGCAGAAACAAAAACAACTTCGAATATTTACCCCAGAGCTACAATAGGGATACACATCTTGGATTTCAGCAGTCACCAAGATAACCTTTGTAGAATTCAAAGGAACAAAGTAATTAATAGAGAGGATATTCTACATAGGGTGCAGTTTTGCATTACTCCCTCCATCACTGCATTCCCTCCCAACACACCTGTATTTAACCAGGTCCCCACAGTCCTAACCTCCAGAAAAACAACATGCACTTTAGTCCAGGATTTTAGGTGCAATATGTTCTCTCCCATATGCAATGCACATACTTCCAAGAGGAATTCTGCAACAGGTCTGTGCAGTTTATTTTGTGAAAATGTTTCCAGTACTATTGGCTGAGTTGGGAAAAGGATTGCACATCTGTATAGAAAAAGTGCATGAACCATAATAATTTTGAAAGAGTCATGAATCAGAAAGGGTGACTACACAGCCACCATGGAATTCCTTTGGGTCCCAGTAAAGCACACCCTGAGATCAAGGTACTCAAGTTCCTAAGGACCAGTTTTCTTTTTTTCCTTTCCTTCCTTGCAATTTTGGTTTCAAATAATCCTGAAAGTTAGTCAATGTTTAACAATAAACATAATTTTGTGTGCTTGTAATAATTTGTAATATTCCATGCAAGAATGATGCCTGCTGCTCCCACTGATATATTATAGAATTACTGATATAACTTTTTGGCTGTTTCACCATGAAATTATTTTTAACTCTTTCTGCAAATCCATTTTTTGTTATATCTGTATGTCAGTATTAACTTGGTATGTTCCTCTATTTGTCTGAGTTTATAAAAACACGAGTGAAAGTAAAGAGATAGGTTTTGAATGGGCTACGACTGCGTAGTGCCAAAGAAATTTTTCAATTTATACTTATCTGACACTTTTAGCACGAGCTTATGTTAGAGTTTTAGCTTCCCCTTTCAAAATATACTTCAGAAAAAAAGCAATTTTTTGTTTTCATGTTGTTACTGATACAAAAAATATTTGTGTTTTGTTTCATAGCCGTGTCAAAAATGTCTACCAGAAATATTTTAGGCTTGCAAAATCACATGTCCAGAAATTATTAAGTAGCAGAATTAAAAAGAAAATTAAAGCAGTCCGTTGAGTTTTGTCCTTTTGGGAATCTTTTGAAAAGTTTTAAAGAAAACATTCATTTATTTTTCCACTAGACTCTCAGTTTTGGCGGGGTGCACAACAGCTTTTATTCAGGGAATGGAACACCTGGTGAAAATTTCAGATGCACCTTTTTCGTTTCCGTTCTCCATTGAGAGATTACATGCTGGAAGAGTGGAGGTTTTGATGAAGCTTTTGTTAAGAAATTTCAATCCGCAGTGAGCACCGGAATAGGAAATTTCAGTTCACATAATTAGTTTAACAATGTCAGGAAATGACTGAATATAGGCAATTACAACAAAAGTGTAAGGCTAATTCCACTGATTATGCTCTTATCACAGCAGGAATAATGAATAATGTATTCTTAAAGGATCAAATGAATTAATACGATTTGAGATGACTGATACAATGGACTAGGGTGACTTTACAGTGCAGAGTGTTCTTGTGGAATATCCCCATGATGATCCACGCTGAGAACATGTTCCTGTTCAGGAAAGTAAATGGAAAACAGCAGAGGCAAAAAAAAACTAACACAAGTGCCTTTTCCTCCCAGCTGCTGGGGGATTACACGTGCTGAATGCCCCAGGTACTTACAGAAAACAAGGAAGGGAAAACAGAGGCTTTCAAAGGCTTGGTGTTAAAAGAGTGTGTCTACCTGAGGGTTCCCATGCAGCAGAACTGGAGGGGACACAGGGAAAGACTTTGCCGCTGATCCTCCCAGTAACTTCCCTCGTGGCCTTTCTGTCACAACTTTCCTCTTTACTTTGAGACCCAGTTCAGGAGAAGCTGAAATATAAATGGACAGTGTTTATATGGACATGTGCTTTTATCTCCTATGATTTTATTTTTCAAACTTTCGCTACGGTTGTTCTTCTGAACCTGTTAAGTCAATAGTGTAAGTGATATCTTGATATCAAACATACATTTTCTGCAGGCATTTCAGCTAAAACTGAGGCTTAGCCGAGTAAGGTGGTCCCTAGCCTAGCAACCCTAACAAACAAAAAAAGAGAAGACACAGTACTTTCAGCAGAGTTCCAGCGCCAGCATAAGAAGTAAAAAGTTATTGAGATCTTTTCCATGCTTTTTACCTTTCAGGCATTGGGATATATTTGGGCTAAGTTTTCAAGCTTTCTTTGAAATTAAGAGCAATATCATTTATAAATGAAGCAGAGGATTGTCACATATTTGCAAGCTACTAGGATCTGGGACAGAAAAAAAGTGCTTGCAAATGTTCTTGAAGCTCAGCTGTCACCTCTCACGTTGTAGCCACTTTACTGTAAAAATAGTTTCAAAATCTGTGTGTGTGTGTGTGTGTGTGTGTTTAGGCACTCAGAACTGGTGAAGAACACATGGAAAAACAGAAAAATTGAGATGTCTCTGATATAGAAGAAATTTTAGGGTTGCTTGTGAGGGCATTTCCTAAAACGAGGCTTCTTTTCTGGGAAAAACAAAACTAAACCAACAAACCGAAAAAAACCAAAACCCTTTCCTGCAGTAAAGAAATTGAGCTCTGTTTTCCCTTCCTCGTGAAGGATCTACAGGGGTGAGTAGCAGGGTGTTTGGTGTATAGCTGTAGTGCATAGATGGCCAGGTTTGTCCTAAAAGCTGCACTGAGGTAAGTTGCTCTCTGTAGAAAATGATGGTGTCGAACTGGCTCCTACGGAGATCCCAGCTTGCATTAGAAGATCGGTATAAAAATGATATATGGTGTTCAGACAAAGACAGTCATCCGTAGGAGTAAGGAGGAGGTTGCTGGGTGCTGGTTTTTTTGGGTTTTTTTCCTTTTCTTTTCTTTTTGAGCTAGTTCTGTTGCCTGCTTCAGAACTTGCTTGAGCAACAAAGTCTATCCATAGTTTACATAACTGTATAAATAATGCCAGCTGCAGAAGCATTCATACAACATTGACAGCAACGGATAAAAATACATAAAAACTCAATTTCTCAAACATTGCCTTTTAAGTACAGTAAATCAATGAGTGTAAGTTCTCTGAAACACCGAGTTGAAATATGACTGTTTATAAAATATGGGACTCCCAAGCAGATGGGCCAAGGGCTGCTTGATAGTTTGCACGTAAAAACAAAGATTTCCCAAACAGCAGTGGCTCTAAGTCCTTTTGCATTTAAGCTGTGAAATGGCAACACCATGATCTGGAGTTATAGAGCTGCCAACCTACCACTGCTTCACATGGGGTTAGTGGGAACCGCAAGACGTTATCACTTTTGAAAATCAAGATCAAATGCCACACATTAAATTGCCCAGAAATATTTAAGTGCTTAACTTCATTTGCCTTTGTGCTGTAATCACAGCATTCCTTCTGAAATTTGAACTGCTTGTGTATTGACAGCAAGCGGTCAAGGAAAATGTTTGCTACCTGGATTATTCATATGGAGTTTGAAATTGTGTGCTATTATGAAAAATTACACATATAAAGTGCTATTTCATTGTCTGGTGTTCTTTTCCTCTAGCACAGTTCTCTGTTTTGTGAGGACTGTAAGGTCCTGCATGCTACTTTAGAAAATCAAAGGAAAACCCACTGTCCAGCTAGCAGGCAGTCTTTTCTGCTCTGCTACTTCTTTAAAGTCTAGGAACTGAGTTTGCCAGTATGAAACTGCTCCTTCTACTGCTGTCCACTAAAATGCTTTGGAGTCAATTAACAGCACAAAACCAGGAATTAGTCAACATCTACAGTTAAGGAATTTACACATGATCAGGATCAAAATACAGAATTTGCTTTTGTATAGCAACTTGGGATTCTGTCAGACTCCTAAGAGCCTGACACAAGAAATACATAAACAAGTATTATGAGAGGACAGGCACACACAGAATTATCAAGGCTGCAACTCCTCCTACTCCCCCAAAACATTAAAGACTAAAAATCAACAGTGGCATTGAATTTGGTAGTATATGTACATCAAAATAAATGCTTTATGCCCAGTTTTGCAACTCATTGCTTCGATCTTTCCTTCTATTCACAACATACTATTCTAACAGATGGACAAAATTAAACTAAATTCTTATAGCTCTTTAAAATCATATTTAAGTATTTTTTTCAAAAGGCAGAAAAAATGGTAGGTAATCAGCAGCACTCAAAGATCTACTCTTCAGCTATGGACCTCTCATCTCATAGTTTGTGCTGCAGACTAAATATTTGCCTTCTAATTTGGCATCTTATTTACATAAGGCTGCTTTTCTCAAATAATTATCCTTTACTGATATGATTGATTATTACAAAAGGGATGCCACCACAGAAAGCAGCGTATCTCAATGCAAGGGGAGAAACTGGAGTGAAGCAGATTTTGTTTCCAGTGAAAAACATTTTTATTTGTATGAATTTGCAAAGGTTTTATGTTTAGCCTGCTATTTTTCTCGAATAATGCATTTCTATTTGTGACCTGAGATCACTTTTTTTTTTTTCTGTCAAAACTGGTATACACTTGAAAGTTTCATGTTCTGTAAATTTTTTGAGACAAACCAGCTCACCTGAAAACATCTGACTGGTTCTAATGAATGCATTTTTTATCTGAAGTTTTCAGTGGATTGATTTCTGTCTATTGAGTCTTAATATTGTTAATGTCCTTTCATCAGATATCCTGCTCACATTAAAGAATCCTGCAGATAAGTTATAAAATTTGTACCCCAGTGCTCCACTCATTTCGATTGGCTTTTAATCAAATTGAAGACATAGCTTCAGTCAGCATTAAAACTGGTATATCTAATTTGGCTTAAGGCTGTGTGTGAACAAGTCCTTTTATAGTAAGCAGAAAGATGTTTTTTCATCCATCTTCTGTTTTATCCTAAAACCAATTTTAACACACTTTCTTTTCAGAACTGTGGAAGTACT
Organism: Cephalopterus ornatus; assembly: GCA_013396775.1. Classification (NCBI taxonomy): domain Eukaryota; kingdom Metazoa; phylum Chordata; class Aves; order Passeriformes; family Cotingidae; genus Cephalopterus; species Cephalopterus ornatus. Next base: position 2,287 of record VZRE01006208.1, on the reverse strand, counting down.
ATAGAGTCATTATGCATTTGAATTAAGGAGCCTTATCATTCAATTCATTAGCTTCAGGAGAGGGAGCCTGTATCTTCTGTTTATATTCAAGGAAATGAATGTCAAAGATTGCCATGTGTGTGGTGTAAATAAGAAAGGCCACCAGTGGAGAGCTTCAGTTTTTGTGATGAAAACATAAAAGTCAGTTGCTTCTGTTCCAGAGGTGATATTTTACTTAGACATCTGCTCTGTTTGCAGAAAGAAGGCAAAACGTCTTTTGTTACTGATTTGCAGACTGAGAGGGTTTGGACGTCAATTAAATTTAAGCCTTTTGAAAGTCCTTCTGTAAATCTTCATGTTTTAATGATAGACTGAGCAGTTCTTTGTAAAAATACAATTTACATGAGAGACAGAGGAAATAAAGCAAATAGAGGGTGTGGGTTATCATGAAAATAATTGCGCTACGTCCCTGGAGCATTTTGCTGCTCATCATTAATTTTCTTAGGCTGTAATTCTACTATGAAAACTTTGCCATGGGGAATTATAACATGCTTTCTAAAGTATTAACCATAGAAGAAAGCCATTTTTGTGTATGTTCACTGAGGAAAAAAAAAAGATGATGAATCTGGTGTTTAGAGTAGCCAAGGGTGACAGGATTTTATAGGAAATAATTTAAGGGATTTTGCATGATCCATTCTTCTTGACATCTTCAAAACAAGGTCCTTATTCTTTGAAATAGATAAATTCTTTTGAATTAGTAAAAGCAAGGCCAGGGTTGAATATTAGGATTTTTATTATAATTGTGTAGCTCAAATAACTTTAGCAATGAAGCAAAAAACATTATATTCGGTTAGAATACATTTAACCTACATCACCATCATTCAAATAATCTATAGAGAGAACATTCTTTATGTAGAATATGTTTTAGTCTCTGAACTTTTGTTTAATGGCTAAATTGTCATGATTTACCAGGAAGTGGTAGGTACTGGCTTATGCATTTTCGAACATGGACTTTGCTCTAAAGTCCAGGAATGAGAGATGATTCAGTACATGTAAGCCACACTTGGGAAGAGTACTTGAATTTCGGCTTTTTACTGCATCACCCGCCATGGGATCAAAAGCGACAGTTCAGATTTTGTTTTCTATGCTGTGAGAGAACTCTCTGCTGCCATTGCTAACTCCACTGTCAGTGTCAGGACCACAGGTAACCTCAGGGGCAGTTGTGTAACCAGTGTGTTCTCCATGTCACTGTCACTGCTCCCATCAGTAACCTTGAGATCAGCCTCCCTCTCTCCTTACTTGAATTTCTTGAATCTTTGAGCAATGAGTGTATGGTACTACGAAAATGAGAAGTTTTATTCTAATATCCTTATTGCAGTTGGTAAGATGCAACAAAATCCAGGTTCAGGCTCTTTACAATTTCCAGCTTTGCATTTCATGCAATTCTTTATGTTATGATACACGAAGAAATCTATTGCGCTATAGAGAATACTGATAGATGAAACTATCTGTAAAAGATTATTTACCACTTCCATACCTTACTTAGATCTTATCTCATGATTTAAACAGTTCAGTTGAGGAAGGAAACAACATACAGAGGGAAAGCTGCCCCTGTCCCCCCCCTAAAAAAAAAAAAAAGAAAAAGAAAAACATTTGATGTTCTGAAAGGTGAATGTACTAAAAAAAAAAAAAAAAAAAGAGAGAGCCCTGGGACAGTGACTACTGATTTTTTGATGAGTGTTTCATTTTTGTGTGTAGAAGCATAATGTGTAGCCCACTTGGTATTTTTGATGCAACTCAATCAAAAATTGAAATTTGTGTACTTTTATGCTGTCAGGAACCCATAGCAATGCAACTGTGATAGGTAATTAGTAGTATATTCTGGTAAACTGTCTGATCTAAACAAAGATGGCTATAGATGGCCTGCTGCAGTAAACTCACAACTATGTGTTTAAAATAGATGATTTGTTTGACATCTTTAAAAGTAATGAGCATTACTTAACAAAAACAAGAAAGCCTAGTGTGTCATGCTCAACAAGAGTATAGAAACACTTGCAAAATGACTCTTTTTCAGACATTTTGTAAGTGTTCTTCAAAAAGAGAGCAGCAGAAAAAAAACCCCACTTTTCTTTACATGATAAAATTAATTTTGTTTTCTGCTGGGACTCAAGTGCTCCCACTATTTACTACAAATCACACGTAAAATCCTTCTCTTCAACTTTACTGTGAACCAGATTTTTCCTTTGGTTGCAAGTCATGTTCTTAGTTCAGAAATACCACTCCCCAGGGAAGTGGTCACAGCACTGAG
>VZRE01006191.1:0-20169 GCA_013396775.1 Cephalopterus ornatus | reverse complement strand
ATTTCATTTCCAGCTCATTGGATATATTTTTAATTACATGATATATATAATTTATATTTATCTCTTGCACAGATCTATTTATTTATATTGGACATATTTCATTTCCATTGGATATATTTATACTGACAATTATATAATATATAAAAATATAAATAAAAATATATTATATATTATATATAAATATAAAATTATATTATATTTACCATTACATAATATATAAATAAAATTAATATCTATATATTGGATTTATATTTACTTATATTGGATATATTTCATTTCCAGCTCATTGGATATATTTTTAATTACATGATATATATAATTTATATTTATCTCTTGCACAGATCTATTTATTTATATTGGACATATTTAATTTCACTTGGATATATTTCTATTTACAATTATATAATATATAAAAATATAAATAAAAATATATTATATATTATATATAAATATAAAATTATATTATATTTACCATTACATAATATATAAATAAAATTAATATCTATATATTGGATTTATATTTACTTATATTGGATATATTTAATTTCCAGCTCATTGGATATATTTATAATAATATGATATATAATTTATATTTATATCTTGCACATATCTATTTATTTATATTGGACATATTTAATTTCCAGCTCATTGGATATATTTATAATTATATATATATATATATGACACCACCCCGCTCTGTGTCCCGTGTGCCTCTGAGGAAATTCCAGCCATGGCACTGCCACCCTCACCCCTGTATCACATACACCCGAGGCCAGGATGGTAACTTCCCAAATATCCGGCTCCATAACCCCCCAAAATGCCAAGTGGCCCGTTTTGGACCTTTGTCCCCCCGTCCCACTTGTCCATCAAACCCCTCCTGGAGGACTTCTGCTGGTGAGGAGCAGATCTGAATCCCTGGAGCTGGTCGTTTCCCTCCGGCTCCGTGTCAGGCGGGAGGTGTTTGTGCCACCAGTCCTTGGAATCGAGGGAATAAACCTTCTTAATCACAGAAAGGACTTCAGGGATCATCCACTTCCACCCCCTGCCCATGGGCAGGGACACCTCCCACTATCCCAGCCTGCTCCAAGCCCTGTCCAACCTGGCCTTGGACGCTTCCAGGGATGAGGAGTCCACAACCACTCTGAGCAACAGCTCCTGAAGAGTAACACAATTATTTTTCCATTATTCCCTCCAAAACCAGCCTAATCTGGATCAAACCACCCGCTTTATCAGCACAGAGCTTTTCCAGGGAGCTCCCACCGCTGCAGGACACGGAGCCTTGGCTTCCCGGGCTGATTTCCAGACTCATCCCTGCAAGATGACGCCACGCAGTGAATCACGTTGGTCAACCCTTATTCCCTGGAACAGGTCTTGCTCTTGGGTCACTGCCTTGTGACATCTGGGAGCACTGACACACCTCCCCTGGCATTCCCACTGGCATTCCACCCCTGAGCCTGGCAGCATTCCATCTCTTGGGCAAGCGCTGCGGCTTATCCTCCCCACACCCAGGTGTCTGTCCATTGGAGAGGAATGGTTGGAGCTCCTGGGGTTATCAGGGCTGACTTCACCATCCTGATGATCCTGTTTGACGTCAGCAGAGCTGGTGGATCAACACCAAGGGCAGGAAAACCCCCAAAACGGCTGCAAATCCACCCAAAAAAAAAGCTCAGTGCAATAACACCCTCACATTTATTTTATTTCCTTGAAAAAGAAGCTGCTCTGGGGTTTGGGTGTCTCTTTGAACTTCCTCTGGCCATGTGATGAGCAATGACTGGTCCCAGCAGATGCTCCAAATGCTTTGGATGAGCATCACCCCTCCTCGAGGAGCTCTTTAACATCTGATTTATCTCCTGCCCAAGAAACAAATGTTCCCCCCAATATTTAACCCTCACCTCATCAATCTAATACTCCACGTGTTTTTGGAGTCTCTCCTTCTTCTCCTTCTGCTTCCCCATCTTCTAAATCCCAGGTTGGGAGTTGTAGTGATTGATCCCATCAGATGCTCCAAGTGTCTTGGAGGAGCATCACCCCACCTTGAGGAGCATTTGATCATCTGATTTATCTCCTGCCAAGTAACTAATGTTGCCCCCAATCATTAAACCCTCACCTTGTTCATCTAATCTTTCTTCCACATGTTTTTCTCCTTGAAAAAGAAGCTGCTCTGGGGTTTGGGTGTCTCTTTGAACTTCCTCTGGCCATGTGATGGGCAATGACTGGTCCCATCAGATGCTCCAAGTGTCTTGGATGAACATCACCCCTCCTCGAGGAGCTCTTGATCATCTGATTTGTCTCCTGCCAGGAAACTGATGTTGGCCCTCAAATATTTAACCTTCACCTCATCTATCTAATCTTCCACATGTTTTTGGAGTCTCTCCCTCTTCTCCTGCTTCTCCATCTTCTAAATGCCAGATTGGGAGTTGGAATGACTGATCCCATCAGATGCTCCAAGTGTCTTGGAGGAGCATCACCCCTCCTTGAGGAGCTCTTGCTCATCTGATTTATCTCCTGCCAGGAAACTGATGTTGCCCCCAATCAGTAAACCCTCACCTTGTCCATCTAATTGTTTTTGGATCTTCTGCCTCTTATCCTGCTTCTCCATCTTCTAAATCCCAGGCTGGGAGTTGCAATGGGTCTCTGTTCCCTTTCCCTGCAAGGTGGAGGAGGAAAGGATGAGCAGACACCTGACTGCACAAGTGGCTTCGCTCCAAGGGGCTCCTCCTGCTTCACCCTCCCTGCTCCTCGGTGGCTTGATGAGCTGGTGATTCATGGGGATGGACCTGATACCTAGCACTAAACCTCCTGATAACTCTTTCCTTGGGAGCAGAAGTGGGACAGGCAGGCAAATGGAAGCCTTGGAAAGGGTGAAGTTATCAGCTCCAGCTCTAACTAAACCATAATCCTGTGGAGAAATCCTCAGGGCTGAGAACATCATGTCTGGCTGGGATCTGGCAGGGCTTGGAATGGGATGGTCCATGTAGAGAAGGGGCACAATGATATTTTTAATGCTTGCTGGAAATCTTCAAGGTCAGGCTGGGGGAGGATTTGAGCTGGTCTAATGCAAGGTGTCCCTGGCCATGGCAGGGGGAGTGAAACATGATGGTCTTCAAGGTCTTTTCCAACCCATCCTGTGATTCTATGATTCAGGACTTTGTAGGTAACCAGCAGCTTTTAGAGGCAAAGGAGACGTTGTCAGACATTTCTTGATTCAATTGTCACCATGAATGGGTGACAATCTAAAATGGGTTTAACCTGACTGTGGGTATTGGGACTTTTCCAGGTCTAAACCCTGGAAATGCACTTGGCATGAATCCACGAAGGACAAAGCCCTTAATTTATGCCATTTTCCTTCGAGTATTTGCCTTCATTGAACTATCCAACCACAGATCAGACGCAGCTGAGCAGAACAAAACCCCCACTCCAGCACCAGCAGCACTTCCAGCCTGACCAAGGGTAAATTAAAGCATTAAACCCAATAAACGGTGTGGATTCCCATGGGGCTTTCACTCCTCTCAGCCTGGAGGCAACGCCGGGGTGAGAAAACAACCCACGTGCATTCCTGGCCTCTCACCCGACTCATGATCCCTGCCCACTCTTTCCAAATCATTGTCTTCATCATCCGCCGGCGCAAAGGCGAGGAAGGTATATATCCTGTCCCCAGGTGAGGGTGTTTTTCCTGGGCTGGGGAGACGACTGGGAGAAGATGAAGGGCTCCCTCCTTGCGGTGCTGGCTTTGATCCTCTGCGTGGCTCCAGGTGAGGTGGCACTGTTTGCTCCCTGATAAAAACACAGGGGGGTGTTTTAGAGGCAGGGAGATTCCTATCCAGGGAAAGAAAGCATGGGAGAGGGCGCCTCAGCTCCCGTGTCGGAGCAGCTGAAGGACGCAGGGCTCCTCTTTGGGTTTTGTTATCTGTCATCTTGGTGGGAAAGTGCGGATTTTCTGCTGGGAAATTTCCTCGTCAAGGCTGGGATTTTTATGGAAATGAGGGGAAAAAAAAGAAAGGGAGGCAGTTGCCCTGCTTTTAAGAGACTTTCCAGGGAGTTTGTCTGTTGAGGTGGTGCAAGACTGTGGTTGGTTTCTAACTCTTGGTGAAGGCAACATGACATGACAGCAGCTCCTAACATCTGGTTCCCACTCTGGAAGAAGCAGCTAGATAGGGCCACACCTACAACATCTGGCCTTGTGCAGCTGTTCCTACCCATCTCGGAGACCCAGGAAGCTCCCTGATTTCAGAGATTTTTGGGACAAAGTTGGGGGATTGAGGAGAAGGCATGGACTGAATGGGTTAAGCAGCCTTTATGGTGGGATATTTGGTATTTGCACCTTTTTTGTGCTGTAGATGATTCATTTTATTTCACAGGGTGATGGTAAATTAAATCAGAGCCCTTTTAGGGAATATGATCTTACATCCTCTCTAGGCCAGACAGGCAAGCAACCAGAGAGAATTAAACCTTATCCTCATTTTGTAAAGAGGGACAGGGTTTGCCAGCTCTTGGAATTCTGCCACGTTGTCTGGTGCAGAGAAAGAATTCCTTGGAATAGTTATTTCTGTCTCATTGTGGCCTAAGAATACCTTTCTGCTATTTAGCTTTGTTCACCCACCAGAACAGAGATTCTGACAGATTTCCAAGTGTTAATAAGGCCTGGGAGACAGAGAGTTTGTCCTCGGTGCCAAAATGAAGACTGGTCTAATCCACGCTGGATAATCCAGTCAGGAAAAATGAAGCGTTACACTGGTTTAGGGCTGAGTTCTCACAGCAAAGAGTTAAAAGCCCTTCTCCTCACCTTCTTTTTTCCTTAATCCAGGTATTGGATGTATTTTTGAGGGCATTGATGTCCCACCCAAGGTTAGGGGCGTGGGAGCCTGACTTCTTCAGGCTGTGGAGGTCCCAATTAACCCTCTTCATCTGCCTTGGGCTTTCTGCCTAATTAGGCTGCAGCCTAATAGTCTCCACAACTAGAAAGGGTGACCCCAGGCCTCGGGACATCCTTGTAGATCCTCCAGCAGTCCCTGCCCTTCCCTGCTGCAGGCAGGAAAATCCAATGCCCTCGGCCCATCCAACTGAAGGAGGGGAATTTAGTTTAGATATTGGGAAGAAATCCTTCCCTGGGAGGGTGGGGAGGCCCTGGTACAGGTTGTCCGGAGAAGTTGTGGCTGCCCCATCCCTGGAAGTGTCCAAGGCCAGGTTGGACGGGGCTTGGAGCAACCTGGGATAGTGGGAGGTGTCCCTGCCCACGGCAGGTTGGAACTGGATGATCTTTAAGGCCCCTTCCAACCCAAACCATTCCATGATTCTATGATTGTTGTGTTATTTTGAGGACCCTGGCCCTTGGTGGTGTTATTTGGAGTGCAGGGCAGGACTTGGTGTGTGTGTGCACAGAGGTGTGTCCCTGATCCATATGTTGGTGTAAATATCCCAGTGTGGGGATGGAGGAGTGGGTTGGGTCTTTCAGCTCCCTCGGTCCCATCAGCCCTGCACCTCACGCATTTGAGACTCAGTGAAAAGAAGGTGATAATTTTTGCTGCCATGACTGGTGGCATTTCACAGAATACCAGAATCACTGAGGTTGGAAAAGAGCTCCAAGGTCATCAAGTCCAACCTGTGACCCACCCCCACCTTGTTCCCCAGCCCAGAGCACTGAGTGCCACATCCAGTCCTTCCTTGGACACCTCCAGGGGTGGGGACTCCAAACTTCCCTGGGCATCCCATTCCAGTGTCTGACAACCCTTTCTGTGAAGAAATTCCTCCTGATGTCCAACCTAAACCTCTCCTGGTGCAGCTTGATGCTGGTTCCTCTTCTGATCCTTGTTCCCTGGGAGCAGAGCCCAACCCCCCCTGGCTCCCCGCTCCTGTCAGGGAGTTGGAGAGAGCAAAGAGGTCCCCCCTGAGCCTCCTCTTCTCCAGGCTGAGCCCCACCAGCTCCCTCAGCTACTCCTGCTGCTCCAGCCCCTTCCCCAGCTCCGTTCCCCTCACTGGACACTCTCCAGCCCCTCAGTGTCATCCTTGTCCTGAGGGGCCTAAAACTGACCCCAGGATTCCAGGTGTGGCCTCATAGGTGTCGAATACAGAGGGACAAACACTTCTTGTGCCTCCTGCTGCAGCCAAGGCCCTGTATTGCTACACCTGCAACTGGGAACGCAGCAACTGGAGCTGCCTGAAGGCTGAGAAGTGCTCGGAGAAGGACGAGTACTGTGTGACCAACGTGGCCTCTGTAGGGATCGGTAGGTGCTGGTTGTGTGTCCCCTCGTGGGGACTCGGGAATGGGATGTGGGGTTTGGGCTGGATTTGTTATGGTTGCCCTGTGGTGATGGACGGGGCTGAGGAGTCACCGGGAGGTGGAGTCCTTGGTAGCCCAGCCTGGCAGTGCTGAAGGTTTGAAATCCTCCGCCCCATCACACTGAGATTGTCCTTTGTTTCATTCCTGCATGGAAAGACAGTGGGAGAAGGGGAAGGATCCTTCAGAGAAAGAATAAGTCAATTTGAACCTTGGTTAGACGAGGAGATGGAAAGAACCAAGTAGTTGGGGTGGATGAGAAGCTGTAGAGAGGCAGAGAATCAGGGAATTGTTAAGGCTGGAAAAGACCTCCCAAGGTCATCGAGTCCCACCATCAATGCAGCACCACCACCATGTCCACCACTAAACCATGTCCTCATGTGGCACAGCCACACTTTTTTTGAACGTTCCCAGGGATGGTGAGTCCACCACTGCCCTGGGCAGCTGTGCCAGGGCTTGACAACTCTTTACACAAAGAAATTCCTTCTCATGTCCAACCTGAACCTTCCCTGGTACAGCCTGAGCCCGTTCCTCTTGTCCTGTCACTTATTACCTGGGAGAAGAGCCTGACCCTCACTGGCTCCCCTCTCCTGTCAGGGAGTTGGAGAGAGCAAAGAGGTCCCCCCTGAGCCTCCTGTTCTCCAGGCTGAGCCCTCCCAGCTCCCTCAGCTGCTCCAGCCCCTTCCCCAGCTCCATTCCCTTCCCTGGACATCCTCCAGCCCCTCAATGTCTTCCTTGTGATGAGGGGCCCAACATTGATCCCAGGATTTGAGGTATGGCCTCATCAGTGCCAACAGAGGGGAAGGATCCCTCCCCTGGTCCTGCTGGTCACACCATTTCTGACACAAGCCAGATACAGAGGAGAACAGAATTATTTCCTTCAGGCAGAGAAACCTGGAAATGTGTTTCCAGTTCAGGGATGAACGTTGTCTCGGGGATCCCACTGTACACCTTTGACATGAGGGTTCACGCTGGCAAGTGCCCAGCAAGGAGGTTGCATGCCTTGTTTAGGGGGTCACCAGCAATTATTGGGCTGTGGTGGGACTGGGGTGGGTCTCATGCTGCTCTCTGGGGCCGTGGGGGGACAGTGGGACCCATTAATCCACCTCCCTGCTGTGAAAGCCGGAGGAGAACTCACCAAACTTGCTTTGCTGACCCTTGCTCTCTCCCCTTCCTCGGCCAAGGCTTTTTGTCTCTGTGGAAGAGGATCACCAAGAAGTGCTCTGAGACCTGCCCACACCACAACTTCAGCCTGGGCCTGGCTTCCTACACCTCCCACTGCTGCCAAAGCTTCCTGTGCAACCTGAGTGCGTGCCCAGGGCCCAGGCTGGCCCGGCAGTGAGAGATGCCAGGGAGCCCCATCCCAGTGGCCTTCTCCACCTGCTCGATGCTGATGGAAAAAAGGGGCTCCTGCAGGCCTGAAGAGCGATGGCCAGATTCCCCCAGGAGGGCATGGACACGGAACCTGCTGTGGAATAGATAAAATATTGTGGTCAGCACCTCCTGCCCTGTGTTTCCTCCCGACCTGTGGCTTCTCACTTGCTTGTCACGCCCGAGCTCTGTCACCTCAGCAGCTTCACGAGGGAGTGGCCCTGCTCTGTCCTCTGCTGCCTGGGGGAGGGAGGTGCTGCTTCTGCACCTCCTGCATCTCTAGAGGGGTTTCTCCTGCAGTTTTGTCTTGTTTTGGGTGCAGCTGGAGCCAGGGAGCGGCAGCTTCCAGGCTGAGGGAGGGGAGTGGGCAAAAACAACAACCAGCTCGGAGGGGAAACTCTGCAAACTCCTGGGTTTGTTGCCAGGGAAGGGGAAAAGCTTCCTGGGTGAAAGAGCCTGAGCCTGTGACGGGTGACAGTCACAGCTCCTCCCTTGCACCTCTCACCTTGCTCTGTCCATCCTCTTCCTCCCCAGCTCAGGGACAGTGACACCCCCAGAGCCCCCGGAACAGCCAGACACGTCACCCACACACCTCCCCTTCCTGTTGGCTCTGCCTTGGGTGCCACTTTGCTTCTCAAAATGATGCTTCTCTGCACATCTGCGCAAACATCTGCTTGGCTTTGGCCCCACCTCCACTTCCAGCATCCCTGGAAGCATCCAGAATCCCTCTCTTCGTGTTGCCCTTCTGTTGCTGGAGCCAAGTGACCTCATCCAGGGCCAGCACTGCCCCGGCCCTCCCACTTGGAATTGTGTCTTCCAAAAACCCATTTATTTATCTTTCTCTCCAACATTCCCCCCCCCAAATTGACTGCAGAGTAACCACAGAATCATGGAATGTCCTGAGTTGGAAGGGAACCCACAAGGATCATCCAAGCCCAAGCCCAAGAATCCCACCATGTGCCTGAGAGCTTTCTCCAAGCACTCCTGGAACTCTGGCAGGCTTGGGGCTGTGACCACTTCCCTGAGGAAGTTGTTCCAGTGCCCAACCACCCTCTGGATAAAGAATCTTTTCCTAAAATCCAGCCTAACCCTCTCCTGACACTGCTCCAGCCGTTCCCTCTGGTCCTGTCACTGCTCCAAGAGAGCAGAGATCATCGGAGCTGCTCCTCCACTTCCCCTCGTGAAAACTATTTGGGCTGAGCTGCTGAGGAACATCTGAGAGGTTTTGTAAGGAAAAAAAAAAAAAGAGATTTCAGAGAAGCCAAATACTTCATGTAGCTGTTTTCAGGGCCTGCAGAGAAATGAGGGTAAAAAGAAGCCGAAAAAATGAACAATGACAAGAGCAGAGGTTTATTTCCTTGCCAGATTGTCTCTGTTTTCCCCCAAGCAGCATTTTTTTGGGGGGGTGGGGAATTTTGCTCTGGAAAACGCTGTAACTCCGTTCAGCTTGGGCTCCCAAATGCACAAACTGTTTCTGAGCCAAGGGGTGACGTTCTGTGTTGTGTTTCGGACCCAACCCTCTGTAAACAAGGGGGACAAAAGGGGCTTTGAGCCGAGCTTAACCGGGCTGCCTCGGGGCCGCTCAGGGCAGAGGTTTTCTTCTCCAGTGCTGCATGACAGGAACCCTCAGAGATGTGTCTCTCTCTAATTAATGCACTTCTCCTCTCCTTTACTCCCTCCTGCTCAGTTATGCCCCGCTGGGAGGGCACCCAAGAGTGATGCCCTCCCTTCTACCCCTTTTTTAGACCCCCCATCCCTCCCAAATCCGCTTTAGGAATCCACATTTCTCACCCTGAGGCCCCCTCCCCTCCCTCCACCCAAAGCTCTAATTTACCCATCACACGATGTTTTCTCATAAAAAGAACAACAACAACAACAAAAAAAATATAATAATAATAACAAAAAAGGGACTTGTGTGGTTTTTCTCCTGTGGGCCAGAATTATTCAGCTCTCTGAAAGCACCGAGGAATCCCAGTTGGGCGGACTCTAATAATTAATATTTCATTGTGTTGGATTTACAAGTCCTGCAGTGGCAGAGCTCCCCGCCCTCCCCCTCCCCACTCTCAGCCTGCAAGAAAATACAAAAGGATATTTTTTTTCTGCTTTAAAGCAAAAACTGTCTGGGTTTTGGTTTTGTTTTGTTTTTTTTTTTTTTTTTGTTTTTTTTTTGTTTNNNTTTTTGCTTGATTTGCTGTTCCTTTGCAGCAAAAAAAAAGCTTTTTTTATATCCCCTGGTTGATATGAGGGGAAATAAATAGTCCTGGGCAGGGCTGAGGAGCAAAGGGGTATTTTTTGATGATGCTATGGAATGATAGGACATAAGGAGGAGGTTTAGATGGGATATTAGGAAGAAAACCTTTAATTTGAGGGTGGGGAGGCCCTGGCACAGGTTGCCCAGAGAAGCTGTGGCTGCCCCATCCCTGGAAATGTCCAAGGCCAGGCTGGATGGGGCTAGGAGCAACCTGGAATAGTGGAAGGTGTCCTTGCCCATGGCAGGGGGTGGAACTGGATGATCTTCAAGGTCCCTTCCAACCCAAACCATTCCATGATTCCATGATTCCCTTGCCCAAAGGGCACTGCAACTGAAACACATGGAAATCTGCCCTTCTCCCATTCCATAAAATTCCATGATTCCCTTGCCCAAGGGGCATTGAAGCTAAAACACATGGAAATCTGCCCTTCTCCCACGGCCCAAACCTGTCCTGGTGGCAATGACTCCTCTCTGATACATCTGAGATGCCCAGGGAGGAAGAAGAGGAGGGTGTAATTCCAAACCACTAATTCTGACCAGGAATTAGGGCCAATTTTGACCATGGAGAGATTCCAGGGATTAAATCCCGCTGAGCCTTCACCCTTTGCTGTGTCACTCGGGGCAGAATCCACCCCTTGGGCTGCAAAAGAGGTTGGAAAAAGAGGTTGGAAAAGAACTTGTTCTCATCACTCCAACCTTCTCTTATCCATCCAAAAATGGGATGGTGATGGTGGGAGACAGGTGAAGGAGAAAGAATCCACAGAGAACTCGGCACACAGGAATTTGGGGAGGGGATTCCCAGCTATCCGGACATGCAGAGAGAGGGAAGAGCCAGCTGCTGTCCTCCAAGGCATGGAAAAAGATCCTTGGAGAAAGACGTGCCCAAGCCTGGGGCTTGGAAGAGGCAGCACAAAGCGAACACGGAGCCCTTCCAGCGGCAGGAACACATGGGATCGGGATGAGGCAGCCAACAATTCCAAATGGAATCATAAATGCCTGGTTGGAGATAATAACCAGCAGTTTAAATGCCTGAGGGATGCACTGGGTGGACATCGGGGGCGGCTGTGACGTGGTTCCCTCGGGATGGTGGACAGCTGGACTCGCTGTGTGTGGTTGTCACCCTTCACCTTTGCTATCGGAGCCTCCAACACCCAAATCCAGGGATAAATTTATCCCTGTGCCAAAACTGTGCGTGGGAGAGGCTGGAGAAGAATTGGGATGTAGCCATCGAGCCTTGAGAAAGGGGGAGATGTTCCCTAAACAGGGATCTGGGGAAGAGGGGACATCACAGGAGGACACGTGGCCCTCACACCACTGAGATGTGGATCATTCCGGGCAGGAAAACACCAAACCACCTTTCGGAGGGACAGCAGCCCCTAAATTCTTTGTAGGGTTCCAAGAAGGGGGTGAGGTCCTTGTTTGGGTTGTGGGGCGACCACTGGGATGTTGGAGGGACCCAATGGGTCACGTGAACCGGAGCGGATGGAGACGTGACCTGGATGTCCCCAGAGCGGGCTGCAGGATGGACAAACACCTCTCTGGGCTTGTGATACCTTCTCGATGGGAGCTTGGATGGAAAAGCTGCAGGAAACGCAGCTCTGGGGGGAAATTCCAGCTCCGAGGAAACCAGGAGCTCTCCAAACTTCCACAAAAGCTGAAATCCCCGGCACTGCTCGGTATCAAAAGAGGGGTTTTTTTTTAAAAAAAAAAAATCTGAATTCTCTTTTTCTTCCTTGACTTTTGACTTCATAAATCACATTTGATTTCAAGCATTTCAAACTGAAACAGCCTTTTTTTTTGGCCTTAATTCGCTTATTTAAACACTGGATGCCCCAGTCTGTGCCCACCCCCCTTCCTTGCACAGGCACTTGAAGGGCTCAGTGGAGATTCCCAACTTTTTTCCAGGGGCTCTGGCCGAGTGAATCAGAGAGATCATACCTAAATGAGTTGTTTTGAAGCCCAGACTCGGCGAGAGAAACAAAACAAATTCAGAAAAAGGTGGCAAAGCTATAAAAAAAAAAAGAAACCCTCCACCCGCCTACGAGGCGGGATTTGATGGAAGTTGGCACATTTCCGTGAAATTTCCATGTCTGGTGCACTAATGAACGCTCTGAACGTTGAGAGGGGGAGACGCAACGACAAAAAAAAACACACCAAACCCGCTTTCCCGGGAAATTCTGGCTGGCGTCCAGCACGAGGAGCTGGAAGCACAAGGCAAAGCCCACGAGAGGGAGCTGGTGCCTCTGCGTGGCACCCGCACGGGACCCCGATGCTCCGGGAGCGAATTCCCGGGGCCGGGGGGAGGGATGAAACGAGCATCCAAGGAAGGGATGAGGCTGCTGGGCTGGAAAGAGCCCGGGGAAGGGCGGCTGTGGGTCTGTGCTGCCCATGCCAACCCCGCTGGGGTGCCCCCAGGTCCTTGGCCACGCTCCAGGCACTGCTCGTCCCGCGCCGGCAGGAACCGGGACGTGCCTTGGTTCGGGTGGTGGGATAATTCTGGAGCGTGGAATATCCTGTGCCAAGAGAGGATATTTGCATCCAAGTCCCCAAGCCCTGCGAGGTTTAACCCAGGGTTTGTAGCCATGGAGTGCTTGGAAGCGGGTCGCTCCGTCCCCACCCTCTCCTGCGGCTGCGACGCTCTTGGAAGTCCCCAAAATTGTTGGGATGGGCCTGGGAATCTTGTTTTCTTGGCGCCTGTGAGGTCCTGGGGAGTAGAGAGGGGGTCAAATCAGATGGTGCTGTGCTTTTCTACCCCATTCTGGGTGAAAATCCCCCTAATTTTCCTACACTGATTTTTCCCTCTTTGCAGCAACTCCCTGAGCATCTTCCTGCCACTCCAGTACTAAATTCCACTAAATCCCTCTGGAAATGGGCACAGCCAGAACACAAGTGCCTGCAACCCACCATGCATGAAAATAATGGAAATTCCACTTTTTTCCTCCTCCTTTTGTGGGTTCTAACCATGCCTTCAACCTGCCTGAGGCCTCCAGCAATTTTGTGGAAGCAGAGCAGGGAAGAAGTTCACCAAGTTCTTCGGGGAGATGGTGACCCAGACGAGACTCCAAACCAAGCTCTGCCACCACTTCCCCATGTCTGACCTCGGGAGAGTCACTGGGTGCCTCTGATTCATGTGCTGAAGGGCTTCTCTCCCTGACCTGAAGGACTCTTTGGATCTCAGCACTCGGTGTCTTGGGGATGTTTCACAGGATCAATAAGGTTGGAAAAGACCTCTGAGGTCATCAAGTCCAACCTTTGACCCAACCCCACCTCGGCCCCCAGCCCATGGCCCCGAGTGCCACGGCCAGGCTCTGCTTCAACACCCCCAGGGACGGGGACTCCACCCCCTCCCTGGGCAGCCCATCCCAAGGGCTGATCCCTCTCTCTGGAAAGAACTTCTACCCCGTGTCCAACCTAAACCTGCCCTGGCACAGCTCAGGGCTGTGCCCTTGTGTCCTGCTGCTGGTTCCTGGGAGCAGAGCCCGACCTCCCCCTGACTCCCCCCTCCTGTCAGGGAGTTGCAGAGAGTGATGAGGTCTCCCCTGAGCCTCCTCCTCTCCAGGCTGAGCCTCCCTCAGCTGGTCCAGGACCTTAGGCCAGGCCCAGCAAGGCTCACGTGCCCACCAACAGCGCGTGTGCCCCCAGATCTGCCTCTCCCTCAGCTCTGTGCTGCTCTGACTGGTGTGATCACTCATCCTTTCCGCACCACCACGCACAGACCTGTTGTGGCAGAGCCGGGGCTGCTCCCACGTCGCTCCCTCCCCCAGAAATGCTGTTCTTTGACTCACTGTGGAGCGTTCGTTGGGAGTTCTTTGGGAGCTGGGCGCGCAAGCATTGCACAAAGACACCCCTGCCCTGCTGCCCCAGCACAAAGCGGCTTTAGCAACGGCTGGATGGAGACACAGAGGTGAAGACAAGGGCGTGGGCATCGCTAGGTGCCGCTGCCAGGTTGTTGGCACCGGGGTGACAGGTGTCCTGCTGGGCTGAGGCTGCTCAGCGGGTCTGGTGGCATCCAAGACCCCTTGGTCAGCTTTGAATCTCCTGCCAGTGCAAACAGAGGAGCTCTGAGGGCAGGATTGGTCTCTGGAACGAGCCCAGCACTGGTCTCTGGAATGAGCCTGATGCCAGGGTGAGAAGCAGGGCCCTGTGTCCTCAGAAAGCTCTGGAAGGGAGCAGGAAGGTCCCACTGGCCCGTCTCCCCCTTCAGCAGGCAGATGCCCCCTCCCCAGCACTGGCCCAGGAGAGAAGGAGGGCTGAGCCCAGCAGAAGGGAGAGCAGGGAGGAGGTTGGGAGTGAGCTCCACCCTGAAAAAGCTGGAAAACTGGCTTGTCTGCTCGTCCCAAGCTCCCATATGGAAGTCAGCAGGGATGAGAAGCAAGGTGGTGCTTTTAACCCCTGCCCACTGCAGAAAAAACTCATAGAATAATGGAAGGGTTTGGATTGGGAGGGACCTTAAAGATCATGGAATTCCAATGCCCTGCCATGGGCAGGAACACATTCCACTATCCCAGGCTGCTTCAAACCTGGCCTTGGACACTTCCAGGGATGGGGCAGCCACAGCTTCTCTGGGAATTCCATCCCAGGGCCTCCCCACCCTCCCAGGGAAGAATTTCTTCCTGATATCCAACCCAAATCTCTCCTCTTGCAGTTTAAAAGCTGCTCTTTTCCCTGTGCTGGGAGGGGTTTAAAGCTTTCCCTTGGCGTGTGGTCCTTGCTCCTGGGGTGGATGTGTCTGGATTCAGATGCTCTTCCCAGGGTTTGCTGCTGCTGTGGGGCTGAAGGGCTCAGGGAGAGCAGAGCTGGGTGATTTTCTGTGTCTAACCATATTTCCTTTCCCAAAATACCCACAGTCACCAAGGTTTGGTGGCAGAGCTCCCTGGAGATGCTGCCCTGCTTCCAAGGAAACCAGCAGGAGGGATGCTCAGCATCTCCCAGGCATTCCTGAAGTGGTCCTTCCTCTTCTCTGGAGCAAGAGGGAGCTGGGTTGGGGACTGTCACAGCAGCACCTCCACCCCAAATCCTCTCCCCTAAATTCTGCATCACAGGAATGGGAAGGAGCAAAAGGGTGAAACCAAAATCCTGAGGTGAAATCCTACGGCGAAAGGCTCCACCCACACAGGGAAAACAGGGCGGGAGGTTGACCCCCAGCTGTGAGGACACGTGGCATGACCTGCTCGTGACACCCTTTCCATCCCCAAAACAGGGTGGTCACACCCAAAGGAAGCAATGCCTGACCCTGGCCCGTGCAGGGAATGCTTGGATGGCCTTGAATCTTCCTCCTTCCACAGGGGAATGAGGTGGATCAGAGTGGGTGGTCAGGACTCACCCCACCATCAGGATGAGGGCACCAGAGATGTCACGGCTGGATTTTGGCTGTGGAAGTGACGCCAGAGGCACTTCTTCATGCTGTGGATGTAGAGGAGAAGGGAGACCCACCACATCTGCCGTGAAGTCTGTGCCTGGAGGACACAGGATGAGCTTTTGGTCTCCTTGTGCCGAGCCCATCCCAAATTCATATTTCTGTTGGCACTTCCTTCTTCCCATCTCCCTCCAAAAGTGACTTTTCTTCCACATGGGGAGGCAGGAGAGGGTGGCTGTGAGCAAAACCAGGCCCTGATGCCAAACACTGTGTTTACAGCCCAGAAATGGGAGGGGACGTCTCTGGGCTTTGCTTTCAGAAGAGTGAAAGCTTCATGGACCTCTTTTTCCACTGGAGATCCTGTTTCCTTCCTCAAGAAGCAGTTGGGCTGCAAAGAAAAGCTGGCGGGAGGCTGAGGAGCCAAGGCCACCACTCTCCCAGGCCTGTGGCTTCGGACACACCAGTCCTCACTCCGACTTAAAAAAACTGGGTAATTTTAAGGCTCTGCAAACCTTTGCTGAAACATTATAAAGTCCCTCCAAGACACGGTTGTCCCTATTCTGACTGTTTAACGAGTTGGGGATGAGTCAAAGCCTGGTTCACCATGTCCAAAATCGAGACAGGGCGAGTTGTTCCTCCCACGCCCTTTCCTTGGGGTGTCTGCAAACCTGGGATGGCTTTTCCGCCTTCCTATTTTTCTCCCTGGATTGGCGTGGGTGGCTCTGGGTTCCCATGGCTGCCATCCAGGAGCTTTACAAGCCCTTGTTTGTGATTTGGGATCAGGGAGGATGCTCTGCCACTGGAGCTGCTCTCACCCTACCCCACGAGTGGTTGGGAATGGGGTGGGAGAATCCAAACCCCGCTGGAGTTTGCAGGGATGCTCCTGAGGCGGAATAAAGCCTTTCCCACCTTCTGCCTTCCCACAGCGCTGATGAACCCCAACCAAACCATTCCCTGCTCTCCCAAAGCAATAATAATTTAAAAAAAACCCCAAACCCAAACAACAGCCAGGAATTTTTGGCCAATCCTGCTGGGAAAATGCCCACGTGCCCTCCCAGTGAGGGATTTGATTGTGATCTCAGATAGGGCTCTGTTTGTTTCTGTGCCCTGGAGAACACACCCATCATCCTGGGATGGTTTCAGCCAAGGATGTTTCCCTGCTCCTGGGATGGTTTCAGCCAGGATGTTTCCTTGCTCCTGGGATAGTTTCAGCCAGGATGTTTCCTTGCTCCTGGGATGGTTTCAGCCAAGGATGTTTCCTTGCTCCTGCCCCTGAGCCAGCGTGGGCTCTCCCAGGGGACAGCCCTGCTCTCCTGGCCCTTCCTGGGCACTGCTGGAGGTTTCAGCAGGGCTATTACACAAGGTGGGACCAGTTTCTAGACGTAACAAGGGCTGGCCCGAGCTCTTGTTCTCACCATGCCTGGCTGGGTCAGCAGGAGCAGGGCAGGAGAGGAACCGGAGCATCCTGATCTTCCCATGAGTTTTTCTGCTCTCGTTGGGTTTTCCCACTTTCAGCTGGGACTCTCTTGTGAAAAAATACAGATGCAGAGAAGCTAAAATGAATTAAGGGTAGTGATAGGATAAAGGGGAACGCATTAAAACTGAAAAAGAGTGGGATTAGAATAGATATTGGGAAGAAATTCTTCCCTGGGAGGGTGGTGAGGGGCTGGAATAGAAACCCCAGAGAAGCTGTGGCTGCCCCATCCTTGGAAGTGTCCATGGCCAGATTGGAGCATCCTGGGATAGTGGAAAGTGTCCCTGCCTGTGGCAGGCAGGTTGGAATTCCATGATCTTTAGGATCCCTTCCAACCCAACCATTCTGTGATCTAGGAAGAGTAGAAAGGTTGTCCATGGAGCTCCTCAGACCTTTTTTCCACAGAGAGAAAAACTCATTTATCTCATTTTCCTCTCAGCTTTCCCTCCCTCTTGGAAATTTCAGGTCTTGGGTTTCAGTGCTGAGGATCATTTTCAGGGCCACTGTGGGAGAGACGAGTCCAGAACCCAAAGCCCATAAAAATGGGTAGACCTGGAAAACTGTGGTTCTTATGGAAGCAAAATGGATGAGAAGACTAAGGGCGTCTTGGAGGCTCCATGGACAGCTCTCACAAAGCCACCACAGCTGTGTCATAGATGAGTTTCACCTATCACTGGCCTGGCAGGTTCAAATGCCTCCTCTCTCCAGCATCCTGCAGCTCCAGGATCTTAATATTTACTCTAAAAGCATCCACAAAACAAACACAACCCCCCCTCCAGTGATCACTAAGACGATCGTGAAGACAAACACAACAGCTGTCACCCACTTTTCTTCCTCAAAAGGTTGGCCAAAATCTTCCCTTACAAGTTTCTTGGTGTTGTTGTTGGTTGTAGTAAATATTTTTCCTGGTAGGGTTGAGGTGCCTCTCACAGCCCAAGATTTCCAAAGAGACATGGGAGCCTCGCTTGTCAGGGCCTGTGTGATCTTGTGGTGGAGGGGACAGGCCCATTTCGGTGCCTTCACGCTGACTGCTCATGTTATGAAAGAGGATCAGGAGGGCTGGGCCTGGGACAAGGGGAAATCCCCGCTTCCAGTGGAAAAAACAACGGGAATTGTCAACCAAGTGGTGTTGTTTCTCCCCAAAGAGAGTTGTAGCCAGCGGTGTCCTCCTGGTGGAGGACTGGGATTAAATATTTTTGGGGAATTCCGAGAGGGTCCTGGGGTTTCTCTCTGGCCTCTTCTTCCCCCTCCCAACCATCCTCTTTGCTGCCCTTTTTCCCTTCAGATCCTCCAGTGTCCCCAGGACAACAAGCCCTCGGCCCGGGATCCAAGAAGGATGATTCACACCCTTGACTCTCAGCCAGGGTGGTTCCACCCCAGTGGCAGCCCCGTGCGAGGGCCCTGCGCAGGGTGAAGCTGTTTGGGGTGTGCCCAAGCCATGTCTGATGCCCTGATGGCACGGAGGGCGCTGGGCTGGGCTTGGACCCTGTCTGGGGAGCTGGGCTGGGCCTGCCCCTTCCATCGGGACTTTGGTGGGGTTGTGAATCACGGGGGTTGGCTCCAGGGGTGATGGTGCTGGCTGACACCTCCCCACGAGCCTCCGAGCTAGTGGGACTTGAAACACCCCTTAGGACCTTGGAGTTGAAGGGAATGTGACAAAATGGCCACAACGACCCCCGGCAGCCCCACGGGCTGGGCACAGAGGGGCTGGAAGGGACCTGGGAGTTGGGATGGACAGGAAGCTGAACGTGAGCCAGAGTGTGCCCAGGGGGACAAGAGGGACAATGGGTCCTGACCTGGCTCAGGAACAGTGGCAGCAGGAGCAGGGCAGGGATTCTGCCCCTCACTGGGCACTGGGGAGGCCTCACCTCGAGTGCTGTGCCCAGCTCTGGGCCCTCAGCTCAGGAAGGACATGGAGGGGCTGGAGCAGGGCCAGAGAAGAGCAACGAGGCTCGGGAAGGGTCTGGAGCACAATTCCCACGAGGAGAGGCTGAGGGAGCTGGAGGGGCTCAGCCTGGAGAGGAGGAGGTTCAGGGGAGACCTCATCACTCTCTGCAACCCCCTGACAGGAGCGGGGAGCCGGGGGTTGGTCTTAAGTTCTGCCAGGGGAGGTTTAGGTTGGATATTAGGAAGAAATTCTTTACAGAGAGGGTAATTAGGCATTGGAATGGGCTGCCCAGGGAGAGGGTGGATTCTTTATCCCTGGAGGTTTTTAAGATGAGACTGGATGTGGCATCAGTGCCATGGGCTGGGAACCACGGTGGTAGTGGATCAAGGGTTGGACTTGATGATCGCAACCCAGTTGATTCTATGATTCTATGATTCTATGAAAATGGCTTTGGCTGAGGCCCCAAAGGACTCAAGTTCCTCGACCAATATCAAAGCTCCTGGTGTCTGTGACAGCTGCCATGGAAGTCATAGCAACATGGAATCATGGAATGGTTTGGGTTGGAAGGGGCCTTAGACACCATCCAGTTCCACTCCCCCCTCCATGGGCAGGGTTGCCAACCACTAGATCAGGTTGCTCCAAGCTCCACCCGACCTGGCCTTGAAGCCAACGTGGATCCCCCTGGTATTTCAGCCAGACTGGGTGGATTTGAGCTATTCCAATTCTTCCTAACTTGCTCATTCTGCCATGGGAATGACCTGAGGTGCCCCGTCCTGTTGTTTGGAGCCTCCCAGAACAGCTACAAACCCAGAAGTGTTTTGGGAAGGGGTGAACAGAGCAGCTGCCTGCAATAGCCCTTAGGTGGTTTTCCAAAATGTCCCACTCGGGTCTTCCTTTTTTTCCTGGTATTTCTGGATCCCACAATTTCCTCGTTCTCCTTCACCAAACCCCGTTGGCATTACACATCCAAATGAAGCAATTCAGCCTTCCCTGACCCTCCCAGGAAGGAGGAGAGGACCTGCCCAGCTCAGCCTGGTGTTGGCAGGAGCCAGGCTGGACCTTGTGCCCTCTGTGCCCCATCTGCACCACTCAGGGGCACGGGAGGGACTATCCACGGCTGGAATCTCCTCAGCTTGTCCCACGGCCTCTTTGTTCCCCTCTTGAGCTCCACTTTCCCACCGTGAGCCGAAACACAGCTTCCCCTCTGCACCAAGGAGGAGATCTGAGGTCAGAGCCGCCCTCCCAGACAGAAAAAAAAAAATGGGAAGAAAGTGGGGAGAGCTGACATTTAAACGTCCCTGGATCTGGCACTTGCTCCATCACGGGGTTGAAAACACGCTTTGTGTGACTCCAGTTACACAAAAAGGACTGGCCTTGCACAACCCACTGCCAAGGTCTGGCACAAACACACCCTTGTTGGCTGCCAAGCTCCAAGTGGGTGAAGGTTTTCCTTTCTCAAAACTCCCAGGCCTCCGTTAACTCCTCAGTCCCCTTCGTGACACCCACCTGGCCCAGTTTCTGCTGTGAGATTCTACCGCCCCCCCTCCCCGCCCCA
>VZRE01006181.1:0-24808 GCA_013396775.1 Cephalopterus ornatus | reverse complement strand
ATGATGATGATGATGATGATGATGATGGCTTCCTGCTTGCATTATTCAGTGATTTGATGAAGATGGAAGTAAATGCTAAAGGACAATGTCAGATCTTTTCAAGATCTTGTACTTTTTATAAAGTTACCTTTAAAGTACTCTTCCTTCTTAGAGGCTGGGAAACAAGTTCTTTTCTATGGATTTTGGCAGCAGCTATTTGTCAGGCAGAGTTTATCCTCTTTTGAAAAGATGTAAAAATAATGATTGATGAGTCATAAGATGACTATAACCAGGCAGTTATTTGATGGGCATAGAATTTTATTAGGTCAAACCATTTATATTTATTTGTTAGCATAATTAATGATGGCAACACACCACTCAGAAAGTATAAATTGAAAGACAGGTATTATGAAGTATATTTGGTAAGACTTTCTATATGCTAGTGCCAGATGCAAACAGTGTTATTCAGATATTGGATTCATTTCTTGGTTATCGCAATGAAACAAGGTGGTTTATATACTGCAAGAATATAAAATGTAAACAAGTACAATTCTGAAGGTGTGTGTTCCAAATCTTTGACGATTGGAACAAATTATTAATCTTTACAAGTCATTTAAGCCTTCCTTGTTGATTCAGTTTCTTCATAATACACCGTTTTCCCTATCTGTTTCTTATTCAATCATTACATACACAATTTCATTTCATACTCTTTCGAGTATCCTAACTGAAAAGGCTACTAGCTGCAGTGGTCTTTCAATTTTTATTTTTTTTTTCAAATGTTATCTCACTGTTCAGTTAGATATCTTCCTATAAGACATGCTTGAAGAATTACTCTTACTTATTAGAATTATCGTGACTGAACAGCTATTTTTCAGGCTCATCAACTCTTACTGCCTTCCAGTGATAGGTTTTCTGTACCTGCTCCCTCTCAAGAGTTGCTTGGAAATGTTAGGTCAAACTCTGAAAAGAGAAGAAAAAACCCAAACAACCCCAAAATGTAGAAAAGTCAAATACAAACCAAAATAGATCATTGTGACACAGTAAGACGAAATAGTCTGATGGATGTTTTTTGGCTCATTATTAAAGGGGCAGTAGAAACTGTTGTACCTATTTAACATTCTACCCATTAGCCTAAAATATCTGAATTTCTGCAATGACAGCTAGATAGACTTCTAAGATTTACTAAAGACTGAACGTGTAAGGAGTCCCTTAATTATAATGATAAGAAATTAGGTTAAAAGAAGACCAAGTGAAGGTTTTGAGTTACTAAATTAGCTTTTGTGAAGCTGTTAGGCAAAAGTCAAGCTAATGCATTTCCAATTACGACTCTTTACTTTGAGTTTGTGAGTTAATAAAATCTTCTTTATACTGACGTGTTTCCCCAGTACTTGGGCAGTGTTTCCTGACTCCCTTGCAGTGTTTCCTTCCCTGGATGTAGGGAAAATCAGTATGATGGTGTTTCTGGCTCTAATGTCAGAGCAGGTGCATAGATATCTGAAAGGAAAGCCAGCACTGCAGTGTAAGCAGTGGAGTCTGCATGACTCAGGCGTTTGAATTTGTGTGATACCTCACTGAGAAAAGCTTCTCTAATGGCTTCTGCTGTAAAGACTCCAATTTCTAGAAAGGCTCTTATGTTTAAGAGAAACTTACATACCGTTCTCTTCACAAAGGGTTCTTTTGCAAGGTGCTTCTTTTGACTCCAGTTGTAAATCTTCTGCACCAAAGTTTAACCGCTTAAGACTGACTGATTCTTGTTTCCTGCATTAAAAAAAAAAAAAAACAAACAAAACCAAAAGCAAGAAAAAATTAACTTTCATTATATACAAGTGTTTAAGATGGCTGCAACGTGAAATACGCCAATATGACTATTTCAGGCAACAGAGCCCAATAAACAATCTTCTGTAGCAGACAAAGAAATTCTAAATGAGTGAATTTATTCAAGTGACAAGGTTGCACATTTAGCAGTTTTTTACTATAAGACAAATGTAAATCTTCAGGTAACGAATAGAAGTCTGGATGGTGCAAGGAGGAAGTAAATTGTCACAGCAATTCCTAACAGGCTCTTTTTTATTAGGTTCCAAGAGACTCTAGAATTTTTGAATTTCTGTGGTAATAAATTAGCTTGTCCTAAACAATTGTCTAGCAGAGTGCAAATTATTTCTGAAATTGTCCATTTCTGAATAACATGTCATGCAATTTTCTGATTCATAGACAGACAGAAAGCAATTGAGGAAAAAACCTCAAAAGCACATTAGCACTGCAAAAGGCCTCAATATGTTTTACAGTGTGCTGGATGACTTTAAACTTGAGGACAGCATGTAGGAACAACCCATTGTCACAATCCCTGTGTGCAGGTCCTGAGAATGCTCTGGGCTGAACACAGGGTCAGAATTCTCCCATAAAGGGATAGTTGAATGTATCCTTCAAAAGATGAGAATGGCAAGGCCAACAATCTTTCCATCCCACCAGCCATATGCTAGCTCTGATACCCTTAAATGTTGGATTCATTACAGAGTCAAATTGTGTTCAATTTTTAATGGTAAAATAATTTTAGGGAGTAATGGAAATGATTCTGCCATTCATGGCAGGAATTTTCTTATCAAGTCCCAGGCTGGAGATGTCTCATCACCTGTAAGAGAGCAGCTGGTTGCTGATTTTAGACTGCTGATAGAAAGGAGTTCTTTCAATCTTGCTGAATTTGGTGCTGCAGCAGTTTATTAGCATCTGTTACATGTTTATGTGAAAATGAATTTATTAGGATGATATTTTTAATAGTAAAGAGCAATGATATGGACACATACATATGAATATTTTAACCTTTCTGCCAATAGTTTTATTAAAAACAGCAAGTTCTTCAAGATCAGCTACTACTGTACTCTTAATAGTGCAACATACTGAGGTAACTTTGACTATGTAACTGCTAATGTAGACATTTTTTTTTTTGAATGAGAGAAGACAAGATGGGCTGTTGTACAGATATTCGTCTAGCAATATAACTAGTCTGTTAAAAATTTTCCAATACTTATATAAATAACTTCTTAACATTTCTGATATAATGAACAATGCCACTGTACTTAAGAAAACAGAAACTACAAAATTGAGCAATAAAATTACTAAAGATTGACAGAGACAATAACATTAGAAAGTAAATCCTTATTTATCAAGCGTTTAACATCACTTTTGATGTTAACACTATGGTCCTAGAAAAGGTTGTCCTGTGATTTTGAAAGAAAGAGTTTCACAAAATACAAAAAAAGTGCTATTTAAAGTAGTGAACAGAAGGAAAAATTAATAGAGGAAATAAAAACAAACCACTTGAAAAAAATGCTTCAGATAATTTTATAATAATTTTTATCACTAGTCAAAGTCAACTGAATTATGCTATAGGGACAAGGTTTAGTGGTTGACTTGATAGTGCTGGGTTAGAAGTTGGACTTGTTGATCTTAAAGGCCTTTTCCAACTTAAAATGTTTCTATGACTTTATGATTCTAAACACACGAGTGCATTTACAATGCATGTTTTCCCCAATCTTCTCCTATTATTCTTAATTGCATCTCTGTTAGTTTTTAGTACGAGTCATTCACATATAAAGAATCTCTCTTGCCTCAAAGCAAACAGAGGGCTTTAAATAGTGGAAGGCAAGCAGGAAGAAATACTCTGTTCTGTGAATTGAAATTGGAGGGGGCTATGAATCGTTGTTCAGATCATTAACATAAAGAGTGAGACTTAAAAGTGACATGTTTATATTCTCAGTAAGGATTAGGTATTTTGAAAATTCAGGCCCTGGCTTGAAAGGTTTTCAGAGCAATGTCATTATGCTTTTAAAACCATGAGAAAGAAAAATCAGGAAAATTACAGGGTTTTGTTTCCTTGAAATGATTAGGAAATGGCACCCACCAAAGAGATGTCAGGAGTTGACACCAAGCATACTTGATAAACAGCAATTCAAGATTATGCTTTTTGAAGGCTTTCATAAAAACTAATCTTAATTACCTTGGTTCATGAGCATCTTGAAGTGACTCTGTCACATCTCCTTCTCCACCATCCCCACAGAAATCTCATCAGTAAAACCAAGTGGTTGCTGAAACTTCTGATCTTGAATTCTTGTAAAACTCAGAAATTCACAGATTGAACTTTATTTCAGGAGCAAATCAAGTACAAATTCTCTTTTTCAAATACAGACACCAGAAATCTGAAAACTAATCTGGTTGAATTTAACTCCTGTATCTCGGGGCAAGACTGGAGGCTTGGTGAGGTAAAATTTGTTTACATCTTCTACCCTCACTGCCATTTGCCAGTCTGCTCTAGCTTCTCTGAGTTTGCATTAATTTACATGTTGTGAGAAGCTCAGGTAGTTCCTGAAAAAATTTGAAGATCATTCTGAGAAAAATGTCTTTATAGTCTGTTATCTGTTGTATGTTCTAAGATAATAAATTCAGAAACTTATCTTGCCTATAAGCAATTAAAGTCAGTAATGCCCAAAAATCTGCATTATGATGACACTGACAGTATGTGGAACTTTGGATTTATGTTAATAATAAAAGAAAACAGTCACTTCTCTTTGTTTACTCAAAGTAGAATTCCAAAACTTCTTTTCAGGTTCTGGCTTATGCTCCCTGGTCTCTGAGAGGATCATTTCTCATAGAATGTGTGTTCAGTGTCTTACAGTAGTCTCATAAACATGCACACAGAAAGTATCCTCCAGAAAAAAAAGTGTTGTCCTGAATAAATTCACACTTAGTAAATCACTCACAGTATTGTTGGATCTGCTAGGACTTGGGAGAGAGTGGCAAAAATAAAATTACTCACTGCTTTTGTTACATATCTGATTAACAGAAAACAGAAAAATACCAGCATGTTAGAAGTAGAATGTAAGGTTTAGAACTTGGACAAGAGAGAACTTTTTCAAATGCTTCACGTTAGTAAGCCTGAAATTGTACCTAGCTTTTAAATATTACAGAGTATACCAGTGAAATAGTTCTTAATCTTCTCATTGTCTTTTTCTGGACAACTTCAACATTGTCCATCTTCTCACAATTGCAGATAATGCAGCAATTCTTCTTGTCTTCCCCGTGGGTGGCCAGATGCTCATTCAGAGCCTTCAGAAACCCATTTCAGACAGACTTCTGCACGGTTCTCCATTTTATACTAATTGCATTGGGGAAGAGAGCACCCAGTCTTTTCAGTTCCAAAAGTATTTTATCAGTTCCAAAAAGTACTTATCAGTTCTTCCATACGTTCCAGATGGCCTGTCAGAATTTACGAGTGCACTGGGAGGACATTGGCTGCTCCATTTCATAGACAACATAAAACCCCGCAAAATTGCCATGAATGCAGCATTGAGAAACCAGCAACAGAGGTGTGGGTTATGCTTTTTGTGGGGAGCAGGGAGGCTATACAGGGGCAGTTTGGCATCAGTGGGCGTCAGTGCTGGAGAGGAACCCAGCTTTATCTTTTTTCTGGTGCCATTTAGGGCATGTCTCTGCTGGCAGGGCAGCTGAGGTGAACTCTGAGGGAGTTTGTGGCAGAGTGGGTTTGGGTGGGTAGCGTAGTGTGTGTGCACCTGGATTCTCTCACTCGCTGCTCTCCCCGAAGAGTTACTACACAATAAGTAGGGCTAATTCTAGTAACTGATGGAGAGATTTCTTCCAGAAGTTGTCCTTGTCCTTCTTCCCTTTCATTTGTCAAGCTTTGATTCACAGGACTTCTTTCTGTTTCATGACACCCTAAGTATAAAAATTCACTTTTGTCTACACTGTTAGGCAGACTGGAACTGGTTTTGAAAATAGTCTGATTTATGTAGTGCACTCTAAGATTCAGTGCTCATTATGTAAACTTAAACATTACAGTAGAGAGGATCTGATAATTATTATGGCCATTAAAAATAGAATTGTATTTAATAGGAGGAAGAGATAACTTTGTAGTGTCCTAAATTTATATATGGTATGCCTCTGTATAAAGCATTCTAAATCAAATTAGGAAGATTAATTAAGTTTTCTCATTTAACTGCCCTAATAAACTTACTTATAGCATTAGAAAGAAAAGACTCTTCAAACTTATCTACTAACTACTTACTAGTTACTTACTACAGACTTACATACAAACAATCAGAAAGGAACAAAAAGGCTAGATGGCCTGTGCATGCTGGGTCTTTATTGCTCTGGTCATAAAGTTCTTTTTACTTACAAATTTTCTATCCTATTACCATGTTGGCCACAAACTTCTAAGTCTCAGGCAAATTGTGCATAAGATGGTATATCAGAGGTAAACACATATACTTCATCTGCTTAGAAATACAGTTATTCTATACCAGGTAGCCAAAACTAAAGCGATCTAATGCTCTTTTATCAGTCTTTCATTCTATTCATTCATACACATTGCTAGTAAATCCCTTTATAAGTGAAATTTCTTCCTTGGAGTTTTCTACTGATCAAAAGGAAACTTTGAAGCAGCAGTGCTTTGATGGAGTGCAAACTTTGTAACTCTCTTCTTCAGAATAAGCAGCTTTATGAAGGTTTTTTTTCTTCTGGGTAATACAGCTGGAACTAGGGATTTGTTTGACTAAGACTCTTGTTTCCTTATATTAGCTTTAGGTGAATAACAATATAAGCTATTGCAATGCAAAATTGCTATACTAGCAAATTCACTCAGTATTGTACACTGAACATCGAAGTTCATAATACAGACCTTTTTCCAAATAAAGCAGAACAATGTGAGCAGTAAATAGATTTAGATACTTGTTTTGTCATTCTTTGTTGATTTGAATGACTTTTTAAACTTTCCCCCTTATTTGATCATCATTTTCCCTGCTGTATTTCCAACATTCTTTATAAACTAATCTTCTTACTTATCTTCTAAAGTTTCGCAGTAATCACCTATCCCTGAACAATCTGCCAATCATTTTGTCTGGTTTACTTGGCAACAAAAGAAAAATAAAAGTGTGTCAGATGTTCGTGGAGATAAGCTCATGAGATGTAAAATGTCCAAGACTGACAAAAATAGTAATCATTCTAAAAGGAAGTTTAAAACTTATTTTAGTGTATTTTAATTTAGTTGCTTTCCAAGTTGTGCTTATTTTTTTTCTGCTTAATTAATTTTGGAGTGATGCACAGATTTTAATCACAGAGATAAGGGCTATAACAGTCTTTGCAAACACCAACACTCCTCTGTATTCCTCAGAAATGTCTTAAATTATGGAAACCTGATTTTTGTTGATCAGAATTGAGTTCTCCTCAGCATTGAATTCAATTCAAATGTTTGAATTTGAGTTGTGTTGATGACAGTATGAGCCTTACCTCATATTCTCATGAGTTTCTAGAGTTACGTTGGCAAAATTTTCTGAATAGACTTGCTGTTCCTAAGGAGCCCTACCACCAGCTATCACTGTTGCTGAAGAAAGGTGACAAAAGGAACTTCAAGATAACTGAAAAAAAGACAAATAAACAATATATATATAAAAAAAAATAGTGCAAAACACTGTGAGTTTATGTGATGATTTTTTAGTGCTTACACAAGTGAATAATTCCACTGGGAAGACGTAAGATAAGGCTTTATATTTATACAGTAAACGAATGTGGTTTTTTGACAACCAAAAAGATTTTTTTCTATGCCAAAAACAGTTGATTTCAATGCTCTGAGTTTTGTTGGTTGGTATGAGATGATAAAGTTGCCTGCTTTCACACAGAGGGACATTTTTCCTGTACTGATTTAGATCTTTAGGAATATGGAAGAAATAAATACTTTTGAATTCAGATCTTACCACATGAGTGGTAACTTTGAGGTCGAGTTTTTTTCATACATCGTTTTGTAATATTTTTCTTTAGTCTATGTTTTCAGTCAGTAAGTCTTAATTCCAGATCCTTACTCTGCAAATACTGATGTGTTTTATTGTCTGCTGTGAACTTACTGAGACGACTCATATTTGAAAGTTCAATATGTATGTAAACATTTGCTAATCTTGTTTCTCCTTTTGGTTTCTATTTCAAAAATGCTGTAGTTGAGATTTAATATGTTTTTATTTACCATTGTGGTTTAACCCCAGCCAGCAATTAAGCCCCACTTATCTGCTCCTCATTCCCTCCACCTCCAGCAGAATGAGGGAGAGAATTTGGAGAGTATAAGACAGAAAAACCAAAGGTTGAGATAAAGACAGTTTAATGAGACAGAAAAGGAAAAAAAAAAATTGTATTTTTTTAATAATGGTAAAAGAAGTAGAATGTACAAAACAAGTGATGCACAATTGCTCACCACTCACCAGCTGATGCCCAGCCCCAGTCAGCTTTCTCCTCAGTTCATATATGTTGAGCATTATGTTGTACTTTACAGAATAGCTCTTTGGCCAGTTTGGGTCAGTTTTTCTGGCTGTGTCCACTCCCAGCTTTTTGTCTCTCACCAGCTTTCTTACTGGCAGGGCATGAGAGGCTGTAAAGTCCTTGATTTAGAGTAAGCACTGCTTAGCAACAACTAAAACATCTGCGTGAAACCAGCATTATTCTCATACTAAACGGAGCACTGTGCCAGCTACTGGGAAGAAAATTAATTCCATCCCAGATGACAACAGGAAAATACACGTATGATTCCTCCTTGATTGTAGTCTGAATCTTACTATCACTGTTTTTTAGTGTACTTGTTTTCAGGTCAGTCAGAAGGTGGCAGAAAATTTGGGTTTTGCATGTGTTTAGAAATAAGTAAATTAGTTGCCCTGTGAAGCATCTAACCTCCTTATTTTACTGTGAAGTTTATCAGCAGTGGAGGACTAAAGATTTGGTGCAGGAAAACAGACAGAGTAGGCTCCAAGGCCTATTATGATTTAAACTTCACAAGACCTCTGAAGATAGTCTTGCAGACCAGTTCAGGATTTGAAAAATATATATTATGGCTACAGTTCTTTAACCAGGATTGCCTGAAGAATCAAAGATTAATGGTAGATGGTAAAAGGAAAAGGTCCTTTCCTAGTAAAACTCTTTAGTGAAACAAGGGGAACAAAATAAGTTATATTCAGACTTACTAAATTTTACGGCCTTGGCCTTGTGGTTTTTGGTTCTTATATTGGTTTTTTGGGTGGTGTTTTTTGTTTTGGTTTGGTTTGAGTTTTTTTGTTCGATTGTTGTTGTTTTTGGTTTTCTTTGGTGCTTTTTTGTGGGTTTTGTTTGTTTGTTGGTTGGTTTTTTGGTTTTGTTTTTTTTTGTTTGGTTTGGTTTTTGGTTTTTTGTGTTTTTTTTTTTTTAATGGGAGAATACTGTACTTCTGCTATCAGTTACTTCTTGCCGCATACAGGTATTTTGGCTTTCTTACCATAGTGTGGTGCACCCGTCTGGGAAAAGCACTGTGACTGGCTTCCAAAGCAATATTTTACTGCTGACAGACTGTTAAATGTACAGTCAAAGAGGAAGTATTTAAAGGGTGGAGAATATTGGACTTTTGATATGAATCATATAACATATAATATGAATAAATATGAACTTTTGAGGCTTTTAAGAAATAGAGGAGGTGCAGGATGTGATACACTAGCTTGGGATAAATTGAGCTTCTCTTCAATATAAGACAGAAATATAGGCATATGCAGGATGAAGGTACTGTGTTGTCTTCCACTCTTAAAGATCTGTGAATATTTACTTTATTAAAGTGGTTGAGTTTTTAACAAGGAAGAATTTCCATTTATTATCTATCTATCTGTTTGTCTCTCTCTTGGGTTAGCTATTTTTTTTGATCTTAGCCTATTTGCATTAGAAAATTCTTGACTTTTCTGTAAATAACAGTTTGAAAATTGATGTAGCAGAAATGTGGCTGTTCAGTAAGGAACTAACCAGAAAAATCAGTGGATATTTTTTCATTTGGTTTGGTACTTGACTGCATTCATGTGAGTTTTTCTTGTATTTCCCTATAATTTTAAGCATGTTGTCTATGAAGCTGGAATCTTCTTCTAAAAGCATGAGATAATTCTAAGAGATAAGGTAATGTCACATCAGATTTTGCCTTCCTATTTGCAATCTCTTGACAGTACTTCAGGAAGATCTGAATTTTCTTTCCATCTTCCTGCCTATATACCTTCATTAATGAAAAATACTTTAACTCCTAAACAGGTAACCTCCTGCCTCTTTCCTAATACCTCTGCCTATTAATGATAGCAACAGAGTTTATAACAGAAAGATGATTGTATTCCTGGAAATCACAAGAACTGTAATCCCAGCATGCAAGAGGCCAATCTGTTGTTAATATCTTTGTTACATCTTCCACTTTCTGATTATAATACATTCAGATGTCTTGTAAGAGATTAGACACATTTATAAAACATTATGTCAGCAGGAGGCTTTAGCTAAAGAAGCTTAAACAATTTTTAGGTAGAATATGACCTTGTGTTTTCTGAGCAATTCACACATATAAGTATTTGTTGTGAATTAATATCTCCAGTAATGGTGGTCATAAGCAGATTTGTATCAGATCTGTCCATCCTTCTGAATTCTTATATACTGGCTTTTTATAATGCATTTTAAATCAACATAGCTTTTATTTTTTTTATTTAGCTTTATGAAGGAGCTGGCCACTACAGGTACTGTGCAGATTAAATTCAAGAAAAGTAACTTAAATGCACAAATCTATTTTTGTCTTTGGCTTCTATGAGGGAGGATGATTTCAATTATTCTTGAGGTAGAGACTTACTGTTCTGGCCTTGTGCGTTAGAGCTGATCAGAAAATGTGTGGCAGTGTGTTGGGATTTTTTATGTGTGGCAGTGTGGCAGTGAATTGAATAGCGAAAATTTTATTTCAAAACCATCTTGATTTTTTTTCATTGCAGTGCTTTAAAGCACTTTATCTCCCTATCTGTGCAGCTTTCTCCAGTGCACGTGAGAAAGAGAATATAGATTCCACTTCTACGGCATTCTTAAAATCCCCTGGAGAAATGGTGACTGTGGGCTGAGTGCCAAACCACCCAGAAGAAAAATAAGTCATCTTTTAAGACTTGGGCACTGAGAAAACATTCAGAAAATAACCTGACATTTTCTTTTTTTCCCCTGAATTTTTGACTTTTCAACTTTTCCTGTATTTCCCAGTTAAAGAAAAATAATAAAGTTAAAGAGAAGTTAAAGGTCTCGTTGCACCATTGCCTTTTGGGTTTTTTCTTAGAAATATACTTTTGATGAAATAGCTTCATGATTTTTGCTGCCTTTGGGATAAAATTCTAGAATGCTCCCATTTGTAGACCTGGCATCTTAGTTACAGCTGCTCACTTCACTAACTGTGCTGTTTGGGGCCTTCTGTGATTTTAAATACATCAGAGTTTCTCTTCCATGTGTCTAGATCTCAGAACATTTCTCTGTGGCCAAGTCTAGGTAAATTTTTGTCTCAACTCCTCATGCAGTCTTGGGTCCACACTGACATATAAGCCACTCCTTGCACCTTGGTTTCCCGGAAATTTTTCTGCGGAGGAGGAAATGGAACACCATAATCACTGTGAATAAAACAGCTCTGAAAAGTTTCTTCAAAACATATTTACCCATCTAGAGACCAAGCTTTTCAGCTGTGTTTCATCTTCTCAGAGGCAAAGATTCTTGCTTCTTTAGGAAGACCCCATTTTGGGGTTCTGTAGTGGTTCTTCTGCCCTGCTATTACTACCCCTTCAGAATTTATGTCTATTCTAAACTCAGTTTAAGGAAGCTGGAGAGCTTGACAAAGAAAAGTCTTCAAAAGACTTGATGTGTTGTTGTGGGCACTGACAGTTAAGTACTGGTAAGCAAAGCTTGCTGGCCTGGGGATGCTGGGGAGTCAGGGTCCATGAAAAAGCATCGAAATGAAAAGCACGGCCACAACAATCACAGGAGTAGTACGGGCATATCTACAAATATGTAATCTGTTCAAAAGGTAAAAAGTAAAACAACAAACAGTCTTGGAGTTATGGACATAAACTAATTTACTTCATTTATAAACCACTTAGAATATTAGAGGTTTCCTTGCTTTTTAAAGCTTTGCTGCTGAAATTTATTTCTCTTGTAGTCTGTAATATAAACTACTTACTTCTAGAAAGAGCTTCAATAGGAAAACTTAAACTTTATTTATTGAATTTTTAAATTTAATTTACATGTTTCTCAGTCAGAATTGACTTCTTAATGAATAAAAGTTTCAAAGATTTCAACACCGATTACTTTAAATTTTGATAGTACACTTAATTTTCACATAGTGATTAGCAGTGCATATAGCACTTATTTGGCCTTTCCTTGTGTCCTTCTGTCATTCCCAATGCATAAGAAAGTAAAAATTCATCAACTTCAGTCTAAGCACAACACAATAGTTGTAAAGAGTGCTGCATGTATAAGAGGTAAAATAAGAGGTAGAAGTTGGATGTCCAGGATTTGAAATGGATTGGACACTATTTTTCAAGGAACATTCATAAATGGATTTTGTGAGGGATTCCTCTGTGCATTAAGGGTAACCAAACAATAGAGAGGTTGTAGTGTTTTAGTTCCATGAGAGGTAAACATTTGTCTCCAATATAACTCTCTCTTAATCACAATGGCTTTTCAAGGTGTCGTCTCTTGGGGAAAAGATTGGTACCTCTGTTGTGATGGGAACTGGTGCTTGAGTTCTTCATCATCTTCTGATAAAATTGCTAATGATTTAACTAATCAGAAATTATGCCTTTGACATAAAGGTTGTATTCTTGCTCTAAATACCCCACTGGCTGGCTAGTAATGACTAGGACTTTGTCACTTAAGCACTAGTATTTGGAGAAGTATCTGCAGAAACTTCTGAATTCATAATTGGTTGTGTTGAATTAGCTGGGTGAGGTCATTAATGGTCACTCTAATGTGCAATTAGTTTGTTTAGATTCTGGTTTTGTTAGCACGGCAAGTATACCCTAGAATTTTATAGTTTTGAAATACGACGATGCTCTTCCAAGAAATCATTTTATTGATGATATTATTCCTTGCCTGTGTTACATCTTTGCTTATAACTCACACTCTCCAGAAGTTTCAGTTAAGGTAAGAAGTTACGTGTTTGGCTTGCTTCATGGTAGATTTGCTTATGCATTAAACAGAAGTTTGATCAATTGGTATGTTGTCCTTGCTTTGCTGCTATTTAAAAATGCAGTAGGCTAATTGGAGCGTTAAGCAAATATTATTTATACTACTACACATAATGTTCTGGCTTTAGCCTGGTTTTCATTTGAGGTGCTGTGTAAATTACTATGGTCATATATGTGGTATCTGGCACTTATGACTAATGAGAAAGAGAATGGAGGGGGAAAGATGATGTGGCAATTGGCAGAGAAATTGTTCACTAGGCTAGCTGTAAACTTGAAGACTGTTGAGGAAGAACTTCTTTGACTTTAATTAACAAGAGTTACATGTGAAAGGTCATGGTTTTACTCTGAAGTCTGATATTTGAAAAAAATAAGTGAAATGTTCTTCTGCTAGTATTGCACAACCAACGGATCAGGCTACAATAGCATCAACATTCTTATTGCTTTGCTTTAGAATGAACAACTATGACTCTTGCCAGATGTTATTTCAGATTTATACAGATAGAAGTGATTTGGAAGGTTCCTTCTTGCTGATATAGGCCATGACGCTTTCCTAAGTTTGGCAAAAGAAATATAACAACAGTCCTTGCTGCCCTTTGCTGCACTTATTTTAGTTTGGCTTTTGTTCTCAGAGATGCTGTTTTGCGTGACGGAAATTTTTAGGCTTAAACTGGAAAAGAATCAGGATCTAAAAAAAATTAAGCATTAGAGGAAGAACCAGCAGTGTCTGAAACAAACAAGAGTCTTGAATTATGACTTATTTGTAAGTAGGAAAAATGCTTTCTTACTGCTTTTGTGTAAAACAACATAAAATGACACGAAGGATGGGTGCATAACCAACAATCAAGTGTTCTTCATTCAGTGGCAGGGCAAGAGATGTTTTTCTTGTACAAGTTGCTTTGTTTTACACTGGTATTTATTTTTGTGTACCTTTTTACAAAAAGATGAACCATTATCACTTAAATCTGCACTAGCTTTAGGGGAAGAGACTAAGAAAGGAACAAAATTGAATAGGATTATTTACAAAAAACCACCTCCTTCTTTTTTCCAAATGTTACTTCTGAATACTAAAAATTATCTTTCCTCAAATAATTTAGAAAATATTGTCTTTAAATTACATTGGATTTAATATTTAATTATAAAACTACTGACATACATCTTTCTTAATTTTTCCTGGGAAAATATTCAGCGACTATGCTGTTCTATAGGTCTGACAACAAGAGTGGGCTAACAGACTGATATCTGGGGAAGACAACAACAAAAAAGTCCACAAAAAATTACCCTAGGGTAATTTTCTTTGTGGGGAAAGTTATACTAATAGCAGAGTGATGAGCTCCTCTAAGTACCTAGTTTTTCCCTCTTCCAGTAATGTCCATACAAACAGAAAATTCATGCAATAACCTCTAACGCAGTGCACAAAACTGTACATTTTATTAACTAACATTGATAAACTCCTAAATTCAGTATAGATTCACAATATCTTATAACTTTCTGGTAACCTAGGTGACTACTTAAAACAGATTCATAATATACTCTTCTGCTGTTCCACCCCAAGGCTCACTAAACTTTCAACAAAGCAAATCAAAGCAAATTTGATCATATGTAGTGGCTTTACATATTTTCATCAAATGATAATTTCTTGGGTGATTTTTCTTTGACTACAGACAGCTGGAAAAACTTGACCTAAGTAAAAGTCATATATACCAAACTACTTGAAAAATGGAATTTCCACAAACTGCTGGTTTGATTCTTTCTCTTGACGACTAATGTATGTCCATGTCATTGCAGAGTTGTGGTTATTATCTGCCGTTCTGTTCACAAATGTAGTTTAATAGTAGTTTCAGTTCTTCTGGCTGTACTAATGAGGAAACTACCAGGGGTCAAAATGCAAGGCAGTTACCTATATTTACTAATACTTCTTCTCTTAAATAGTCATATTAGAATCCTGATGAGGGTGGTAAGCCCAAGTCTTGCGTTTTATGAATTGACTTTAGTTTGAATGATCTGTATGTTACAGAATGAATGACTGGAAGTCTCATAAGTTACTGTAATACTGTTAGTGTCTTATCACCCAAAAGATCTGTGTGGACAATCCCTAGCCTTGATTACTTTTTCATGATGGCAGCACAAATATTCGTCTAACTACACATTCCTATATCTAAGCCAGTAAATTCTATTTTCCTGGGACAGTCTTTTGAAAGGGAAGTTAATTTAAAGTGTTAATTCTTTTACTGAAGTGGTCTTGAGTTTA
This sequence comes from Cephalopterus ornatus, assembly GCA_013396775.1. NCBI lineage: Eukaryota > Metazoa > Chordata > Aves > Passeriformes > Cotingidae > Cephalopterus > Cephalopterus ornatus. The sequence goes on along the minus strand of VZRE01006181.1, from coordinate 9,559 downwards.
TTGTGTGACGTTGTCAAGCAGAAGCACTGTCTTAAGGAATTTGTTTTGTTTGCTCCATGCACAGATATACAGAATTTGAACAGTTCTTTTGCAAAGCATATGTGCATCCCAGAAAGAACCTACAGATCTAGAACTAACTGCTTGAGTCTTACCTCAGAACAGTAGCAAAAAGAGTCAGCGGTCATTAGTACTTCCTACGGGGCGACCAGAAGAAGATAAATACAAGAACAGTCAACGAAATCTTACAGAGTTAAGTGTATAGGTTATCTGTAATAAATAAAAATCAACAAGAAATAGAACTGATCCAATGACAGACTGAAATTAAATTACTGTAATTTGATGCAGTGCTGATAAGTGACAAATTAGGGAAAAAAAGACTGAGTACATTAAAAACTAAATTATAAAACCATCCTTGACTTTTTTTTTCTGCACACTTATAAAAATCATTGTAAATGAGTGGTTTATAAATAGTGCTCTGTATTCTTGTGATACCATAAGGTATCACACAGCACACAAAGAAGCACGATTAATTAAATTGTGAAAATTAAAAGATTGCTCCATTTTTAGAGCATATTTTTAATAGCAGCAAAGTGTGAGGACAAAAGTGTAAAAAAAACATTTATAATTGCCAAAGCAGCATATGAACAGAACAGAAATATTGCTGTAAATTAGACATATTTTACTAGTGGAGAAGATACTTCTTTTATTTCACAAAAACCTATTGCAAACAACAACTGGTTCAATCTTCAAGACCTTCCACAGCTTTGTTAATGCAGTTGCTTGGACAGGAAGTAGAAGAGGAAGCAGTTTTTCTAACTGCTGATGTTCTAATTGGAAGTAGTTAAATCTTCTGAGCCTAGTTAATTCACTGATATTTTTTCTTGCATCTGTGTGTGCCTCTGTGTGTGTGTGTCTTGTCAGAATTCCACCAAGTATAGAGCTTTTTTTCCCAAATCAACATGACACTTTGAATGTGAACAGCTGAAGACTGCGTACAAACAATTTTGTGTACAGTCTGACAGTGTCTTGCAGCCTTGCAGTGGGCCACAGAATCTAAATCCATGTTTTATATATATATGTGTGTATATATATGTATATATATATGTATATATATACAAACTCATATTTATATTCTTGAATATAAACCCCATTTATATTCAAGCAAACTCTGCTTGAGTAAGCCTACTTATGAGAAATATAATTTTAGATTTCTCTACAAATTCAAAGCCAATGCCACTTTTTATACAGGTTTCCTATAACATAGAAACTCACAGAACAACACATTTTAGTTACATATGATGAATCTGCACTATTGCATCATAATTCCAAGTAATTGATGATTAAAATTTCCTAGTTTGATAGAGAGATCAGAGGTTTGATTAGCTTAACTTTTTTGGGGGTATTTCACTAACAGTTAAAATACAATGGAAAAGACATCACTGCAAACACTGGAGAAAACTATTGTTAGTATTCTTATTAATTTGCAAGCAAGTATGTGCCTCACTCCTACAAAATGACTGTGTTGTCATGATATTTGTCCTTAAATCTCTTTCATTCTTCAGACGGAGATAGAAATATAGTGAAGGGCATATTGAATCCTAATTCCTGTTAATTTTCCAGAAGCTTTCCAGAATTAGTAAGATGCTAGTCTCATAACTCTTAGTAATTTTTACAATTTTGTTAAGAAGTTGAGATAACAGAAAATAGTTACTGGAAAGGTACACAAAAATATGTATCCTGCCATCTTTCATTCAGAGTATACAAAAGTCGAGGAAAGGATACATAGTGCAGATAAAGTTAAGTTCACATATGTCCTTTATACACAGAAGAGTTACATGCAGTGGATTGTATAGAAATTTATTTGTGATTTCATTATAAAAATTACTGTGTCTCTTCCTTTAGCAGCAACACTTATTCTGCACTAAAGTTAAAATTCTACAAAAAGCATCCTCATGAGTTCATGCACAGCAATGTGTATAAAAATGCCATCATCATACTGCATGAGAAGTTGAGAAATTTTTTATATTAAGCTTTCTAAAAATTGATGTTATTTTAGCATTGTTTTTGTACTTCTAGCTAGTTAAGACTAAACATCAGCAGTGAATGAACAAATACTTCAATTTAAAGTTCTGAGACTGGACTGTAAATTCACAGTCTAGGGCTCGTAGGGATGATAGGCATTAAAATGGAAAATTACTAGTTTTTATGATTATGAGAATGTTTCATTATGTGGTAAGTACGTTGCAGCTAAGTTCTCAGAGAGAACTTATCTGTCAGCACAGTGTCATTTGGTACATTAATTTACATCTGTAACAGTTTGGATGCAGCTTCCCCAGCGAATGCTCAAACCTTACAGTTTGCAGCCTCTCTTCCCCTCACCTCCTCTATGAATACAAGGGAAAGGGAGAAGGGAAGAGCTACTGAAAACACTGAAATGACCAAACCAGAGCTGTATAAAAATATATATCTGTATTTACACTTATGTACAATTCGAATACCATGTACACAGAAGACCCTGAACAGCTCCTGCCAAAGGGAAAAGTGAAAGGGAAAACCCAAAACAACATCTCAAGCCTTTGCTATTTCTCCTTACAGGTTAAAATTTAAAATTTAAAGTTTTAAGTGAAACAAAAAGAGAGGGAAGTAGAGAGGGCTTTTGATAGTCTGGAACAAGGCAAATGAAAACAGAAAGCATGAACAACCCCTTTTAAAGGTTTGTTTCATGTCTTACTAATTATGCTAGGATCTTCTGATCAGAGTTCTTCAATACTCGCTGAATTCATTATTACTTACATTTTAGTAGCACAGAAGAAACAGATGCTATAGCTTGGGTTCAGGATGTTTACGGGTCTTCATGCAGGAAAAATATTATTGATGTCAAGAATGTAAAATTTTGCCCATCATTTTTATGGTGAATTTGAGGTATGTTTTATTTTAGGAATGAAAGTGGTAAGCTCAAATGTTCAACTGTGCAGTCTGTGCATACAGTGATGAACTACTGAGTTTATTTCTGCTCTATTTTTGTCCTAAGCAGCTCGGTACATTCCTATTTATTTCTATTTTAGAAGTTACCAGTTAATTTAAATATTTTTTTTTTGGACGATGACCCATTTGGTTGGCTTGCTTGCAAAGCAGGAATGGAAAATTGTATTTACTTTTAATAGCCAGTTCAGTTCTTTGTCCTTGATTTTCAGCAATATTTGTGAATCAGTCATGCAGCATCTTCTGTAAGGTTATTTATATGCGGCATCTTCAAAACTCCTTGAGGCAAATATATATGGAGGCGGAGCTCAAAAGACCAAAGGATGAAATCACTATGAGAGTAGAGAGGTGGGAAATGAATGCTGGTCAAAGTGAAAATCTACATTAAGTAATAATTCTCCAACAGCAGGAAAAAATAAATCTTAAGATCCAAGATTAAATATTGGGAATAATATACTAGAAACACAAATGAGGCTTCGGGGGGGAGGGGTGTGGTTGTGTGCATGCCTAATGATTCATGCCTTGAAGTGAACCTGCCAAATAGGATGAGCTGGGATAGTCTGTCCCAGAGCTCCCTGATAGCAGACAGTGCCCACAAAAACCCCTTTGGTGTGCAGTTCCTCTTCTGCAGGCTCATAAAACCTGTCCTGACACTTTTCACAGGAGACTGCTCTAGTCATTTTTATTGTTCCCAAAGAGCCATGAGAAGAGGTAGTTACCCGACCGTGTTTGGGGGTTGCAGGCTGTGCTGCCGTTGGCGATGGTATAACAGGTGCCATTGGACCAACCTCTTCCACTTGCCTGCGTGCCGGGCAGTGGGGCTGGATGGGTGGAGGAGAGCTCTGCCTTTCCCTCCCAGTGAGGGACCATGTAATGGATAGTCCTGTTCAGACACAGAAAGGGCAGTGGGCAGTGGTGCCTACCACCACTGTTCTGGTTTGCGGCCTAAGGCCCATTTACATCCTGCTCTTTCATTTCAGGCACACAAGGAATTTTTTTAATATAATCCTATTAATGTATTACGTAAAGTCAATGCATTTGGATGTTTCAGTGGTTGCAATATTGGATGTTTGGCTTGTAAACATTCTGAAAGGTGGAAGAACAAATATGATCTATTATGCAGATAATATAGTTCAATACAATCCTGGATGGAATATCAAAGTCAAATGGCCTTTAAAAATGGCATTCAGTCCTAGCAACTATGCCATCACTTCACTGCTATTCTAACTGCAACGTGGTGTGGCTGCTCACTGAAATTCTACTTTGTTGGTCACTATCTTCTAAAACTAAGCAGCCCTCAAAATCAATTAGCAGAAGTAGAATTTATTAAAATCATCTGAGCAAGGAAAGTCGAAGACAGGAGAAAACAAATGCAAATGCTAACCTACAAAATGCTGCTGTGTCAAACATACATCAGTTAAAAATAATATAGGGACTATATGCTCTGTGAAGAATAAATGCACACAAGGGAATAAGGTCTATTTCTTATTATAAAACATTTTAAATAGTGACAAGAAAATTGCTTAAAAAATGGATGCTGTTCAGTAATATTCTGTTTCATTTAAACCTTGGGATCTTAAATAAGACATGAGATATTTGATTAGTCTAAATACATATTTTATAGGCTTTCTGAGAGATCATTACAACAATTATGTGATTTTTTATTAAATGTTGCACTGTGATTCAGATTCTTCTGCTCTCCATTCAATTGGATGTATACAATACAATATTCCATGAAGGTTCTAGACAAATGACTGAGAATTACTCTTTAGGTTGTATTTACAGAGTGCCCAAAGGTATTATAAGACAGAATTTTTCATTTTCTGTGCTTTGAGTTTAGTCACTGCTTATCTTTCAATTTACTAGCAATTGACTTGTGGGACTAGTTCCGAGTCCTGCTGAGAGCCAGAGAAATTAAATATCACTGCAACTGCTATATATTATGCAGCTACCATGTCCAGGATACAAATATTAAGCAAATACAGTGAGGAATAATACTGTGTTATAAAATCAAACCAAGTAATGTTTAAGTTATGCTTGGCTTAATCACCTGGGACTTGTTAAAACCAGGAAACTGGTTGATGAAGTATATCAAATGACTGTGATATTCAGGGTATTAATTCCTGGCTATGTAACTGCACAGTTCTGTTAAGGCTCACATACAGATGTTATGTCTGTCCAATCATTTCCAGTGCCGAAAAATTCATTAGAGCTATTGACTCTCACAGCAGCCTCCAGCTCCTCAGAGTGCTAATTCTACTACTGCACAATTTTAAGGCATTACAGCAAAAGAAGTTGTTTCAGTACCCTTTTCTCATGATGGGCTGGCCCCTCTTTGTCTCTTCTAGACCCTATTTTTTCATCATTCTTATCATTTTGAGTGGCTCTTGTCCTTTTTTGTGGTTTTCAGCTCAGATACGGTACCAGTAACACAAAGACTTTCCAGAGAAAAATAAGCAGCCTAAGACAAAGAGTATTCATCTGAGTGAATGTCAAGGACATTTCTTTTAAGAGTATTTAAGTTGTTGCAGATCTAACTTATCTATAATTTTAATTTGAGATATTGTTGAGTTTTTTTGGTTGGTTGGTTTGCTTTGGTTTTTTGTTTTGTTCACCTTTGGTTTGTTGCGGTTGTTGGTTTTCATTTTAGCTTTTTTTTTTTCCTTTGGCTTGTTTTTTTTTAAATTCCAAGAAACTGTAAAGAAGTCTGTATGGTTATAACAAACCCATCAAGAAGACCAGAAGAAAGAAGACAATCCAAAACTCTCCTGATTAGTGCTTATCAATACTCTTCAATCTGAAGATCACCAAAATCTTTTCCATGAACTGTAAATTCTTCATTTAGTGAACTCAAGTTTGTGAATAATCATCTTTATTCTCATGGCTTTCTTCTACCCTACAAAAGTAGTCCTAGTGACTTCTTCCTGACTGTAGTGTCAGAGATGAGTGTATCTATCAGCAACCTCTCCTTGCTATTGGGTGCTCAGCTACCCGGAAAGCGAGCCAGCTCTGACAGGACGACTGTGCAGCTATGGGAAGTACTGCCCAGGGTTCTCACCTTCTCTCAGGATTTACCTTTGAGCAGAGGTCTTGCTCTCAGTCTCTGCCTGAGCTACATTGCTACATTACAGATATGCTGGCATTTCTTTTTTCACTTGGCAATTAAAGCCAGTGTATCTTGAAATATTTTGATTTCATTACTTATATTTTTTATCATATGAGGTGGGGTTTTTTTTGTCTCTGGAAAGATAATTTGGTGACCTAGCAAGTATAAAAAAAAAGAGGTTTTTTTTTCTTTAAATATTATGTTTTTCCTCAGCCAAAGATTCTAGAAGATAAAGAGGAACCATTATTCATGGAATATGCAAACTGAAATGTCATCCTTCATTTGAATTTAATCTTTGACATTTCCCATGAAAGAGACTGTGCTTGGATATTAACATATGTTGGCAGAGGTCTGCATTAATTAATATGTGCAAGAGAAGCTGCTGACAAAACAAAAAAGGAAATAGCTTGCAAATATTAAACTCAAAAAAGTCTTTGATGTAACTGTTGATGACAACAACTGCTTATAGACAGGGAAATGGCATAAACACCACTGAAGGAAAGAGTGAGACTAGATTTGTCATAAATTCCTAATTCAGATGGTCTTAAAATATAAGGGAACTTGAATTCTACCCACGTTAAATTTTGAGTCTGCTAATAAAAATTGATGCCTACAGATATCAAGCCTGAGAGTAAAGGAAACTTGGGATGTTTTTCTAAGGTTCTAGTAATTAATTGTATTTCAGAGCTTCTGCTGAAAGTTTGTCCATATGGCACAGACTACATGCCCAACAAGTGGATGCAACATTAGGTTATCAGAAAGCTGAGGTACCAGCAAGGGCAGCCTGTCATCTCTATTATATTATGCTCCAGGCAAAATCTGTTGGAGAGGGAAGGGAGAGCTGCTTGTTCATACATACATGCATGATAGCTACACATACTAGAAATGCCGCTTTCTGAACAACAGTGAAATGGCTATCAGAGTGTTCTCTAGGTCAGCTTAGCATGATTATCAAGAGTCTTAAAAGCCTTCCCAAAGTGTATTTGTGTTTTACATCACATATATGCATATTCATTTGCACATCTAATGAAAATAAGATATTTCTGTATCTGAGTATGTGAGTTTGTTAGCAGATCACATGGATAAACTTTCACTTAACCACAATGCAATATGGTCTCCTGTACTCCAAAATGAGGGGTAAGAATCATGTGAACAAAGTAAGTTATGCCTTACAGGCACGAAGTCCACTAAACTTTGGAATCTTTCCTTGATTCTGGGTTTTAATGACTAATGCGTGTCTACTTTAGATCTGAGAAAAAAACTGAGAAACTGAGGCAAAATACTTCGTTGAAAGGAACTACAGTGGTATCTGAGGCTGCTCTGGCTGAAGCAGTGAGCTTGTCTGCAGTCCGCATGTCTTCAGCAGAGCAATAAGGAAGGATTAACACCTCTACACAGCAACTGATCCTCATTCCCCTTCCATGCAGTCTCTTTTCAGCTGAATCTACTTTGCTCAATTTTGTAGTTCTACCATATGTCTCGTGTTTGACTCTTATCTTCTTCAGCAGAGCTGTGTGAGATGAGATGAGATTTACCCCATGATTATGATCCACATGACACATGCAGTAAGACAGCTGCTAATGAAATGATTGGAAGCAGACCTAGAAGGTTTTTTCAACATTCTTTGGATAAAATTAGCTATGAAGATAACTAGAGCTATCTATGGGTAAAACTGATGTCAGTTTTAGATTGGGACTGTAATGATATTCATGACAACAATTGTTTGAATATATCATTAATTTAGAGACAAAGTAATTTTTTTGGCAGCTCCCAAATGTTCTGAGAACAGATTGCTTTCTGACCTTCAAAAATTTATACAATACTAATAAAGCTATTTAAAATCTTTAATGTGTTCTTGTTATCAGAACTAGTTTAAAATTAATTTCTAAGCTCTTTATCCATTTTGAAATCTGTAATTATTATGCATGTTTTAAGTTGATAAGGAATTTTTATTTCTTTGTTTTGGGATTGTTTTGTACTTGGAAAATTTCTCCAATGTACATCTCCTTTCCAATGGGAATAGAAATATAACTAGCATATTCACGTACAGATTTAAGTTCTACTGATCAGTTTACTAAGTCCAGTGACAAAAAAGTAAACAGTATGTACAAGCTGAGTAGGAAAACTCTTAGGTGCCCTGGCCTGTTCTGAAATTACTGATGCCAATGGTGAGACTATTAAAAATATTCAGAAGGTTGCAATCTGTTCTAGGTGTGGTTGCAAAGAGGAAATAAGAGTAGCGATGACCTCCTTTAAGAGAAATGTGGATATTTATGCTTTTAGAACTCCTCACAGCTCAACAAAAAAATTCACATTCAATCCTGAACTCCTACACGTGATTTCATTAACTAGCATCCCTGCCCATGGCAGGGGATTGGAATAGACGATCTTTAAAGTTCTTTCCAACTGAAACCATTCTATGATTTATTATGTCCATAACCATTTGTCTTACACCTGAACATTTTTAGCTAAACTGTATGTTGATATTCATACAAAGGAAACAGATTTTCAGATTACGCTGATCATTTTATAGGGTGATCTTGACATAGTGAAAGTTTGTTTATTATTATTCTGTCTTCTGTTATTTCCTTTCTGCTGAAATCACACCCTGATTAAAAACACAATTGCATCAAATGACTTGCATTCTCTACGTCTTTTCAAGCTCCATAATAGTGGCCTATGGTGCTGGAGTATAGCCATGGGGATATATTCTTGAGTTTCCTTCTTCTAGGCAAATAACTGCTCAGGGGCACAGGAGGTATATCTGGTGTAAAAACACATTTTGTATGCTTTAGAGATGGTAAAAACACCTGCTACTTTTATGGTTGTATTTCCATTTTGAAAAATTCTTTCCTTTTCCTCTTTTTTTTGACTATGAACCTCACCTTTATTTTATTTTCTAGTGCTGGATCAGCTGATATAGGATTATGCATAGTAAGCAAAACAATGAGAAATGCAGGATGGATCACTGCAGACTTGGTGTTATTTTTTAAACAGAGAACACTTTTAAAACTATTTAAATTTTTACGTTAGAGGTATTTGGAAGTACAAACAAGAACCTTAAGCAAAGAAATTGTAAATTAGTCAGAACTGAAGTGTTTCTTTTTAGTCTGAGCCTCTAGCGTAAACTAGAAACTAGAAAATATGGATTATAAGGAAGTGTATTATTTTCCTGGTTGGTCAAAAGGAGTAGTCTCTGTCCGCCTGAAACTTATGATGGAGTCCCAGTGGGAATGTCCTAAATTCTCTGAACAGTAAAGAAAAATTAAAGCTCAGCTGATGGTAGGGGGGTTGGAACTTGGTGATCTTTGTAGTCCTTTCCAACCCAAACCATTTTATGATTCTATGTATGTAAGCACATTGACTTAATGCTTTAGACTTGTTGTGTGGTTAGAACCTATGCTGGACTGGCAGTAAACACCTTACTCAAAGTATGGAAATTCCTATTGTTGCCTAAAAACAGCTGAGGAG